>OW679203.1:90981468-91202020 GCA_940337035.1 Agriotes lineatus
TTTTGAAAGCATCCGTATTTATGACACCCGCTTCGTTCATCACCCCGTTCTTCAACATCATGCATTTGAAGTAGCACTTCAGCTTGTCATCGTCGGCGAACACATTGTCCCTGAAGGCGCTCTTCACGACGTCCTTGCTGGTGCCAGTTGTCTGAAGGCACTCGTCCCTCCAAGCGTGGAATTCCTCCTTCTGTGCTGCGTCCTGAAAGAAAAGAGTTGATTTGTTAAGTATTTTCACAGCTCGTGTGTAGTTAAAAGTATGGCTGGCTGGTGATGGTTTTTAACATGAGTGTGCTATGTTAACAGTTGTTGAAATACAGGGTCTTACAAAAAGTTATGTGCGGACTTTGTGTGATTGTAGTGTGGTACGTCCGCTGAAGCCATGTTTCCGTGCTACACTGCTGTGAAGTTGCAGCTTCTAAGATACAAATATGAATTAATATGATGTATTGCCATGACTTATGTGATATATTATTTTATATTGTTATGAATTAGCTCTAAACATAAATCACCACACAATACTTTTTATTTGACTTTAAACGGACATTGAATTTTTGGTGAAAAACAACTCCGGGTTTTTTATTTACTGGCAATGTCGTTAAAAATGGTGTTTTGCCCCTATCTGAATTACTTATCTGAATTAATAAGTTGGCTAGCTCATAGAATCACAGCATGAAACTTAAAAATCTCAAACGGGCGTTGGGTTCCTTAGTTAAAATTAGTGCGGGACGCCGCTGTATTATCGTGAAAATTACTTTACAGAGCGCCTGCGCTCACAACGTCAAATGGTGACACACTAAGAATTGTAAACATACAGAAGTCGTGCGTTTTTGTGAAATTAAATCAACTAAAATGAGCAGATTTTATCGGTAAGTCAATTTTAATTTACCGCCATCAAACGGCGTTTAAACCACTTTTGTTTTCTAGTGACGCTAAGCCTTGATTGTTTTAAACGGCGTGGGTCTGCGTTCGATTGTTTATGGGGCCCATTTGCCAATTTTAACTAATTCTTCTGGGTTTGCTATTATATTTGGGCACACAAATCCTCCGGAAACCGGCTCTCCAAGACTGCCTTCAGGTTTGGCCAAAATTTCAGCCAGATCGGGCGTATATAAAAAAAATTTACTAACCTAATCTCTCTTGCAGGCGAAGTCACGGCCAGGTCCCCTCAGGTAATTTTACCGCTTCCTGCAGCTCCCCGGCGATGATCTGACGGTTGCTGGCTGCTCGAACTGCCCACTAGTAATCCCTGCTTGCTTCTCAAGACCTCGTAAGGTGCTCGTTGTGGTATCCGGAAGGTCCCCGATGCCAACGTCGAAGAGCAGCCGAAAGAAATTTATTTTTATGACGTGGAAACTCTTGCCTTTATTGGTGTCGATGCTCTGCAGCCTTGTGGACACGATGGTGTACTTTATTTTTACCTGGATTTATGTTCAACACCTAAAAAGATTAATTAAAACTCGAGCAATTTTCAACGTGTCAGCATCATTTTATTGTTAAAAACAAGCCAGAGTCTGGTTGCTATGCAACTACCATCAAACATTGATTTTAACAGGAAGTAAGTAACTCAATTACATTAATTTAAAATTCTAACACTAACAAATGTGATAATTATGTACAATAACCTTAGCCTAAAATAATTGTTCTTTGATTTTCATAAAATTGTCCATCTAGGAATGTGCCACAATGTTTATTTAAAAAGCTCTTTTAAGTTTAACGTGGTCACTGCACTGATTCTTTATGTGTTCACCAAAATTTTATCACTGGCCTGCTTGGATCTTAATTTCTGTACTTTTTCCTGCTATCCTTCAAATTCCTCGGTTTTCCTTCTGTATGTAAATTTGGCTGGCTTTGTGCTCTTTTGCACGTTACAATCGTTAATCCTCCTCTTACCACTTATTATTTTAAACTGCTCATTATAAGACCTTTTGTAATTTACTTTAGATTGCTACGCACCTTTGTGACTTTGCATGTTTTAAATTTTACTATGCCAGCTCTATTAAATTGGCTTTTGCTGGTATAATACCTCAACCTTTTTATATTTTACAAATTTACATTGCTACCTACAACCTATGAAATTTGGGTTTCATTCCGTTCAAGCCTATTCAAGTAAATTCGAATGTTACTGGCTACATTTTACAGTGCAACTTTCAATTGACAAATTATGTGATTTTATTCAGATATGCAAATCATTTCAACTCTGTGTTTTTTATGACTTTAATATTTAATTGTTTGGCATGACTACCAGAGCTGATTTAAGGATCAAATACCATTTCAGTATATCTATATCACATAAAGCCAATTGGAATAATTTGACATACAACCACACAAAATCCGTCTACATAATTTTGTACTTTTTGAAACTTCATTGATGTAAACTTTGTCCTCCCTTGTTTTACGAAAATTTTGCGATGTATTTTAATTTAAAAAACGAAGTTCCTTTGGTTAGATTTGAACATACATTTGCTGATTCGAATTCACAACTATTTATACGAAACTACCGCGACAATCAAAGAAACGGTTACACAGAGGGACGCAGATTTTTAAACAACTCCAGGTTCTGATCCCGGTGGTTAAATTTCCAACTCTCAAAATATAAAATATGAGCAGAAGCAGCCAAATCGTTTATTCTGTAGTCCATGTGTACGCAGCCACCCAAAAGCTTAGGTTCAAACATTTTTTAAAAACAATGAAATCTTGATGGCTAAGAAGGCATATCTCCACAAATATCTTAATTTTAAGTTTCTGCACTATTCAATAACTATAACTTTTCAATGCCGGAAGTTACTTGCTGATGAGAGGCGGCAACTAAGTCGAAAATTAATAAAACTGTGAACGTTCTCATGTTTGGGAGTTCTAATTGATTGTAAAATAAGCTGATAGTTATACTAAGCAATTCGAATAAACATTTTGTTAATTATTATTTTTTTAGTTATGTTATGGTCAATGGCTGTAAAGACTTAGATTAATGTGCAAGTTGATTGTTGTGAATGACTCACGTACGCTACGAAAATTGTGTAATTCAACCTTCATAAAAGCGTACCTGAGCAATTACCTTTAATATAGGTCACAATAGCCGGCATGAGTGCCTCCAATTATTGTCATATTAATTGCTATTTCTACACGTTTAGCAAGATTGTGCAATTTTGTAATTTTTCAAGGAAAATATTTAAAAACAAGATACTGAAAGCTGAATATATTTATAGCAAATTTTCATATTTTAAAATTCTGAAGTTTTGATGATTTTGATGTTTTTCAAAAGTTGCCAATTCTATAAAACGAATGTAAAAATCATATTTAAAGTTTAAGTTCATTAATTCATATTAACACGTTATGCCAGAAAACATATGAACTTGGACCTAAAGTTACTTTCTAACTCCACAGTTTTCAACAAAATCAAATTATGGCAAACCCATTGATCTCTTTTATAAATATAAAAATGCAAGCTAATTCATAAGTACGAGTATGATGATTAAATTAAATGGGTGTATATTGACCTTAGTACACTAAAAATTAATCCCGTATAGGAAAAACTTCGCATTGGGGTTTTGTTCAGCCTTTTGAGAACTAGTAGCTAACAGCAAAACCTTCGTTAGGTAAAGCAGATACGAGCACGCTTTGCTAAATACTCAAACAAATGTTTTTTGATTGTGCATTTTATCCTGATTCGTTGTTATTGCAACCACCTGTGCGAACTTATTTCATTCGAGTGACCATTAATCAACTTTGCAGTTACAATTTTTATAATTTGCTGGGACTATTACTAATTTCTGATGTATATCCTTGTTAACATAGAATTTCGGCTTAGATCGCCTAGTATTTGTGAATAAACTCCCAGCATTCTCTGACTTAATGTGCCTTGCACCTTGTAATCTCGAGCAAGAAACCACGCGATGGCGTGTACCTGTACCTTGAGAACGGGGATACTTAGGCAGATTTGGCCTTGTTGCTGGTTGTGCAGCCATATTCACTAACGTTTCGCAAGACCTTGCAGCTTGCATCATCAGAGTGAAAATTGCACACGATGTATAGTTTATTACGCAAATTTGTGCTGCTTGATATCCTCTAACTACTCTTAAATTTAATGACCATACTTATGAATCACCCTGTATACTATACGCGATTTCAAGAAATCTGAGATTTACAGAAGCGGGACATCAGAACTCGTCTTGAGTTGTAGGAAATAAATCTGACGAAAAATATGTTAAAAGAAATAATGAGAAGACCTATTTAATGCATCACAAACCTTCAATAGATGCAACAATAAGCAGTAGCAAGAAGATTAAGGTAGGTAAGACATATAGAAAGGTTGATAAATAAGGAAACAGTGTAAAACAGTTTGCACAAAACCCAACGTCCAGAAGAAAGTCCTAGGAAAAGATGGATGGTGGATGCATTATTAAATCTTAAAGAGAACGATGTTGGTAATTTCTATACGCACAATCAAATAGCATTCAATTATTTACAAAAACAACACACTTTGATTCAGAAATTGTTTTTGGTGTAGCAAAGTTTTTTCAGCTAGATTCTGAGCAGGTTGGGTTATCCGAAACGACAATGCTTCAAGACAGCCCAATTCAGAAACCACATAATATTTCTAATAAAGAAACCCATGCAAATTTTCCTGTAACACAATGTTTATTTACACTATACAGGGTGTAAACGGAAATGTTGTACATAGAAAAAAAGCAATGTTAAAAATTACGAGGATTGACTATATACCGGGTGGTTGGTCAAACCTCTGAACATAGGCGATTTGTATGGCTTATCACGGTTATGCATATTCCTGCTCACCATTTTTGTGGAAAAAAATGGTACTAAATTAAAGAGAATAACTTTTCGCTTTGTTTAGTATTAAAAACTTATTGGATAATGTTAATTGTGCATAAAATATTAATTTTAAAGTTTAGATATTCTCCTCAGTTATATTTGGGAACATCTAAATTTTAAAATTAATATTCTTATGCACAATTATAATTATCCAATAAGTTTTTAATACTAAACAAAGCGAAAAGTTATTCTCTTTAATTTAGTACCACTACCATTTTTCCATAAAAATGGTGAACAAGAATATGCATAACCGTGATAAGCCATGTAAATTGCCTATGTTCAGAGGTATGACCAACCATCCGGTATGTGATAATGTAACCTAGCAACGTTGTTTGTTTTACCATGCCATTGGTTAATCAAGCTTTGTTACATTAAATACAGTTTAAAAAATAAAACTTTTATTCATTTTATGAAACAGATTTCTTCAGAACTAATAATATTTTAAAGATAAATTCGTCTAAACGTCAAAACAAGTAGAACATTTGCACATCTCAACAAAACATTTATAATAACGTTTTATTCTGGCTAAAGCTTAAGCTGATTCTTAATAATTTTTAACATTCTAGTATGTTCATTTCCGTTTATACCCTGTATATATTGTAATGATGCCCTCACCTTTAAAAGGTTTAGTAAAAATATAAGTAATAAATAGGGCAAATCACCACAATTTAATAGTTTTAATCAAGAATTCTGTGTCAATCTCAGGGCTTATTAAAATGCCATTTTGGTTATTTACTAAATAAATGGCTTACTGCTCCTTCTATTTTATTCATTTGCAATCAATAAATTAAAGTGCCCGTCTAGTATGAAACAAACTCTTGTCACAGGGGTAGGTTCAACAACTTGTATTACAAATACTTTTGTGTATGACAAATTAACTGGTATGGCAATTGCTTAAATTCGCATCTGACAGCTTTAAGCTTCAAATTAACTGTAACCACAAAGAGGATCTGCACGTATACAAATTAGGTCATTTGAGTTCGAACACCAAAAATGGCAAAATCTCACCAGTAGTTTCCGGATAACCTGGTTTTGTTTCAGTGACGGACAAGGACCGGCGATGTGCATTTGTTTAGCTTTCTGCACGGGACCAACATATGGCTTCGGTCGCAAAATCAATGGATGCTACCTCGATTATACGATTCTGGATGAACCTCTGCAGCTGGAACCACGTTCACAGCCTCGTACGATGACTAATCTTGATAATACCCAAAATTGGTGGGCTTTCGGCAACAGCTTGCCTGTGAATTTTACCTTGCAAGGTGGGCTTCCTTGGCTGGCTTTACACAATCGAAGAACGCCACGGCAATTACGGACTTCGTGATGGCTTCTTTCTCCAAATTTCTGCACCCAGGCATTCAGGAGGCTCTTCTCCATACGTACCACATAAAATTCTTGCTGGTCGATGTCTCTGCTACTCGTAAACGGACCCCGATGTTGGACGCTCTTAGTTGATACCTCGCACCACTATGAAAATTACACTCAAAAATGCTCTATACACTGGTGAATATGAAAAACACTTTTTGGCTGACACATATAACTTTTCTATTAACAATTTTGTACAAAACTAGAAGCACCTCTTAAACCCAACACACATTTTTTAAAGCTTATTTTGTTCTTATTAACAATTGACTGTGTCGTATCCTAGTAACCTAGATTTACTATTGTTTTATGAAATAAGCTTTGATATCATGTTTTTTATTTAAGAATTAAAGTTTTGATATAATGCTCTTAACTTGGGAACTAAACTTTCTTTGCCTTGGAAATTGTCAAACGTAACTCTTTTACTCTGCTTTTAATCACGTCAGTTTTAAATGCACTGTTTCATATGTTTACTTTAGCACTGCACAATGTCTGTGCCCTTTGATAGGTGGTTGCTCTTTGCAATCTTTACTTCCTCGTACTGTCTTGCATCGTTTCTTTACCCGTCAGTTGTCTTGGTGATATAATTTTTTCTCATAACGCTCATATAATTATTGTACTTCACAAACCATCTCTATATTATTAAAATTCATATTATTGTATTAATTTCCTCAAACTCAAATCTGTCAGCTACATAAATTAAGCTGCGTTTGCCATTACAAACATCAATTATGCATAAAACGCTGAAGGTAATCCTCTTGATTCTGCCTTATCTAATGCTAACCTTCCTCAATAAAATTATAGTACCGCTAATCATATCACGTACATTTATTAGTGTAAAATACTGACTTGACCTTGCAATAAATAAAAGATTAATTCTGCGCTTATCTTGAATTCCTTTATTTTCGTGTTAGTTGGGCAACCAGAATTGTTGTGGGCAATAAACCATTGCAATATGTATCAGCCCCAACAACAACAAATCTTGCATAAATAAAACTGTTTAAAAGAGCAAAGAGAAATATCGAATCCTGTACTGTGTACGTCTCCTAATGCGATTCAAAATGTCACTTTGACCCTGACGTCAACGTTCGATATCGGATAAGGCACATTAAGAAAAAGACAGTTAAAAGTGTAAGTCTTTCCTTACCCATTAGAAATCACGCAGTATAAATTATAAAGTCTACTCACACATGACATTTCCACTGAGGACTACATAGAGTTCTTTTGGTCTTTTGGCAGCAAATTAATTGTTGCACATTATTGGAACGCGAAACACGTTCCCCAGGCTTGGTGGCTCAGTTGTTAAGCATTCTGACTACTGATCAATTGGTAGCGAAGTCGATTCCTGTTCCCGGTAAAGTTGTATAAATTAAAAAATGCTACCTTCCGGGATGCATTAAAACATTGGGTTTCATGTTACTACAAAATGTTGCATGTAAAAGATGCCTTACTAGGGTTGGAACTCCTTAGTAACGGCAAGATTCCATCTGAATTTTGACCACATGACCATAGCAGTCATTGTCTAATATACCTGGTATTCCGCATATATAAACCAACCGAGTCCATAAAAGACAAAAGCCACAACAGACTCAATCGATCTCATATGTTCAAACAATAACTAACCAAAATCAATCTTTTGATCACTCTCCAGTTATTAAAACTGCCAGTACAATAACCAAGAGCAAGGCCACTTGGCACACGACAAGGTCAACTTGAGAAATGAAAAGGTTGAAATTTGGTCTGGTGCATGATTGATCGACAACGCTGGTCGCCTGAACGGCAGAGATGCGGAAACTTTGGCGAACTTAGAACGGCCGAAAATACTCAAGGGCCATATATTCAAGTGTTGCGCGTATGCGAGAATCCTAACACAGTCGATATTTGGCGGTACGAGGGCACTCAATTCACAATTATTGGACCGCCGACATATTCAAGTAGTTCCAAGTTAAATGTAAGTCTGCAAAGCAACTGTGAAATCAAGATGGATGATTGGTATTCCTTTCTTAGATTCTTCGAGAAGCGGATTCCTGAATTTGTTCGAGGCGGACTCCAATTAGAGGATATATTTACAGGGGTTCTCAAAAAATGTTTATGGCGCTTGCACGATGGCGATGCAAAGCCAACAAAGGTTATTCGTAGGTTATGTTAGGGATGAGTGCTATATACCGAAACTCTCGGGAAAGTTAATCGCGTTCGCACGACTCATGGCACAGGAATCAAAGGATATTTACAGACTTTTAAGAGCTATTAGTACACAGGTACGCAACTATAACGGTTTGACAATTACTAAAGATACGCATTAAGAACTAAATAACCGAAACGTTACACCAACTGTTCGATAATTCGATGAAGCACACTGTACATATGTTAAACTGCACATTAAAAGTTAATAGTAACTATACCTGTAAGGAGCTTGGTTGTGCGGTACTAGACGACCAATGTCACTGCGACGGCCACCGTCCCAAATACTGCAGGGGACGAAAAGGAAGGTATACTGCAAACAACTCAACGGGCTGCGGGAGCTGAACACATGGGGAATGTATCCTCTCATACGAGACGTTACAGCCTGACGGGCTAGTTTAATTTAATTTAATTGTTTAATCTGCTTTCTACCAATACCAGACTGAAACTGGCTCTCCAGGCGGCTCAGAATGCCAAGGCATCAATAATAAACTCAACTAGTAACTCAGGAAAGAAACACAGAATAAACTTCATCATCGTATAATACTTTAGCTAAATACATCTCAAATTAAATTGTATTCAAGACAGGAAATAAAAATGTAGCAATGTTTGTAAAATTAATAAAACCCTTTTAACGGAGCGTCTCGCTTGCTGGGAATCGGGCCGTGCAGTCTCTTTTGGAACAGCCTATGTATGAAGTAGCTCCGATGTCACGTAGGCAGTTTGTCGGGCCTGTAGAGATAAGATGACAGTTTAACGAAAGCCGCTTAATGGCTGCACGTAAACATTGAATTCTGTCTTTAAAATGTTGAATGCGCGGGAAATATCAAGTTAAATTACATGCATACCTGGTGTAACTCGTCTTTATCGCGGCCCGCAGGTGTACCGCGTGTGGCGAGATTATGTGCGGCCTGTGTATTTAGCTGCTTTATCTTCCTCAGGGCTTTTGGAAATAGAGGTGGGCGGTGGTGTAATTAAATTAAGTTCGAACCTTGCAGGCGACGATTGCCGGGGAAAATATGAGTTTAGGCCGCGGCTCGCCACTAACGTGCAGCGAGAAATGACCCGGGAATTACGACGTGCTAATAAATTATTAATGTAGCCCCGTCGGGATGTCTTACTTTCGCTGCGACCACATACAGATCGGACCTTCGAAGGCGATTCTTAAGCCGCCCTCGTGCAGTGTCGTCTAGGTCGTAATTAGTAGTTTTAGAGCCGGCTAATTAAGTATTTTGATTGGTGCGAGTTAGCAGCACGTATTTAAGGCGTCGGCTGAGTGAATGGGACCTGGAGGAATTATTTATAGGTGTCTTGCTGGTGAGCCTGCAAGGCCTCCCGAGCTAGACGGTCTAGTTGACAGGAATTCTACTCGAAGAGCCTACAGGACCTCCCGAGCAGAAATGGATTGGGAAACCAAGTACGTCGAAATTCTGGAAGAGCCTACAAGGCCCTCCTGAGCGAAGATCGGTGAGGAAGAGGTTCGGAAAATTCTAGGAAAATTCTGTCTGTTATACCTTCGATTTATCCTCTTATACCCTGGGCTGGCGTAATCAGCGGTTCTCGCCGGCTCGTTGGAGCGGGGATTCTTGCTTTAGGTGCGCGGAGGTGTCTTTGCGTCTCCTCGCGATGACGTCGTTTATCGCTACCGGCGCGGCGCTCCGGTCCATAACGTGGTGCAAGCCAAAGGGAAACGCGCAAATTAATTTTTAATTTATAAATCACGTTCGCGCTGAGCGAAACGTTACAACGTAAAGGGGAAATTCGCACGGAAAACAAATTGGTAAAACGACAGCTTTACGACCACAACACTGTTAATGAGTTCCCAGCAAAGGAATCTGTCTAATCGACGCGAAATATAAAAGTCTGCTACTGCGCGGCAAAGACGAAAACTAAAAAGACTTACGATAATCGACACCCCCAAACGGTTACTCACGCTCACACAGCAAGATGCTTAACGTATGGCCAAATGCCTTGAAACTACGAGAGTCCTAATAACCATTAAAATATTAAAGCGGTATTCGCACACACAGACTAAGAAGGCACAAAACGCTAAACAACCCCACAAGTGCCAAGCGGACGCCATCCCCGAAAGGTGAGACGCCGCGGGTCGCCCACCTCAAAAACTGACTGTCGTCTTCTGCTGCCGGGTGGCAACTAAACTCGAAAAGTAGCGCCAAACAGCGCGTTATCGATAAAGAAACGGGGCAGCCGAGCAGTACATGATAGCTTGCTCTCTCGCACCCATGGTCGTTGCTTCATAAATTCAAGTCACGGAACGTTTCAGAATGCGTATGGCAGACAAAATCGATATTTGTAACAACGGATAACCTTAGCGCGCCAACGAAATGCAAACAAGCTACGACAAATGAGGGTTTTTCAGATCCGATAGCTGTAAGCGAGCAACCCAGCGGTGCGCATTAGAAAACATTAAATACTTGCATTAAATTCGATATGCTTAAATTCAGGCGGAATAACACGAAAATTACATATACAAGTGGCGTTGTAATTTAGAAAATAATTAGCCGTACGAGCGTACAATTTAAAAAGTCCTGACAACCTGAGATCTCCCAAATAGAAATCCAACGCTCTTAACCACCGCTCTACCGAGAGTTCTTTATACTCACACTTTATATTTTATCGGTTTGATGATATTTTAGTTCATATTGCGCAATTGTACGTTTATAATCATAGCTGATCCACCATGAGTTCCACCATCAGGATGGTTAGCCTGATAAGGAATGAGGTGAAAACATATTAAGCAGACCAAATAAGCCCCCCCCTCCCGGCTTTAACGCAGGAAAAGGGCTTGGTGCAACACGTTTTGCTGTGACCGTAGACCTGACAGCGGGTACATTGTGCTTCCTTTTGTTTTTCTGGGCGCTTTAATCGAAACTTTATATTACTTAGGTTTCTTGTTTGTACGTGTGGTGAATTATCGTATCTAGAGTAAGAATATTAATTTTAATTGTGGCATTGGACGTCATTGTTATGTAACGTTTTCATTTTTACTTCCTTTTACGATAAAGGAAGTATTGGATTCACCCCAAAAATTTGAAATTGAGTTTTCAACAGACCTTTACGTCCCCTGAACCCAAAAAAACATATTTTTGTTTATTGGTCTGTCTGTCTGTTTGTGTGTCTGTGTGTCTGCCTGTGTACAGAATATCCCAAAAAGGAAAAGAGGTACGGCGCGGAATTGAAACTTCATATATAAGTTTTGTGTACTATCTAAATGCGACAACAAGCTTTTGAAGAAAATGCCATAACCGGTAGTATAGTGTTTACTCTCGTAATTTTTCAGTTTTTTTCGATTTTTTCAAAAACGGCTCTAACAATTTTTTTTTCAAACTACACATTTTTATTGCATTTTTAATATGTATTGATGTGAGATAGGTGATTTTTCAGTTGAATACCTGTAAAATGGGTGTCTTTAGTTTTTTTTTTCAATTTTTTTTTATTAATTCGTATTTTAAATAGAACACGCAGTATATTATTAGATTTTTGAATTCAGTTCAGAATTCTAGAGAAAACTTGTCTTTTCAACTAACGCTTTATTTTGTACGGTATTTGTAGAATTTGTAATTTTTGAAAATGGTGGACAAATGCTTAAAAATTAAAAATCGAATTTTTTTGCTAATTATAGGATCACTGTAAAAGAAGGTTGTGTGCGTGTATCACACCAAATTTTTTTGTGTATTTTTATTTGTGTTCGTTACTGCTTTCTGTTATGGGTGTTACTGGTTTGTTTGGGGGAATGAGGTTGTTTGAGGATGATTAGGAATGGAAAGATTATTCAGAACATGGCTGCATACAGTATAATTGTATTTGAGTGTCTTCAATATTACTCAAAGTTGCGGTTTGACCTCCGATTTCGTGTATCAGGCTTATGGCACTTGTCACTTCCGGAGATAACAGAATGCGTAGCACGTGTACTTACACTTCAAGGGTCAAATGGGTATTTATTGGTTCTAAATTACATATAGTCTTAAATATAAAATATTATATACTAATAATTCGAACGTACATACTCCAAATAAAACAGCTGACAACATTTTATTTAACAAGAAAAGTAAATTTCGCCTAAAAATATTTCAGAATCAAAAACACGAGCTTCAAAGGAATTCTGTGTTAAAGAGTATTGCTCACCCATTAAGGTTAAAATTGACAATCGTACATCTATCTAATTAGGTAAACCTAAAAATACCTCAATTGAGTGTGAAAATAGATACTTTAAGAAAGTTTCAACCCAATCTCGTCCAAGCCTTAATTTCTGTGGAAATACTTCACATTGCACAACATTATCTGATGCAGTACTTTTGTACTCACAAATAGGTATTACATCAGATTCATTGTCGTGATTAGCTTTTATATCTAATCTCTTGTTTACCAAGTCGATTAAATAAGACCTTCATGCAACGGGAACACAAGTGGTTCGTTCCGCACTTGTCTTTCTTGTTTCGTACCTCATATAAGCAGACACGTGCAATCAATCGCGAAAAGGAATAGATCCGCTCACAATTTGTTAGCAATGAATTTCACCGGCGTCTTCAGTAAGCAAGTAAGTTAAACAAGTACATTTTGTTACATTTGAATACTGATCTACGCGTTGTTACTAATTTTTTGGTTTTTTTATTATACTGAATCAAAGATAATACCAAAAACTTGTAAGTATACATATGTTAACCAAATGGGAATTTATAAAATCAGCCACGTCTTGCTCATGTTAAATTGAAGTTATTAATACCAGTTAGGGATCAACCAGGACTTTAAGGTTTAAATTTCATATTAAAATATTCGCGAAGCTTAAAACTATTTGAACCTATTCAAAACCCTATTTAACAATGCACTTCTGCAATTTCCAGGAATTAGAGCCATGTCAACACATAAAAGACTTACCTCCTAGGGGGGACTCCCATGACAAAGATTCCCATGAGAAGAAGAAACACCACGACAAGAAAAACCACCACGACAAGAAGGACCACCACGACAATAAGGACCACCACGACAAGAAAGCCTTCTTTCATGACAACAAGGAGTTCTTTCACCGCATGAAGGACTTCCATGCCAAAAAGGAAGCCTGCTTGAAAGAAACCAACGCCGACCATAAAGACGTGAAGAGAGCATTCAGAGAGGGTGTATTTGCCGAAGACCAGAGCTTGAAATGCTTCTTTAGGTGCATGCTGCAAAAGAAGGGTGCGATGAACAGCGCCGGTGTTATCGACATTGAAGCCTTCAGAGCCCAACTGCCTCCCTTCGTAGATGAAGCAAAGGCCCGTGTAGCGTTGGAGAAGTGCAAGAACGCCAACGGGTCCAACCCGTGCGAAACGGCTTTCGAATTTGAAAAGTGCATGCGTAAGGAAATGGGACCACCTAAACGTTTTAGGCCTCATCCTGAGGAGAAGAAATGAATTTTATTGCTTGGACGTTTAAGGTTTGTATTATTAGGTTACTTGTGTGTAAGGTACGCTAGAACGCGATTAAAGATCCTTTAAACAATGTATTACTGTGTTTTATTTTAAAAAGGGTTTACACCAGATTCCTATTTGATTTGTAATGTGGTGAGTGTCTCTTATACATAGGCACTGTACTTGCCAATCACCTGACTCACCCCATGTTCCCAAAGAACAAGGTGTACAAGAGTTATGTTGCAGTAAGCTGCTCCGTTATGAAAACTATGTTATATTTTGTGCTATATTCTGATATTAATTAATAAGGTATACACTGTACAACGCCTGAATAATATTAATTATACGTCACTAAACTACGACTGTCAGACAGTTTTCTTTAAAATGGAAATTACGTTCGAATTAAAGCTTGACATTCAAATACGATTCTAAAAACAAAAAACCTTAATTACTAATTTGTAATTTCTGAGCAGCTAAACAGAATGTGACTTTTAATTTTAGCAGTGAAAAATAAAGCAGCTACTGATATTTTGTACCCTAATATATGGCGTTAGCTGAGCAGCCACGATCGTACTACAGGCTTATTTATGTTGGAAAGTTGTTGCAATACGTTTAAAATATCCTCCAGTTTCGTTTAAAGAAAACTAATTTGCTAAACATTTTCTTGGAACCTTCTGAAGCTGTATTGTAAAGTTATTGAGAATAAAATTTTGTACAAGTACAAGTTAGTATAACAATTTGCAATAAATTAATTATAAATATATCAAACCATATGCACTAAACTTGCAACATGTTATTGTGATTATAACTTGTTGTGTTTTATTTATTTAAATAAAGGAGTTTAGCTTCCCATAGGGTTGTGTTTCTACATCTTAGCAAGTATTATCTTGACTCTAAATTATTAGAAGTACATTAGCTATCAACTTAAATATCGTTGTTTTTTAAATTTACTTGTAAACGCTTTGAACAATGCCCATTGAACCACTGAGACCGCTACAATACTGCATATTTCAATTAATGGGAGTAAAATTGAAATATGGCGATCCAACATCACATTTTCTCAAAACAAGTTCGGTTTTTGTCGACAATTATCAGTGATTACGTAATTAAAGCATTGCCGAGTTAATAACAATAACAGTAAGTAAATACACGTCACACGAACAAAAAGCGCTCAGATAACGCGTCTGCCAGAAATTCACACAAAACCGACACCACTTGCAACTTTCCTGAGCCTTAGGTTGTTTTTCCAGTGGAAAGTAGGGTCTAACTCTAGCCTCCAGTAAGTCCCACTATCGCTGGGCACCTTTTTCTCCGTTGGCATGCAAATACAAGCCACTAGTGCCTTTCAGAGCGACTACTGTAGCTTGACCGCTTCGGAACCGCTTCCAATTCAGCCGTTGTTCCACACCTCTGCAACTGCTTCCCACGAAGGTCGCTGCCTACCTCACAGAGCTCCAATTACACTGCTCGAATCTCGTACACAGCTTCGGAAAGCCAGCTACCACTCGAAGCACAAATTTATAACTTTTTATAAACCTCTGCAGAAGTGCTAATAACCTACTACAGTCTACCCAAAGGATACAGAATTAATTTCAAATACACTGAATTCGGAAAAAGAATTCATTCACACATTAATAATTATTTATTGGGGAAACCAACATTTTCCCCAATTGTTTGTTTTTCTTCGATCTTACATTGTTATACATCATTCCCAAGCCTCATCTGATTACATTTTGTTGTTCAAATCAAGACTGTTAACACTATTTTTAATATCGTCTTACAAATTATTATCAAAGCCAATGCTATTTTATACAATTTGTGCTGTGAATTTCCGTAGGTCTGGTGAAATTACAGGTAATTTGAACACATTTTCGGCGGATTTTCTGCAAGTTTCTAATAAATTTTCATCAAACTAACAACGTACTTTTAGCACGTTTGCACAGAATTCTCAGGAAATTTGCTAGAAATCGATAACTTCACAACACATTTCGACTAACTTTTATGGTAAGCCTACTCTGATTACTAGAGCGCGAATTCTAGGGCAATTGCCTAATTGTATTTGTTTAGACCCATGTTTGGTACTTCGACAGAAAGGGATTTCATGCAAAAACAAGTTTTTTAATGCATATGTGTTAAAGCCTAAATACCTAAAATTTGAAATAAACCCCTAAACAACTTTATATACTGCCTAAAATAGACTGTGGTTGTTTTTAGAATTTTAGTGCTTCAAAAACCTTGGCCATTTTCGTGAGATTGCTTTTTGTTTGAGCGATGTGACTTTTTTATCTCAAAGCCCTGCCCGAGCATCAAGAATTTTTTAAACGAAGTTCATGAACGTTAGCTTTAAATGTTTTTTTGTTGGAATACGTTTGTGAACGGTTTTAAGCGAATCTTTACAAAAGTCTCTAAATGATCACAACACTCCAGCGATGTTTCTGAACGCACCCTGCTGTTACTTGTCAACTATAGGTACCGACATTACCGACCCACCAATACGTATTGAGTATTTGGTTGGTTCAACACGATATAAACGAATATGGAAAACACTAACATTCCTTTTACATTAGAACACAATTTCACAAACAGAAATTGCAAGCACATACAATTACGTGAATATGTTTACAATACAAATACAAATACGAAAAGCGTATTACCTAGTAACGAATACCGGAATCAAATTTGGTAATAAGAGGCTAAGGAAACTAACCCACGCTTTCGTCTAGATCAGAATAACACAAGACGGATGGAGACGCAATGATCTGGTATCCCAAAAAGTCTCTGTTTTTATAGGTCGCTTGTGTAAAGCGAAAGCATTCTTTATTATTTGAGTACAGTAAGTTTTGTCCAGCCGGGCACAGGCTAAGGGTTGAAATCTTCAATCTCGAGTTTATGGTCTTATTGTCCAGCTTTCCTTTGCTTATTTGATTCGGACTTATTGCTGCCCACAATTGCGTCCATTTCATGCAACAAAAAGACTAGATGTAGATCATGCTGTGATCATCCGGAATGTCCGATGTTTACAGACTATACCGCGACGTTTGGAAGGTTTGTTACACTTTTTGAGTAACGACACAAATCAAACTAAACGTTAAAGCGACTTCTAAAATACACGCGCACAATTGTTACATCCAATTTTATTTTTATTAGCGCCTTTCGTAAAACAATACATATAATTGACTTGGATACTCGCTGGCTTATGGGCTCCGCCACACCCCCAAAAGTAGATAAAGTAAAATTTTACCAATAAAAAAGTGCCATGTAGCCTAGGTTACTACCTACTTTAGGTTTTTAGTGCCTAAACCTGATATTTTTGTGGCCTGAATAGGTAGCCTATTCTAAATTTTGTAACGGCTTAAAATCCGCGATCTACTGATTACATTGTGCTATTTTAATTAAGGCTAACACGATTTTTAATACTGTTTTGCAAATTATTATCAAGGCCAATGCTATTTTATAGAATTGCAAATATTAAACTAGCACATTTCTGGAACATATAACAAAATATTATTTGATATGCTTGAAATATTATTGACTGCTATTATAACCATAGAGGCTTAAAATGTGTTTATAGCAATATATACCAGAAAGGGCGAAATACTATTTTTTTGCATAGTGATGGAGAAAATCGTCTTTTTTTAACGAAAAATCGTATTGAAAGTTCCACTTTTTTTAACGCAAAAATCGTGAAGAAAAGTACACTCTTTTAAAATATTTTATTGAAATGTCAATTTGGCAGTTGTCAATTCCGAAGCCCTTTTCGACTAAATTTCGACCAAGAGATCACTATGCAAAAAACTACGTGCACTACATGTTTTGAAAGTCCTTTTTTTCATTCATTTTCTTGATTAACTCGGGCTTCGCTTTCGCTTTCAAACTGGAAATTCATGAAAAAAAGTATGACTTTCAAAACTAGTTGTACAAATTACTATTATTACATGAGTATTAATGGTCATGACCAATGTTTGTCCCAAACACACTCTTTGTTGTTTTTTAAGCTTAAAACCCACAACCTAACCTAGCATAATCAACTGACATTTCTAAATTAGTTCATTCGACACGTGAAACCAGAAAAAAGTTAGTTTGTACCAAATCGAAGTCGCTATACTGTCAGTATGATAGAAGATCCTATTAGCCTAAATTTGAGAGATAATGATTAGCGCAAAATTCAACGATTATATAAGACAACTTAACAAATCTACCCTTCTGATCGGTACGAAAAAAACAATCCATTATATCAGCGTACCTAAATCATACACGTGGAGACACTCACTGTCAGTTCTCTTGATGTCAAAATACCGACTTGAATGACCTGTGAATCTTCTGGGGGTACTTGCCGATATAACCAATAGACGGCGCCACTACTTTACCACATCAAAGTTAGGATAAAGTCGCTGTATGATATTAAAATTATCTTATTGTTATTAATATCCAGAAAATCTAGGTTGCGAACGTGATTTAGTGATTTTAGGTAGGGACTCGTTGTTTTGCTATCTGATGGTCAATCTTAGAAATACGCCCGGAGTCGCTATCCATGACACTCTAGTAGGTTTCAACATTTGGCATGAGTGTCTCTACCTGTTCGATTTCTGTACGCTGATAATATAGCATGATCAAAAATTATTTTCATCTAGTATGGCCATGGAATAGTTCCTAGTTTATGAATGCAACTATAAGTCACTTAAAAATCAAATGTCAAGTTTGACATTTAAGTGTAAACGTAGTTGCATTGATCAATTAGGAACAATTGCGTGGCCATATTAGATACTACTTTGGCTGTACCACTTCCTCTAACATCAACCAATGAAAAACGGTAAAATGCATAGTTACGCATGTAATAACTTTTGATAATGTATATAGCAACCGATAATCACATACCTTCCTGATTAAGAGGTGATAATCACACCCCTTCACAAACATCACGCGACTTGTTGTCAGTACAATTGTTATAACAACCACATTAACTGTACTTTTAGTATTTAAAATGCACTATTCAAACGTTGTGTATTGGCTCGTGATATAATCTAGCCGAATGCAACTCGTGTCTTCTTGATTATCAAATCATTTCTGTTTCCACTCGATATATTGTTTTAGGCAATCATGCGAGTCCGAAAGACGAGCGTGATTGCCAAACAATATATCTCATGTAAACAGAAATGATTATTTGATAATCCAGAACCCACTAGTTGCATTATATATGAAAATATGTTTTTTAAAAATGTGCCAACAAGTATACATGATCTAAATCAATGAACATCCTAAGATAGGTTAAGTTGCCTCAATTCGTGAAAAACTTTTAGTTTGGTTTTCGTAACAGTTTTTTGCATGAATATCTGAAATAGTTTTGTCTATAGTTGATTGCGAAGCGGAAGCAGGTCGCTGGTAGCAAAAATCTCTATAGAAACTTTGCAGATTGCTTTAGAGATTATCATAATTTCACAAGCACAACGTCTTCTAAAGAAGCCACAGCCGAATTCAGCACAAAATATGACTCGGAATCGAGTTTAATGCATTTGCCTTTTGAAAACGGCGATATTGTTTTGTTTCTTAATCAATTATGTTTTAATATCCTCATTTATTTTCATAGAAGGTCAATAACGTATGATAAAGTACTTATTGTCTAAATTTTTTTTCAACCTTAAGAGTACGCAAATAAGAGCTTAATTATTTATTTTTCCGATTAAATTTAAATGCCGGTTTTTGAATAAGCCTCTAATCTATGGCATTAGATGAGATTTGTGAATATTTCAGATTTTTTTTAATTGATCTCATTTTCACATCTTCTAAAAACAGAACTTTTGTTACTAGGTTATTGCGGAATTACCTGTCTGCCATTCTAGTTTCGATTGTCTTAAGTTAGCAAAGGCCCTTCTTGATTTCATTGTATAAGGCTATCTATTTAAAAACAGTACTTTAGTCAACGATTTTCTGTAAACATTCGTAATTTATTAAAGAATTTATTAAGTTATTTTGATTATTGTCGTATCCACTTCTGGTTTGAATGGCTCTACTACCATCAATATTCATAATCAACCGCGTTTTCAAAACAAATATCTGTACTTATACTTTCAGATTATAACATTTATGATAAGCTGCTAATTACGTTGTCAAATAATAAATGATATTGTGATTTATCATTTATTTCATTACGTTGACATTGGGAACTTGTGCTATTGAAAAATTTATCTCTCAATTGTTTTAACAAGAACAGTAAACATATTATAACTAGCTAATTGAATTCGATCTTGCACAAATAATTCTAGACGAAAACTTATTTAAATGCTTTTTCACTTCTATTGCGGTCAGTCGTGTTATCAAAAGAAGGGATTTTTTTTAAGTTAATATTTTGACGCAAATGTAAGTTTATAACTTCTCAAAAACGCCAGTAAGTTGTTAAAGAGATTACTAAATAGTAATCGATTATTTTCTGTTATGTATGTCGTGCCCTGACGAATATAATAAGTCTGTACGTGGACAAAACTACTGTGTCTTATTACTTCGTACCTCCACTATTAGCATGATGGATCACCTCCCTGCTATAATAAGTCTAGTGAAGATTTCTTCATACCTTTGATCAGTTCATAGGTACAACCATTTCACTTTTCAACCTTTTACAAACAGGTTTTGAAAGATTTCATCAAATAGTTGCAGTTATTAGAGTGCCGCTTTCTAACTTCTTTGGAAATCAGTGTAACCTTGCTAATTAAATTAAATAAATATTATTCCCAATTTTCATAATAACAAATGTATTGAAGTGATATCAGCGTTTGTTATTAGCCCATTTAGAATATGTAATGACTTATGATCGAGCTTTAATAATAATTAGAGCCACTCTATTGCCTGATTCATTTTATAATGACAAGTATTTTTGTGCCAGTAAGTTATTTACTGCAATATTATATTACGTTTAAGTCTTATATCAGGTAGAAACAACATAAATTATAATTCTCTAATCTTATTTTCAAATTTAAATTTAACATTTAAATATGGCGAGTCGGTAGTGCAGATCTGCACTTTTTCTATTCTAAATTACACACACTTTTTAACATCTCAAGCACTTTCTTAGATTTTAGCAACAATTTACAGGTAAATGGTAGATTTGCTTAACTTCCTATAAATACCAACTTGCATTGCCTGTCCAACAAGGTCGACCACCTTTATGTAGGTTCTTGCTCGTTCACATGTGTCCTGATAGGCCAAGAGTAGCCCCTGGCGATTCCTGTACAGCTAGAATGGGGTTCGATAGTTATTCTCGTTGACGCGGCACTTCCTTCAAGCTTAACACATCCCCGATAAACTCGTAGTCTATTGACCTTCTTTACGTCGGCAAATTCGCAGCTTCAGACGTCGAAACGGGATCCCTGAATTTTTCCAAACATGATAAATCACATAATCTAATTTACATGGTTGATCAATACTATATATACAATTCACTTTATTTTTAAGATTTAAATATTTCAATTGTTTAATTTACATTAAACAACAATGAATATCTACTGAGTTGGTTATAATAAATTTCTAATTAATCAATTCCGAAGGTCATAATTTAGTATCATAACAATATGTAGAAATTTCAGTAAATGTTGCTGTTAATAAAAATACTATTTATATCATTCTTGCATTTTGCAAACGGGTGCGAATAGCTTCTCGTTATTTATCTTGCAAGAGTGTGTAAATACTGTGATTGATTAAAATAATTATAATAAAATTCCTTTGTGATAAAGGAGCACGAGAAGCCAAACACAGTATTCTAAAATTGCTTAACTGCTTTTTTTCATTACTCAAAATGCATTCTACTACAATAGCTTATTAATCATGATGTAGGTCGATCATTACTAATGATGTGATGATATTCTGATTTCCAATGAATATTTTGTGTGCAAGTGCGGTGTGTGCATACTACTGCATATAATTGCTATTGACATTGCGTACCGTTGTGAAATACTGCTAAGTTCAAGAGGCTGCTGTTTCAGAATTAAAATAATTTAAAACAAATTGAAGGACCACATCTTCTATAGAAAATACTCGACGCATTTTTAGGAAGTATTTAGAAATCGACGTAGAACAACTGATTGCAATTAAAAGAGTTTAGATTTTAGCGGAATCAAAATTGTGCTATTTTCGAGTTAAATACCAATTATCAAGCCCATCAACTACAAAGCAAAAAATTATATCCATTCTGATATAAATGGAGAGCAGATAGAACCGGTCAACACAGGTTGCTTCTTTTCTAAGGTAGGTATACATAAGTATGCGTATGCGTATTTTTTATGCTAATGCATTTCAAAAGGTTGGTTGTGTTTTAGCTATAACACTGTTTTAGTTGTATGGTAGAGCTATAAACTATTTTTATCAAGCAAAAATTAATATAACCTATAGAAACGGCTATCAATGTACGTATGAAGATCTCCATCAATAACGTTAATCTCAGATTTGGGTTTGACACTCTTCGGGAGTTATCTGAGCTCAGTTTAGATTTACAAGAAAGAACTATTGACTTTTACACATCTCACAAACAAATTGAGAACATTGTTAAAGTTTTCGACCTAAGGAAAAGCGTTCTAGGCCCTGTATATGAACAGGGTCTACAAGCTGCTAAACTTTTAAATTTTCTGGATTTATCCAAGTAATTTTCACGAGAGTGTAAAAAATTTCCTTACAAAAAGACTTGTGAGTGTGGTAATGATCCGGAACTATGAAGACGTGCAACCGTACTGAATCCAAAGAATACCCTTTTTGGGAAAAACGGAGTATTTCGAACCTCTGGAAATTATCTGAGAAGATGCCAAGAACTTCTCAAGTTAAAATATCCCTGTACCCTAAAGTGAATGTCAGCGAGGATTATTTCAAATGCAACTAATTGCAGCGCCAGAGGGGGCAGCTCTATTATGCAATACCCTTAAAAATCTGCTATTCGTTAGGATTGCAGAACCACCACAAACATCTGTTGGCCCTTCTAAAAATGCGAAGTTGCTGTTGTTAGAATGCCGACGTTCAGGACTGGAGATGTGGAAAGCTCTATGGAAAAAAGCTCTGCTTCTTTGTAGATCTTTACAATTCTGTTTTCAATTATTTTAAGTCTGAAACAGCAACGCCTTAAACTTAAAACTATATAAAGTAGTAGGTACACACGCTGCTCTTCTGAGCCCTGTGGATTAGTGGTTAGCACGTTTGCTTAGCATTCGGGAGGTCGTGGATTCGGTTCCCGTCGCCGTCTTGTTTGATTCAGGTTTTCAGAAGGTTTTCTTGGGTCAACAGAGTATCTTCTCTGAGACGAATGCAGTACTACAGTATCTAACCCATCTTGAAATTTCCGTTATTGGCAGAAGAGGAACGCAAGGTCACTGTAGCTGTCCACCCGGAGTTTCCGGAATTGAAATGACCCTAAACCTCTACCTTTTTTACTCTATTGTTACACAAAAATGCATTAGTACTAAGACGACCTACGTCTAGCTATTGTAGTAGAGTGTATCCTGAGATATTAAAAAAACAGAGTTGCACAACTTTAGTTATACTTATTTACACTTGGTTTTGCTTGCAACATAAAATAACACTTTTTTTATCTTTTTCAATATGTTTTAGTTATTCGTCTTTCCAGATGGTTATGTTCTAAATGTGCAATTAGTCGGTTAATTATTGAAAGTAGCAAATGCATTGCGATCGATTTATACTTCATGTTTTGGAAACAATAAAAACAAATTAGAAACTATATTGCTAAATTTAGCATACTCCTAATCAAAAAGTTTCTCAGAGCAAAATGATAGAGTCTATATCCGTTGAATGGTGTTATTACTTTCACTGTTACGTGAACAGCAAAAACACCCTAAACAATATTTCTACGTACCAACAATATTATTTGCTAAACTTATTTATTATGCATTTATCAGGAAAAATTTATAAGAGTCCCTGCATCTTCTCAAACTCAAAATGTCAAAACGTAAATTTCTCCTGTGGTGTACGGGAAACTTTAAAAATATGAAAATGACGCAAGAATAAAGTATCCTTATTTTTCAAAATACACAAAAATTTTATTCAAAAAAATTGTTTATAAGTTAAATTATGTGTCAAACACAGAGTTCCAGCTACTTACTACGAAAAAAAGTCACTAATGTTTCTCACTTTTTCTCTAAGGCAACCTACTGTTGGATACCATAACGATGTACTTTCGAACTTAAGTTTCGCTTACCTAGCAACCAGAAAATTACTAAATTAATGCCAAAAATATAATGTTTTGTGTCCAAAATAAAACGCACAGGTACCTTAAAATTGTAATAACAAACGACCTGAACGTTAACACAATTCCAGCAATTTTTAATTGGAATATTTCAACAAATATTTAGAACTTATATAAAACAATAAATATTAAATTAGCCACCTGAATACTTAAAATTATTTGTTATCAAGCTTCCATTATTAGAAGAACTAAGAAACAAAAAACCAGCAACTCAGTTTCCAAAACACAAATGTATCAAAGTCTGTCCTTAGCTGCATTTTGTGCTGGATTAAACTGTAACTTTTTTAGAAGGGTTTGGCTATTGCAAGATTACGATAATCAAGAAAACAATCGGAAAAATGTCTATTAATTGCTTGCTACTAGCTCAACATCCTTCGATGTTGTTTAATTGCCTTCCTATAGTTTTCAATAAGCTCCAGGTAAAATAATTCCTAAAATGCATGTAGAAGACTGCCACGATAACCAAACTGAAAATCTTCTGCTAACTGTTGCAACGAAATCAATATTAATTGATTCTGGTGCTTGTAATTCCTTAGTGACTTCAGAAACAGCCAATACTTATTGTAAAATGTTTGTAACATCTTTTCAATTAATAAGTTTGAGTCAAACTAAATAAAGACGTGAGTGCTCTGACAGAAAGACTGGGCAGAAAATCCCTATGAAAACGTATGGAAAGTACGATGGGTAAACACTAATATCAAAAGTGCTTAAATTAAAAGCGAATAAAATAAATATTGTGTATGGAATTTAATCATCGCAACTAAAGAAGGCAAACTGAAACGACTTTAAACGAAGTAAAGTACGCTGCAGGATAGAAACCTTTGTATGGTTTGGTATACCGACCGTTTGAGCTAGCAAAATTGGAAGGACCATTCCAAGAAATGTTGAAGAATCTTGTACGGATGCAATCAAGTCAGAAGAAAATAAAAAACCAATTAAATGAAATACAATCGCAACTAAAAAAGAAAATGTTGATTTAAAAAATGAACATAAAATATTAATGGAAAAAATTACAGACCAAGATAAGAAAATAGAAGTATTGGACAGAAAAATACGAAAGAAAATGGAATTAATGAAGAGGAAAATGAACAAGTACTGGAAATATAAGAAAAAATCAGAGTGATAGGGATATAGAGATAAGTATAAATATGGAAGGAGAAGTGCAAGATATAAAAAAATTAGGAAGACAAAATTAAAGCAAAAACCGGCCAATTATCCTGGAATTAAGTAGCTGGAACGAAAAAATGGAAATAATTAAAACAGCTAAAAAACTAAAAGGCACAAAGGTGTATATCTAAGAAGACCTTACTAAGGTAATGCAAGAACAAAGAAAAGTACTAATAAATAATCAAAAAAGAGCACAGAAATTGGTGAATAGACCACAGATTTTCTATAATAGATTGTTTTTAAATGCGGAAAGCTTTTCATTTTTAGTTTTAATTGTTAATCGTTGATAACGAGGGCAGATTGTCCCCCGAAACGTTCGATAGTTAACATTTTTAATTTTTCAGAGCGGCAAAATACCCATATAAGAACATGAATGCTATACAACCGAACGGTTTAGAGGACAAGAAGTAGAACAGGTAGAAGAGGGGAAACAAAAGGGTTTTTACTGGCGAACAGAAGGATATGACTGGCGAGCCAAAGGCGAGTCGGTCACCTCCTTGAGCGAGTAAAACCTGTTACCTTGGGTGCATTTTTGGATATTTTATTTGTTCCTCACTTGTTAATAACTAGAAATGTACCATTTATTCAAAGTGTCAAACATGCAAGCAACTAAATTCATCAATATGACACATACTCAGGAAGACAACTCTGGCTTTGCACGCTATCATTTATCTATGAGCACGCCTGTAAAATTTTACTGTATAGCCAGTAAAAAATCTACTGGCTAGCCAGTTAAGAAACATTTTCAAGGTGAATACAGTGACTTGATAAATTGATGTTTACAAGTTGGGAACAAATAAAACTATTAACCGGGGCAGAGGGATCAAAGGACACGAAAGATAAGACTACAGAGGCAGCAAATACGAACAATGAGTGGGAAAAATTAAGAAAACTAAAAGTACAAGAAGACAAGAAACAGAAAAAGAAATAGGTTCGGGTCCTTGGAAGATTCAAACAGTAATTGAGACAGAAGATTAAATAATCGACGAAATTTAAAAGTAGGAGCAGGGTCAGCATCATTACCAAGAGGATATACCTTAAATTACACAGGAAATAAAACAGGAGAAGAAACAAAATATGAGGTAGGCATAATACTACCAATAGAATTGAACAGACATATAATATAAACTCACGAATAATAGTAATAGAATTGGATACAAAGAAAAGTATTATAAAGTATCATCAAAAATAAATCTCATCTAGCATGGCTATGAAAACAAATTGCTGCCTTTAAAAATATTTTATTTTTAGGTTAGATTTAATATCAAGTGTCTATTCGACCGGCGCAAGTTTATTTGTTGGACATTTACATTATTTTTACGTGAAAATTTATTTATTTCAATATAATATTGCAATAAGGTGGATAAAAAGAATATTTACTAATAAAATTTTTCAGTTTAAATTAAATATAAGTATGTAAGCCAATTTTAAAGGCGTTGGCTTGCACTTCCACAGCCATAATAGATGAGATTAATTTTTGATCATACTAGAAAAATGTATGCACCAGTAGAAGGAACGGATATGGCAGAAGTAAGAAAATTTTTAGGAGAGACTGCAATATATCTATGGCATCTTAAGAGAGAGACATACAAAATTATTATTATGGGAGACTGGAACGCTGGAATAGAAAACGACCCAAGGATATGAATTGGGAGCATGGGACCGGAAGGAAAAGAGGGGAAAAATATTAAACAACAATGAAAAAGAAATGATGGAATTCTGCCAAATCATTTATCTAAATACTTATTGATAATACCTTCTACCACCAAACTACAGAAGATAGGTACATCTTTGAAGCAAGAGAAAGAAAGGCAGAAAGCATAATCCACTACATATAGTAGATACGCAAGAATCCAAACACATTATTACTGAGGTTAAAGGGATAGGGGTAGCAGAATTAGGTACAGATCACCAACTAATTACTATGAAAACAAAAATGAGCAAAATAATTAATAGATGAAGAGAAACAGTACTGGAAAATAGATACTGCAATGTAAATATGTAAAACAAAAATACAAAACGTAGGTAGAGAGAGAGTTTAGAGAGGAAGAAACACAACATACTTAGACCCTAGAAGATAGGTAGAACAATTTTAAATATATCGTAAAGCAGGCGGCAGAAGAGGTATGCCGAAAAAAAGAAGTAAATACAAAAGGACAAGACGGTAGAATGAGCAAGTGAGAGGAGCAATAAGAGCCAAAAGCAGCATGGAAAAACATTACAAAACAAAAAAGGAACAGGATAGAGAGGAATACATAAAAAAAATGAGGACAATAAAGTCGTAAAAGAAACCAAAGCGGAAAGCTGGGAACAAATTTGGAAAAAAATGGAAGAAGATTATGAATTAAACAACAGAAAATGCTTGAATACAATTAAAAGAATAGGAGAAAAAACCTGAAATATAAACAGAAGCATCAAAAATAGAAATGCATAATTAACGGAATTTTACTGTGAGACAATGAATACAAAAGAAGAACAAACAAATAAAAGAAAAAAAGATTTAAGTTATGAAAAAAAAACAGAAGGAGAAAACCACCATACGACAAAAATAACTGCAGAAGAAGCCTACGAAGCAATAAACAGATTTAAAACAGGAAAAGCATCTGGAGGAGATAACATCGAAGCTAAAATGATAAAGTGGAGGAGGGGGGTGGTAGTTACACTAAGAAAACTAAGAACGGAGGTTAAAGGTAAAATGGAAGACGAGTAAGCCTCCTTTCGACCTCAAAGACAAACAAATGACAATATCAGCATAATTAGGAATCTAATCGAGAGAGCAATGAAAACAGGCAAACTACAACACCTAGTTTTCATACACCTTAGAGCAGCATTTGACAACATAGACAGACAAATACTATGAAATTGTCTAGAAGAAATTCAGGTACCATAAAAATTAAAGTTATTAATAAAAGTGTATACCAAATGTCTACGGCGCAGTGCAAATTAATGGAGGGAGATCACGATTCTGTGAAATGCGAACGTGAGTCAACAGGAAGGCAGCTTAAGTCCACTATTATTTACTGTAATACTGGACAGAATACTACAGAAAAACACCTAAAAGCTTAGTGGAATATAAAAACATGAGCTCTGTGAAAATAAATAGCCTCCTGTATGCAGATCACATAGTGCTGATAGCGGATACACACAGCAAAGCTCAGAAATGTATGAACACCTGGACGAAAGAGCACGAAAAGCTAAAAATGAAGATAAATATAAGTAAAACGAAATTAATGAAGATAAATAAATGAAAAAAAGAGTATGGGGAAGGAAACGACATACGAAATATAATTTGCAAAGAAGACATAATGAGCAAGTACCATGCTTTGAATACTTGGGAAGCATATTGTCAGATGCATGTATGTATGTATTTTCGTTAACCTCGTTTTTACCTTGCGGTGTGGAGGTTTGACGGAACAATAAATTCAGAAATAATAAATGGCATTAAGAAAGAGAACAATGTATACTATATATTTAATAAAACTGTTTATGGAAAAAAGGCGCTAAGAACCAAAAAAAAAAAAAAATACACGTATACAGAACTATAACGGTTCCCACAATACTATATGCAAGCGAAATCTGGTCGATTAAAAAGAAACGATAAAGTAATAGCAGCAAAAATGGAAAATACCAGGTAAAGCCAAATTTGATAGAATCATAAATTAAAAAATAAGGGAAGATCTACAAAAGACACCAATTAATAAACAGCTACACACGAAACAATTGAAGTGGTTGGGACACATACATAGAATGAGCGACGAAAGACTACTCAAGAAAGTAATACAAGCGAGAAGAATGCAAAAAAGAAGAGTTGGGCGACCGAAGAAAAACTGAAGAAGTAGAATAGAAAAAATAAGAAAACAAAGAGGCAAAACAATGGAGGAAATGAAAATAACCACAAACAATAAAAAAGAATGGAGGAAATGGGTGAAGTCCATATTCGACGCTCGTTAAGGTCAGAAGGATTAGAAGAAGAAGAGGAAAACCTCAAACTATGACAGGTAATATAAGAAATATGGTATAAACAATAACATACTTTTCTGCACCTATCATTATACTCGACGAACTTTTAATCAGTAATATTAAAAATATAGATAAAACAACTGATTACA
The DNA here is from genome assembly GCA_940337035.1 of Agriotes lineatus. Classification (NCBI taxonomy): domain Eukaryota; kingdom Metazoa; phylum Arthropoda; class Insecta; order Coleoptera; family Elateridae; genus Agriotes; species Agriotes lineatus. The sequence goes on from OW679203.1 coordinate 91,010,754, forward strand.
ATCAGCATAGTTTAGACATTAGAAGCTAAAATGCGTTTGTTGTTAGTCAACTTAATTGAATAGTAAACCCAACAATCTCAAATCAAAACTTATAGCAAAGTTCCAGTAGACATAAGTGAAGGTCTGATAATCATTACGAAAATTGAAATTGACTTTACCTCGCCCTTGAAAGTACTTTGACAAATAGAAATAAACATTAACGCAAATTATTATTTGTCAGTTACCAATTTTGCACATTTAGAACAACTGATGAGAAGCTAATTTCTACAAGCCTTACGAGAACCAAATTCATAAAACCTAAACATAATGATATTATCAGATTTGTTATTTAATCACATAGATATCATATACAAACAGCTCAGAAAACGTTGGTTGGCAGCGGTAAAAAAACTAACCGAAAAACAGAAGAGATAAGTGTAACTGGCTTCGTACAGGCGAAATTTTAGATGATTTAGATCGATGTATGTGGTTCTATTCCAAGAGCCGAGACACACTGTTTGAGCACTAATCAGGATCGAAGGTACAATGTTTGTAGCCTTCTCAGTTTTTCGCTATCTGGAAAACCGCTGATCGCCAGCTCGCCTTGGAATTTGTGGACTGTATGATTGTAGGTTTCACTGAATTATACACACGTTGAAAAGCGAAGGTAGTAATTTATTGCCATAAATTAACACGAACAGTTTAACATTTACAAAGAATTAGCTTTCGGAGTGCGGACCGGTTTGCATGCTGCCACTTTGACAGATGAAACGTAAGTGTTTTTGGAATCGGATGCCGGCCCGGCAGTCTACTGCGCACAGTACGAGTTCAGAATGTAAGAGAGGCGGCAAAAGTTTATAAAGTCCTTAACATACCGCCCGCCTTGGAAAGGGTAACCTTTCAAATAAAACAGTACAGAGTTGACATGTAAAAGCTAGAGTAAAACATGTAACATGAACACACATATATACAAAGCCTAATAGTACATGGATCTTAATCTAGTACAAGAAAACCCGAACAATGGGGAGCCAAAAGGCTTTACGAAAACTGCGCTGAACGCTAACGCACTAGTTCACAACACTAGGTAGCGGGCACAATTTAGCGAAGGATCGCTTCACGATCCCTGACACAGTGTTCACTGACGCCACACGCGTAACGCCGTCAAGGCCAGGGTGCAGCTCGGTGACCCGGCCTAACCTCCACTTCAGAGGGGGTAGATTGTCATCCTTGATGAGGACCATGGAACCAGGCTGGAGGTCCGAAAGATGCGTGCGCCATTTGGTGCGCTGTTGGAGTTCAGAGATGTACTCTTTACTCCATCTCTTCCACACATTCTGGTGAAGTTGTTGTATTCTCTGGTATTTAGACAGACGAGACTCGGCTATCTCAGTAACGTTGGGATCAGGCAGTGACACCAACGGACGACCAATCAGGAAATGAGCAGGAGTCAAAGGCTGAAGGTCGTTTGGATCAGAGGACAAAGGGGACAGGGGTCGGGAGTTTAAGGTCGCTTCCACCTGTGCCAACAAAGTGCTAAATTCATCATAATTTAGACTAGCGTTACCTATAACGCGACGTATGTGATGTTTGGAGGACTTGATTCCGGCCTCCCACAATCCGCCAAAGTGGGGACTGTGCGCGGGTATAAAATGCCAAGCTACTCCGTCGTTCGCGACTGATTCGGAAATAGAAGGGTTTTGTTCCGCGAGAAAATTGCCTAATTCGATTAACTCGGAATTAGCGCCTACAAAGTTAGTGCCGTTGTCTGAGTAGACATGGAGCGGTTTGCCTCGTCGAGCCACAAACCGGCGAAAAGCCATTAAGAAGGTTTCAGTAGAAAGATCAGCGACCAATTCAAGGTGCACTGCCTTTGTGACAAAACAATAAGCTGTAACTCGTTGTAAGCGAGCGAAGCTTGAATACTGATTGAACGGAAATGGTTCAACAGAGGTTACAGGTAGACTCTGAACTTCTTTTTTGAATTCTGGAAGCTCAGCACGAACATGTTTGGAAGCAGGACAAGATGCCTCGCCTTCGCTTAGCCAGGTGGGACCATGCCACCAAAGGCTTAACAGACCCAGCGGGTCAAATATCTGCGATCTTTCAGACAAGATGCTACGCTTGGTAGCCTTACTACTTGTAGAATTTGAAATATGGGATATTTCAGACAAGCTGCTACGATTGGTAGCCTTACCACTTGTAGAATCTGAAATATTGAACATGGAAGTAGGCCAAGATGCCTCACTTTCGCTTAGCCAGGTGGGACCGTGCCACCAAAGGCTTGACAGACCCAGCGGGTCAACTATCTGGGAAATTTCAGACAAGCTGCTACGATTGGTAGCCTTACTACTTGCAGAATCTGAAATCTGGGATATTTCAGGCAAGATGCTACGCGTGGTAGCCTTACTACTTGCAGAATCTGAAATCTGGGATATTTCAGGCAAGATGCTACGCGTGGTAGCCTTACTACTTGCAGAATCTGAAATCTGGGATATTTCAGGCAAGATGCTACGCGTGGTAGCCTTACTACTTGCAGAATCTGAAATCTGGGATATTTCAGGCAAGATGCTACGCGTGGTAGCCTTACTACTTGCAGAATCTGAAATATTCTCTACTGATAAGAATCTTTTTTGAGCGATTTGCAATGAATCACCCAATACCTCTACAGGCTTCTTGAAAGGGATAGAGACAACGAATCGACCATTCGCTTCTCGTTGAGTATTTTGCACGAAATGTGCCTCACAGGCGTTCTCTTCATTTGTGCGAACCTTTTCCTCTGGGTAATGTTCGAGTTGCCATAACCTAGCAATGGGGTCAGAAGCATCCTCGATCGTGCTAAGATTGCACTGTACAGGGTACGCAGAAGGGGGGCCTGTAGGGCCAGAAACAATCCAACCAAAACGAGTTTTTTGGAGGATGGGAAGATTTGAGCCTAGACCAATTTGTCCAATACAAAGGAGCTGCCAGAAAATGGGCGAACCAATCAAAATGTCGATGGTGCCCGGTTGGTCGTAGGACAGATCTGATAACTTGATGTTATCAGGAACCTTGAAGCTGTTTCGCTGGACGCGAAAACTTGGGGTAACACCCGTAATCTCATCGAGAACAAGACAGGATAGGCCAATGCCGTATGAAGTGTGAGGGGCTTGCAGCTTGATATCACACCTAGCCTTGATTTGAGAAGTGGCTTTACTTAAGCCAGAAACAGTAACGTTGACTTCGCGAATTGGAAGCTTCAACCTTTTACACAAATCTGAACGTATAAAGTTCGACTGGGAACCGGAATCCAACAGGATTCGCACAACGTGAGGCGTACCATCATCAGCGATGAGTTTAGCGGTAGCCGTAGGTAAGAGTACCTGAAAAGCATTCGAACAGAATGCAGAAATCGATTGGTTTAGTTCAACAGGGGTTTCTGCCGACATCGCAGATCCTGGTTGACTAGAAGAAGCGTTCTGAGGCTTATCCTCATGAAGAAGTGTGTTGTGCCTTGATTTGCACTTTCTACACGTATATTTGGAGCTACAAAGGCTCGCAAGGTGACCCTGAGTTAGGCAATTAAAGCATACGCGGAGCTCTTTTGCCTTTGACTTTCTGTCAAGAACAGACATCTTGACAAACTTATCGCATTTGTACAAGGAATGAGATCCTTTACAAAGTGGACACGAAGGGGTACCTGACACAAATGATTTCGAATGTACCTTGGAAGACTTTTCGGGTACAAGCTTAACATTTTTTACTTCCAGAGTTTCTAGAAGATTTGCTGTATTTTGTAAGAATTCCTTGAACTCATCAAGATTAGGCAGGTCAGAACTTGACCGGTTTCTAAGGACCTCCCATTCACGAAATGTAGTGGGGTCCAGTTTTTTAGAAACTACATAAATTATAACAAAATCAAGAAGCTCGCTTTCGGTAGCTAATGATTTGATTGCTGCAAAATGCTTGAATAACATATCGCTAATCGTACGTAATTTAGTTGCAGATTCCTTACTGCAAGACTCAAGCTCGAAAATGGCCTTGAGGTGGTTATGAACCAGAATTTTTGGATCATTGTATCGATTGCACAATGCCTCCCAAGCTAGAGTATAATTACCCGCAGTAAACTCTAAACTTTTTATAATTTGGCTTGCATCACCCTGTAAACTAGCCTTTAAGTAATGCAGCTTTTGAATATTAGTTAACGCTTGATTCTCATGATTTAAACTAATAAAAATCTCACGAAACTCTAACCATTCTGAAACGTTCCCTGAATATTTGGGAATAGAAATGGCAGGAAGGCGTACAGCTTGATTATTGCAATGTGAACTGCAATTTGAATGCGTTGATCTTACGCTACCATTAGGAGATCCAGAACGATCTGGTGCAACATCAGACTGTTTGTTGTATTCATTAATCAAACATTCAGCTTGTGAAATTGCAAAAAAATAAGAGTCTTCAAATTCGACTCGCTGTTGCATTTCCCGTTCTGCATCCTCACTGGCTTCTAAAATTTGTTCATGAACTGCATAATATTCTGATAACACGGCGGCTATAACATCCAATCTTTTCTGCAATTGAACAATCTGAGCGCTGGATAAAAATTGATCTTCATCGTGAACTATTTGCAAAGATTGCACGTAATTTGCGAAACTCGTAAGCTTGCCTTTGATAGAGCCACGTGCCCTAACAAGCGAATTCATAATTGTTGAGATTAAAAACAATTTAACAGATCGAACTAACTTTTCGTACGCCTCTGGCGTGAATTTTGTACGCTTCTGGTACGCGGACCCAACGGGTCAACTATCTGTGGTATTTCAGGCAAGATGCTACGTGTGGTAGCCTTACTACTTGCAGAATCTGAAATATTCTTTAATGATAAATCCCTTTCGCACGCCCCTGGCGCGAATTTGTTTATAACGCAGACAGCGCTTGCTAGCAACGCGAGAAACTTGTAGCTTACGACGCAGAAAACGACCCTGGTACAACGCGGGAAACTTGTTGCTACGACGCAGAAAACGACCTTGGTAGAACGCGGGATTATTTATGAAACATGCAGGGGATATCGCTAACAAACGTAATAGCTTGGCATTTCACGCAATTAAAATGTTTATATGACTCATAAACCATTTGTTTACGCAATAATACGCAGCTGAAATTATGCACATGCAAACACAGACGAAATAAACCAAATTTATGCATAGGAAAATCAGGCTTACATTTGATATTGGTGTGTGCCGCGTTGCCGTTTTTCTGTTCCTACTACCGTCTGGCTAGCAGCTGCAATGCCCACGTGCACGAACCTTGGCGTTGATAGCACCGTCTGCTGTCTTCCTTCCTCTCGTTACGGGCACCGCATGCGCCCTCTTCGTTCCACGCGTTGCTGCGAATTTGGACGCTGCTTCCTTGCGGCCGATTGCATGCGATGCAATACAAACTGAATATGCTTTGTACTTGCCTATGACCAATGTTGTCGAATGCTGTCGCTGTTTTGGACCCGCAATGACCTAATGTGGTTTAATCCGGTTCTGTAGGACCAATGTTTGAGCACTAATCAGGATCGAAGGTACAATGTTTGTAGCCTTCTCAGTTTTTCGCTATCTGGAAAACCGCTGATCGCCAGCTCGCCTTGGAATTTGTGGACTGTATGATTGTAGGTTTCACTGAATTATACACACGTTGAAAAGCGAAGGTAGTAATTTATTGCCATAAATTAACACGAACAGTTTAACATTTACAAAGAATTAGCTTTCGGAGTGCGGACCGGTTTGCATGCTGCCACTTTGACAGATGAAACGTAAGTGTTTTTGGAATCGGATGCCGGCCCGGCAGTCTACTGCGCACAGTACGAGTTCAGAATGTAAGAGAGGCGGCAAAAGTTTATAAAGTCCTTAACACACACAAACTCTATTAAATAGAAGTGGCAACTTGTTCTAGGTGACTTTTTAGAGAACACTTTCATCGCTACGTACTGATGCGCACCAATGGTGATGCAACTTGGCTTGATTAACTAATTACGCCTCTAGTTTTTTCAGTTTCCTGGACTGGGTATTCAATCATGGGAATTATTTATAAGAACTAACCATGCGTTATAGTTGCTCCAAATGGTTTCGTACATTGGCAAGATCGTTGCTTCTTTGAAGGTAGAATAGCGGCTTCCCACTATGAAGAATGATCGGTACCTGGGTGTTGAGTGCGCTCTCAAGGCTGTATTTCGGCTCAAGAGTAACGAGGCGTTGACTGCTTTTAACACAGGTCTACACATAGAATCTCAGTCGAAGCTTATAATACTTCGCGTGGCGTTTCTTTTGTTTTGACGACGCACCGGTCGCCTATTAGTGAGCGACTGCCCCCCGCGCCTTCATTCGCGCACAATTTACTTTTATTTTTTAATAGACGCACTCAATGACTGCATCAGCTGGTTTGCATCGCACCTAATTATGACAACATAAGAAATACAATTCGGCTTAACTCTAGCAAGATGATTATTAAATACAAAGGTGACAAGAACTAGCCCGTTACAAAAGCGAGGCACGGGAGCTAAAATTCACATATGCACCGTCCTCGATTGAGTTTAACATACGTATGAGAACCCAAAGATTTTAGAATTGTCCTGTATTCCTCAGCAACCAGCATAGAATCGTGACTGCAAACCGTAAGTAAAGTCTACGATAAGTCATAGCATATACACGAGGTATATTTTATAGCTCGGATTTTTCGCGAACCACAGTACAGTTAAACCACAAGGATAATCGCAAAGTAGGTACCTAAGATGTCCAAGCCCAGATACCGACCATAAAAAGGTCACAGGAGGTATGTAGATATAAACTGTCCAAAACGGAAAAGAGGACTGGAACACTTGGGAGAGAGATACTTGCCAGCCTGACAGAACAACCAAAATCGCTTAAAAATCCGTTCTCCAAGTTCATCAAGTGGTGGTATCAGCGCCCAGAAAAAGAAAATACAAATCGGAGTAATAAAAAACATAAAATAATACCATATCGTCAAGCAATATGCAAAGGCGAACCCATATTGACCTACTGAAGTTAAAAGACGGCCACATGTGAGTTTCGCTTCTGCAATACTTTTGAAACATAAATAAATTCCAGCGACTGCATATGCAACACATTAATACTGAGGAAAACTATACAAGATAGCCAAGGATTGGAATCCACATATCGTGATTCTCTGCAAAATTTAGCACACATTCCGTACCGTACGTTTTCTAAACCCAAGATTTCCAAATCTCTTAGAGAAGCGGACTAACCCTATCATAATAATAACAGAAAATATCTGAACTTTGAGGTAACTTTTGAATGAAAAACGAATTTTCTAAGAAAATGGTTCACTTTTAGGCCACCCAACAATAGGATCAAATATGTAATGTAATTTATTAACAATAAAAGCAGCATAAACTACTAAATAAGTGAAAGCTTTCCTTGAATTAGTCGGATTTTTTATTGTAATTTATTCAAACTTTCGCTAGACCATTGCATCTTAATTTAGATCTAGAAAATATCACTCATTCAGAATATCTTAAATTTCAGACAGATCTCGAATAAATCTTGAGGTATATTCTATCAACGATTCACAAACTACTGCCGGTTTTGAGAATATCTATTTCAGACAAACTAATAAATAGTTTCAGCGCCAAAATCATTTTAAATTCAAATCATTAAATATTTTAAACCACATTTGATACTTTTTTTTTCAAATCAAATTATTATAAAGCTAATGCTCTATTTTAAATAATGATAGTTTGAACAGATTTGCCTGGAGGCTGTAATCAAGAATCCGTTGCTTTGCGCTAGTTCTATCCCTCAAGCACGTAAACAAGACTGTGTTTACGTTTTAAACCAATGTAGTCAATGGTACTTGAAAGGGACGACAGTAAACTACCCCATAAGACGAAGCCTCGCGTCTTGACAGTATTATGGCTTGGTATTGGGGTAGTGAATGAATCAAACATTAAATGCAGATTGTTTTATTACGAAAATAAATGTTCTATTTATACAAAACAAGAATGCTTAACGAAGTAACAATATCAAAGTTCAAATGTACAGTTTACTGGAAAAAGCGTTTACAATTACAAAATAACAACTTAGCAATTCAGCGATTTTATTTCCTGCTGGAGCGAAGGTCTCTCGTTGAACCTGCCGCTGTAGGTCGGTTTTGTGAATGAGGTGTAGATCTGCAGTTTTCCTGGTCTTTAACTCGTCTGATTGCGAAATAACGTTGGCTTTTAAATTATGAATAATGTTCCGTAAATTTGGACTGAAATTTATATATGTTTAATCTAATTTAAACATATTAAATAAAGCAAAGACTGGTGATTGCGGCATTAAAAATTTCTTGCTATTAAATCAGAATTGCATTTAAAAACGTGCGACTGGATTTCGTAAATTTTAGAAAATAAAATGTATGTGTGTTTAAATCAAGTTTAAACATAGTTTGTTGCATCTATATTTGTAACTTTTGGCAATTTTTGCAGCAGATTGCAAGGAGTGGAGGTATTAGTATTTTTTTTTTTAATTTATATTTCTGTAGCTACTCAGAAATAGCTTGTGTGAAAATTAAGTATACATTTAATTAAATATCCCTTTACTGTAATCCTTAAGTTTTTATCGCAATTGCCTATCTCGGGAGAAGTTGCATAACTCAAATCAGGATTGGGTTGTAACATTTGGGTATAATAACAATTTTATTAAATTGTTAATAGACCTAATGTAAGCTTGTGTTCGATATTTTCACATTATTTTTAGTGAAGCTGTATTTATGCTTTGAAATAACTTCAGCTGAATTTAATTCTAAATAAAGCAATCAATTACAATCTATTTACTTAGGTAAGTCTTATCTCTTCGAATTGTGTAATTGGAATGTTATAAAACAATGCCCATTCCAGATTGTTGTGTATTCGTTCACCACATTAATGCCACATCAGGTGTTTTCTTTCCCAGGAGCTACTTCTAATTCCACCGCGTGGCTAGGCAGTTTGGCAACCAAAAACATTGACCAACTCTAAATTTAAGATTACCTGCCGTTTCTAGTTGGCTGCAACGGCACGACTGTCAGCTGCACGGCGTTTTTCTTCCCCGTATAGTTACTTTCACTAATCCAGAAACCTCCGAACGTCGTTCTTAGTCCAAATCTTCAACCAGCGACATCATTCATTCGCATACGAGCTTCACCAATGGAGCTCGCATGCACTCATTTACGAATCACCTGGATTACTTATGGTTTGTCTATTAATTTCTACCCCTTGATAAAACCTCTACAACCCTTCATTCAATTAAACACCATTTAACTGGTTTACTGTGTTTTATTAACTTACATATAAAAAACCAGCCACACCAAAGAACTTTTTACTTGCTGGAAACCTTAATTTTTAACTTTTCCTTGCTACCTAATAACTGAAATTTTCTTTGTTTTAGATTCACTTAATACTAGACTTTTTTTTAATTTTTATAAATGTCAACAAATTTGACACTTGTTCACTTTTAAAACATTTTAATGATTCTTCTCAGTTCGCCCTTTTAATATTGTTTTCAGGTACCTTCTGTCTTAGTTCTTATTTACAATTACACATTCTTTATGTGATTTATGTGCAAATATTCCTTAAACTTGCTCGCATTCATGTAATTATAGCCAATTCTATTAACATAAACTCATTTAACTTTTATATTAACATATATCATCTTATTACACTTTTATTTTCTCCAGTATCAACATTTTGACATTTAACTCATAACCAATCCTTATTTTTATTTTATTATTTAAACATAAAATGATCAATTGAAGCGAATAGCCTCCGAGTACAATACCATAGAATATTTTTAAATCGTTTTGTTTTAAATTACTGCGACTACTGTCATGGAGGGTTTATAAATAATTTTTGTGGATGTCTTTAAATGTCATTTTACATTTTGTTATTTCCGCAATATGTAAATTAAATTTTTAACGAATGCCATAAGCAAAGAGAATCACAATCCATGCACAGTATTTTAAAATTGTGTAACTCTGTTTTTTATTTCTCAAAATACACGCACTGCAATAGCACATGACGTAAGTGTCGTTATTAATTATATTGTGATTTACCATGCATTTTATGTATTGTTATGCAAGTACAGAATGTGTACTACTTTATATAATTGCTACTGGCATTGCGTATCATTGTGCTGCAGTTTCAGAATTAAAACAATTAAAAGCAAATTGACATCTTGTAAAGAAGATGCGTGTATTAACTATAATCAAAGGATACCATCAATTTGCGATTTTATAGAACATGTTTTTTCTAATTATTTCCAGTGGCTACAAATAAAATCATCAAACTAATAAATGCTGAATACAAAAACCTGTGCAGAAACTCAATTAAACATTTTAGAAAACTACGTTATGATCTGTTATCAAGCTTCTTTAAAAATGTTTCAAGAAATTGGTTAAGGGACAAAATAATAATATAAATTTTTTCAGAACCAACTGTATCAAAGTCAACTGCTATCTTATCGTTCGCATATTTGCACACAAAAATTTAACCTCTTTAGAACTGGCACTTGCGAAATTATGATGTAACCAACAACAGGTAAATTTCTCAAATATTATCAGACAAAAACAATCTGAATAAATTTCTATACATTTGCCATCAGCTGAACGTCTTTCATTTTTCTTGAATTATTGGCGAGCTGCCTCTAATTTTCAATTAATTCTAGACGCAATTATGCCTGATACTCGAGTAGAAGACTTATGAAAACCAAACTGAAAATGTTCCACTGACTGCCGTAACAGAATCAATCTTTGGATATTAATTGATTCTGGTCCTTCTAGTTTCTCAATAGATTAAGAAACAGCAAATACTCATTAGAGCAATTATTTTCTTTTTACTTTTTTATGTTTGACAAACGTCTATCCCCTTTCCCTCTGGAGTTATATTTAAGGTCGAATTTTCTTTTATCTGTAGGTTGGCTTAGATTTTTCGTCTGGTGTTATAATGTTTTTTGTTTCTGAGTGCTTTTAAATATTGGGGTTGGATGCTTCGGCCGTCTGTCACCGCACGACATTAATTTTCAAAAAATTATGCAACTCAAACCTAGAGTTTGATGAGTCAGAGCCTTTAATAAAAAAAATGCTTTCTACTTTCGTGTTTTAAATATTGACTCGCCACAGAAAAATATGGAAACAGGCAAAGAGGTTAACATCAAACTGTCGGTTGTAGATTGTAACAACGAAAAAGAAAAAAAACAATTACTCTACAATAAAATGTAAATTATTTGCTATTACAAAAGTAAAACACTTTAAACAGTTTACTTTGAAACACAATTGACAATAGAAACAGACCCTAAACATGGCTTTTCTTCTTAAAAAATCCCAACTCAAAGTTAGTCAAATGGCGTATACGTCAAGAAAATGCAATTATGATGCAATATAAAAACTGAGAATAAAGTTTAGCAGCAGATACATTCTCGGCGATTATCAAATTAGTAGTTGTAAAAGCATTACTACGAATACTGGTTTAAATTGGTTTTTAATCTTTTCTAAATTACTTATTCGGAAGACTCTGAATGTCCGAACGATCGTAAGGAAATACTGTTTTAACTTTATCTATCTCCGACAAACGTAAAAATATTTTCAATGTCAAACTAACCTTCATTACAGACGATTAAACATTTAAAGCCACATTTACTAATTTCGCCTTCCAAAGCAAATAAGTCAAAAGCTAATGCCCATGCTCTTTCTTTAATAATAAAAATAGTTTGTTACATTTATATTATATTTTTGCGCATATTTTCAGTAAGCTTCGAGCACTTTCTAAGAAAAACTTTTTAGAAAATTTCTAGTGAATTCTTGAAAGACGTTAACCTATTCAGAACATGAGAATTTCTTTTAACATAATTCAAGACAATTTCAACGAATTTCCAGCAAATTGTTTTAGTCGCTTTTTGCACATTCTCAATACTTTCAGAAAATGTTCAGGCAGCTTGCAAAATTATAACAGATGTTTGACCAATAAATCTCGAGCAATTTATTAACAGAATTCAAGTAAATATCTAAACATTTCCTGCGAACTGTTGAGAATTGTTGTTTCTGTTTTGGGAAATTTCCAAGAAACTTTCTGCAATTTTTCAACTAGAACGATTAAGCAGTTTTTAATGAATTCACATCAAATTTAAGCAATTTTCAATAAATTTGCAGCAAACAAGCAGCAACCTGTTGTTGCCATTTTTCGAAAATTTCTAGTAGACTTCCAACAAATGCTAAGCAGGCTCACAGAAAATTAAAAACCAAGTTTAAGCAGTTTCAATGAAATTTAAGAAAATACGGAGCAATCTTTTAACAGAATTCAAGTCAATTTCAACAAAGTTACCAATGTAGCCACTTTTTGAAAAATGTTTAGTAAACTTGCAGCAAATTTTCAGCGAGCTCATAGAAAATTAGAAAAATGTATAAGTAGTAAGAATTTCAGTAATTTTCCAGTAAACTAGCTGAGATTTGTTGCCAAATTTTTAAATATTTCGAATAAACTTTCAGGAAATTTAAGAAGCTTATAAAAAATTAAAAACAAAGTGTAAACCATTTTTAAAGCAGGTACGAAACATCTTTAATATAATTGAAGTTTCAAGAAATTTTCAGCAAACTAGCGAGAAATTATAGCAGATATTTTTTGCAAATTTCCAGTAAACTTTCATAAAATGTTCAGTAAGATCGCGAAAATTAGAAAGAATGTTTAAGTACCTTTGCGACGTTTCAGATAACCTGCCGCAACTTTTTAACAGCATCCAAGAGAATTTCAACAATTTTGTAGCAAACTAGCAGCAGTTTGTTGCCACTATTTGGAAAATTTCCAATAAACTGTCAACAAATATTCAGGAAGCTTAGAAAATTAGACACAGTTTTAAGAGGTTAAATTTCAACGAAGTTGCAGCAAACTAGCAGCAACTTATTGTTGCCACTTTTTGATAAATTTTCAATACGCTTTCAGGAAATATTCAGGAAGATCATAGAAAATTAGACACAGTTTTAACGGGTTTTTGGAAAATACTGTTATGTAATGTTGGACAATCGCCAAGGGCCCCTAATATTAAATTTTAAAAATGCAAAACTAACCTGTCAGTATCTTAGGCTAACTAAAATGAAACGTATATATTACTCTCCAATAAAATGGTTAATTGTCCCGTTCTATATTTTATCAAATTGCAATAATCCTATGGGCTTGCTCCGGAAAAACACAAGACTGATATCTCAGATTATGTTCAAATTTTAATTTTATATCAAAAGAATTCTGTAGAATATTTAACTCAGAGTAGCTCAAATATTCAAAATTTCAGTACAACTGCGCTACTCACTTCAATAATTTATAACCTCACAAAATTGACTTACACCACAAAAAGCGGTGCGGGTGCATACAACGTCTTATTTTGATATTCAAAATCGAAATTTGCAAGAAAACCACAGGTAAACTGAATCGAATCTCCCGCCTAGCAACATCTAACTTGGTTTTGTTTCAGGTTGTGACGTAAAAACTACGCGCTACTTGCTTTTGTCTTGACTTCCAGTAAAAACTGGAAATCCTGGCATAAATCGCATTTTCTAGTGAAGCCACGGGATTTTCTAAGACTTGGACGTATCTGGATGCTCGTAAACACGATGAATCTCTGCAGCAAGGTGTGTTCTCCAAGTCCACTGGCCTTCCGGACTCCAACCACATAAAAACCTGCCAAATCGTACCTTTTAAGGTATCGCCAATCTCGCCTCTGGAACCGATGCGGGTGACGCCAAAGCCCTTATTTGCTGGAAGTCGCTTCCTTGGCACCAAATCTTCTTCTGGGATGTTGTTACACCTCTTCCGACCTGTACGACTTGAAATCTCTGGTTTCTGATGCTGGAATCGACTGGTATCGCAGTTTGAAATTTCAAGGTTGTCGGAGCTGAACCCACGCCGATCTTGGCTTGCACAATTTTATAAACTTTTTCGGTGGAGAAATTTTTAATAACATTTCCACTTATGCCCGGTGACTTTTAGAATAACTTTGTCCAGTTTTTAGACTTTACAAATCTCTTTTATTATATAAGAACATCAAAAATCAGGAGCATCATTTGCCCACAAGTTGACATTACATGAATTATTTTCTATTTCTCTTTTACAAAAGAGCATCGCGTTACCTAGTAACCGCGATCTAATATTGTTCAAAGAAAATAAGTTTTGGATACAATTTTCACATAAAATGATACAATTTTATTAACATGTTTGTTGCTTAAAACTAGAAATTGTCTTTAATTCTTATACATAAAAATTGTCATTTCTTGTCAGATAAAATGTTATTTATCACTGCTCTGCTATGAACACTTACTTTTAAATTGCACTGGCACTTCAATTCAATTTTAACCACGTCACTAATTATTCTTCATTTCAGTTGCCCTCGTTCTGAATTGTTCTTTGCAAATTCTATTTCATCTTGCTTTGATTTTCATCTACCTTTCAGCTTGCTTGCTTTTCACTGGACCGTAAGTTTATTAATAGCTCTACGCTCATATTCATTATGCACATAACCAATCTTTTGCACTATTTACTTACATTTGGTCCGGCTTAAAATATGCTCAAACCTATCATATGTGAACAGAATTGCCTGGAGGCTGGATCAGGATTCCGTTACTTTGCGCTGGTTCTATCCCTTAAGCACATAAACGAAACTGCGTTTATGTTGTAAACCAATGTAGTCAATGGTACTTAAACGGGACGACAGTAAACTACCCTGAGAGACGTAGCCTCACGTCTCGATAATATTATGACTTGGTATCAGGGTAGCGACGTAGTGAATGAATCAAACATTAGATGCAGATTGTTTTATTACGAAAATAAACGTTCTATTTATACAAAACAAGAATGCTTAACTAAGTAACATATCAAAGTTCAGAATAGTGTAGTGTACTGGATTGCGTTTAAAGGTACAAAAACAGCAATTCAGCACAGTAAGCTTTTATAGTTCCGTATGTGTTTGCAGGACAGAGCGGTGAACTTGGGTTTACTAGGTCGCGTACTGCGTGAAATGCCAAGTTGCAGTTTGCTGCGGTTTTTAAACTCAATGCTTGCGAAACAAGATTAGTTTGTTAATATTTCGTAAATAGGAACTGAAATTTGCCTGTTACAATTCAAGACTAAAACAGATCTAAATTAAATATAAATTGGCGAAATTATGAAGTAAAACTGGAGGTTAAAAGTGCTTGTTTATGAAATCAGAGTTACATTTAGAACTTCTGACTGGATTTCGTAAATTTTGTTATTAAAATTTATGTGTGTTTAAATCAAGTTTAAACAATATGACTTATATTATATTAGCCATTTTAAATCTTTCTTTTACTCAAACTTCAAATTCAATCCTTCTGAAACCTGGTTTTCTTATGCTAGCCTTTATTCCTCTAATTACGCTTCTTGCATCTCATTTCCAATGCATTTAATAACTTCAACTACTGTCTAGACTGGAATTAAATAAAATATTTCAATTCTGTGCTTTCATTGACGTTGTTCAATATTTCTCTATGCATACAGAATTAAATTGCGAGCATTAAACCATCTCAATACATACTACTTTTCAATAGATTTCAAGTAAATTTGAACACACTTTCAACAAACTGGTAGCAACTTATAGCCAGGTTTTGAAAATTTTTCAATAAACTCTCAGCAAATATGAAACAAGCTCGCCGAAAATTAGAACATACCTTTAAATAGTTTTTAGTTTATACTTTTAGTAGTTTTTTGTTGGAAAATTTTTAGTAAACTGTTAATAAATATTGCACAAGCTCATAGATAAGTGAAAATCAAATGTGAGCAGTTTCAGGAAGTATTAAGAAAATACGAAGCAATTTTTCAAACAATTAACGAAAATTTCATCAAATTTGCAGCAAACTGACACAAACTTGTAGCCATTTTTTTTATTTCTAGCACACTTTCAGCAAATATTAAGCAAACTCACAAAAAATTCAAAACCAAGTTTAGGCAGTTTCAACAAGATTTCAGAGAATTCGAAGAAATTTAAAAAACAAAGAAAACTTTAACAAAGTTGCAGCAACCTGACTACAACCTCTTGTGGCCACCGTTTTTGAAAATTTTCAAAAACTTTTTAGCAAGTTTGCAGCAAGCTTGCAGAAAATTATAAAAGGTCTTTGAGTAGTTCTGAGCGAGCTGTCAAAGAACCTGCAGCAGCTCTTTAACAGCATTCAAGCGAATTTCAACCAATTGGTAGCAAAAGATGGCAAATTTTTCTTAAACTTTCAGCAAATGCTCAGCAGCCCTACAAAGAATTAGAGAGAAAATTAGATCATTTTAACTAGGTTTTAGCAAATTTGAGTTTTTAGCTACTATGAAGCATTTTTTTAAATAAAACTCAGTAAATATCAATAAATTTGCATCAAACTGGCAGCAACTTGCAGTAGCCACCTTATAACAAATATCCAAAAAATGTTCAACTAATTTTCAGAATGTCTACACAAAATTAAAAGGAAGTTTAATTATTGTTTAGCGAGTGGCTAACATATTGTAAACATTTTTTTTATAAAATTCCAATAAATTTCAACATTTTTGTAGCAAACTGGCAGGAAGTTGTTGTAGCCACGTTTTGGAAATTTTTCAGTAAACTGAAACTCGTACCATATTAGAAAGGAGGTTTTAGCTGTTTTTAATGCACTTTCGGGAACCAGTTTTTTTTAGTTCAAGTTTTCAGCAAATTTTCAGTAAGCTTGCAGAAAATTACAGACAAAATGTAAGTAGTTTTCATCGGGTTTTTAGCAGATCTAGAGCAACTCTTTATGAGAACTAAAATCAGTTTGAACAAATTTGCATCAAAGCGGCAAAAGGTTGTTGTATTTTGTATAATTTCCAATATACTTCCAACACATTTTTAGCGAGCTCACACACAAGTAAAAAAAAGTTTGAGCAGCTTATAGTGAGCAATTTTCTGTCAGAGTTCGAGAGAATTTAAAAAATTTGCAGTAAACTCTCAGCAAGTTGTTGTAGTCATTTTTTGATAAATTTTCAGTGAAGTTTTAACAAATTTGCAGCTAGATCGCAAAAAAAATAGAAAAAGCGCATAAGCAGTTTTTAACAAGTTTTCAGCAAATCTGGGGCAATTTTTAACAGAATTCAAGGGCTTTATAACAAATTTTCAGTGAAATGGCAAGAAGTTGTTATAGTCACGTTTTGTAACCAGTTTTCAGAAAATTTTCAATAAACTTTCAGTAAATTTTCAGCTAAGTCGCAGAAAAATTATAACGGCAGTTGAAGGAGCTTTCAAAGAGCCCTCAGCAAATCTGGGGCATTTTTAAACGAAATTCAAGCGTTTTTAACAAATTTACAGCAAATAAGCAGGAAATTGTTGTAATCACGTTGTAAAAAGTTTTCAATAAGCTCCCATGAAGTCTTCGGCGAGCTCCTAGAAAATTATAAAGAAAGTTTAAGTAGTTGTTAACGAGCTTTTAACAAATCTGGAGCAATTTCTTAACAGAAGTGAAGTGAATTCTAACAAATTTGAAACGAACTGACAGCAGGTTGTAACCGCTTTCTTAAAAATGTTGAGTAAACCTTGAAAAATTGTTCAGTAAATTCGCAGAAAATTAGAAAAAATGTAAGTAGCGAATATGGAGCAATATTTCGACAGAATTTTAATTAATTCCAACAAATGCGAACCTGAATCAAGGTTTTGTAACCACTTTTTGGCAGTAAGGTTTCAAACAGATCGCAGCAAATTGAAAAGAAAGTTTAAATAGCTTTAAACGAGATTTCAGTAACAATGAAGCAGTTTTTAAAATAATTCAAGTCAATTTCAACCAATTTGTAGCAAAATAGTAGCAAATTGTTATAGTTACTTTTTTGGCGTATTTACAGTAAACGCCCAGCAAATTTTTAGCAAACTCGGAAAAACTTAGAAAGACATTTTAAGTAGTTTTTAACTAGTTTTCAGTAATTATCGAGGAATTTTTAACAGAGTTGAAGGAAATTTTAACAGATTTTTCAAAAAACTGGCAGCAAATTCTCCTAACCATTTTCAGAAAAATGTTCAGATATTTTTCAACAGCCTCGCAGCAACATAATTAAAGTAAATTTCAACAACTGGAGCAAGCTGACATCATACTAGAAAGAGAATTGAAGTAACTTTTTACACGTTTTCAACAAATCTACAGCAAGTTTTTAGCAGATTCTAAGTGAATTTCAACAAATTCGCAATGAAATTTTACTAATTTTTCAGCAAGCCTGCAGGAAATTAAAAAGAAAGTTTAAGCAGCTTTTAATGACTTTTTTCAACCGTCGAACAATTTTGTAACAGAACTGAGGTGATTTTCGACAAATTTGCACCAAACTAGCTGCAACTTGCAGTAGCCACTTTACATTAATTTTCTGAAAGAATTACAGTGAATTTCAAGAAACAAAATTTAAGCAGTTTTTGGCGACTTTCAGAAAATCTGGAACAATTTTTTAACAGAACTGCCACTTTTGATAAATTTCAGGGAGCTCGCCCAAAATTTTAAATACATTTTAAGTAGTTTTTACTAGTTCTGAGCAAAGCCGCTACAACTTTCTAACAGCATTCAAGGCAATTTTAACAAATTTGCAGCAAAGTATCCGCAAGATGTTGTAGTCTCTTTTTGATAAGTTTACGATAAACTTTTAGCACATGTTCTGCAAACACACAAAATTAGAAAGGAATTAAAGTACGTTTTAACGAGTTCTCAATGAATATAAACCAATTTTTTTTTAAAACTTCAGTCAATTTCATCAAATTTGGGTCAAACTGGCACGAGGTTGTTGTAGTCACGTTTTTGGAAAATTTTCAATAAACTTTAAAATTTTTAGCAATCCCACACCAAATTAAAAAGATGATTAAGTACCTAGTTCTTATCGAGTAATGAAGCATTTTTTTAAGAGAATGCGAAATAAATTTCAATACATTTACAGAAAACTAACAAGCTGTTATAGCTACTTTTTGACAAATTTCCAGTTAACTATCAGTATAATAATAATAATCTATTTAGTTATAAACTAACTTCACAATAGAATCGCAAAATATTATAAGAGAGGTTTGAGTAATTCTTAACAAGCTTTTAGCAAACATGGCCTATTTTTTATGCGAATTTCAATAAATTTGCAGCAAACTGACAAGTTGAAGCCACTATTTGTAAAATTTCTAGAAACGTTTCAGCAAATGTTCAGCAAGCCAACACAAAATTAGAAAAAAATTGAAGTATTTCTTTGCAATTTTTCAGCCAATGTGAAGCAACTTTTTAACATCCCTAATTCAAATTTAACAATTTTCCATCAAACTGACAGGAGGTTGTTGTAATGAGGTTTTGGAAAATTTCCAATAAACTTTCAACAATTTGTAGGTATATTTTGAAAAATTTGGAGAAATGTTCCCCAAATTTTCAAATCTCACAGAAAATTAGGAAGCTTTAGTAACTTTAAAAGAGCTGTCAGTAAATCAAATGAATTACAACAAATTTCCAACAAACTGATGCGACTACTTGACAAATTTCTAGTGAACTTGAACCAGTTTTTCAGTAAGCTCGCAGAAATTAGAAAGAAAGTTTAAGAAGTTTTGCACGAGTTTTTAGCAAATCTGGAGTAATGTTTAACAGAATTCAAGTAAATTTCAATAATTTTGCACCAAACTGGCAAGAAGTTGCTGTAAGAACGTTTTGATAAATTTCTGCTAAACTTGCAGAACTTTTTCAATTAGATCGCAAAAAACTAGAAACATTGTTTAAGCAGTTCTATAAACGAGTTTTCAAGAAGAAATTTTGTAATTATTTGCAGCAAGTTATCAAGAAACCAGGGCTGTAGAGTCGGAGTCGGAGTCGGAGGTCGGAGTCGAGGAGTCGGAACTTTTTGGGTGGAGTCGGAGTTGGAGTTGATATAAATTACCCGACTCCGACTACCACTTTACAAAAGATTCTTTTTGTAAAAACTATTTGAACGACTGTACTACTGATTATTTAAAAACTCAGACGCAGGGTTGATAAAAATCACGATTCCCATTATGTTTTATTGTTAATTTATGATTATAAATAGCAAATATTAAACAAGATAAATATGTAATTTATTATAATCAACCACATATCCCAAACCTTGCGAAATTCGTCATGGGCCGGTAGTTTATCAGGTAGATGAAAAGGAATGAGGGGGTGGGGGTTATCAATATTCCAGTACTGTCGGAGTCGGAGTCGAATTTAAACTACTAAAATATCAGGAGTCGGAGTCGAACTTTTTTGTACCAACTCCACAGCCCTGCAAGAAACTTACAAAATTCTTTAACAAACGTTTAAATAAGTTTTAACGTGTTTTCAGCAAATTTTAAGCGATTTTTAACAGAACTCAAGTCAATAGCAACAACTTTGCAGCAAACTGATAGGAAGTTGCTGTAGCAACTTTTTGACAAATTTCTAACAAACTTGCAACAATTGTTCAGCTAGATCGCAGAAAACTGAAGAGAACGCTTAAGCAGTTTTCAGCGAGTTTTCAAAGAAAAATGTTTTAACTGATTTCAAAATATTTTCAGAAAATTTTCAACAAACTTACAGAGTCAAAAAAATTTTTGAAGTTAATTTTAAGAATTTTGCAGCAAACTAACAGGAAGTTATTGTAGTGACCTTTTGATAAATTTCCAACAAACTTTCAACAACTTTTCAGCAAGTTCACTTAATTAGAAACAAGTTTAAACGGATTGTAACGATTGGTTAGCAAATTTGAAGCATTTTCTTAACAGAATTCGAATGAATTTCAACAAAATTCTAGCAAACTGGCAACAAGTTGTTGTAGCGACTTTTTGACAAATTTTTAGTAAACTGCAGCATCTTATCAGCTATATCGCAGAAAACTGATTAAGCAGTTTTTAACGAGTTTGTAGATACTTTTTTTTACAAAATTCTAGCTATCTTCGGCAAATTTTCTGCAAGCTTGAAAAAAGTTAATGGGAATGTGTAAGTAGTTTTCAACGAGTTTTCACCAAATCTATAATAACTTTAACACAACGCAAGGCAATTTTAACAACTCTGCAGAAAATCGGCAGGAGGTTGTTGTAGTCAGGTTTTGAAAAATTTCCAATACATTTTTACAGAGTTCAAATTATTTTCAACAAATTTGCAGCAAACTGACAGTAAGTGGGTGTATCCAGTTCTTAGCAAATTTTCAGCTAGATTGTAAAAAAAGTTTCAGTAGCTTTGAATAAGTTTTAAGCAAATTTTAAGAAAACACCGATTTTGTTGTATACGTGTATTCAGCAAGTTCGCAAAGTTGTGGGGAATTTTCAATAAATTTGTAGCAACGCTTCGTAGGCCAACGCAAGAAATTCAGGAATTTGTAGCAATACGGAAGCTGCATCTCGTAAAGTAGATATATTAATTATAATCAAAGGTTATTCTAAACTTGAATTAGTAGAATGTACTTTATGTAATCTTTTTGATTGGCTACAAATTAGCTAACGAATAAGTGACGAATTGTAGATCCGAACAGCTGGTTATGACTTCAAATCGCTCCACGAATTTGTCGCCTTCAACTTGCACCAGGAGCTGCATCTTAACTCAGCGATTGATCCGGCTCGAAAGACCAATTTTGCAAATAGCAATGTTTTGTTGCAATAACTATAACTACGTCATATTTACGAAACGGTCCACTTTTAAGCAATTAAAGCTGCATAGATCTGCAGCAGCTCGAGAGGGCCAAGTGCAGCTGCACGTCGCAGCAAGCCGGTAGCCGAAGACGCTCGGAGCGGCAATACGGCCGGAATCGATAAAGTACACATAACAAGTCTCCGTACACCTATATGCGGGGTCATACATCTGGAGACAGAACCAAACCAGACCGAAACATCCCAACATAGCATCGCGGCAAAGCAGCTAATCTATATGCATAGTCCCCCTCCCAATGACGGCTCTATCTCCGCGGCCACCTAGCGGTGCAGCGCGCCACTACGCCTCTGTGGCTCGTTCACGCCGACTCGCTTTTTTCGCCGATCGCTTGTTTTTCCTAGTTTTGGAAATAAATTTTTCTGGGTTTTACCGAAACGCAAAAGTGCTTCAGACTTGGCCTATTTTGAACTGCATGAAATTTCAGAAAATGGAATTTAAGAAAGCGTTTGTTTTCTAATAAATGTATGCACAATTTTTCGAAAATTATATTGCAAGTTACGTAAACCGGAATGGAAAATAAGTCGTTGTCAATTTGTTTATACTAGAATATAATGTTGATGTCCTTTGCTCTGGGGCATTGTCGTGCTGCAGAACAGTTTTGTAGTATTTTTTTTATAACAATTTGGAATACATTTAGGTACAATTGGTACTATTTGCACACTGTTATTAGCTTTAAAGCTATTAGGAAATTTATAGTAAGTTGTTTTTAACTCCTAACAGAATGGATGATTTTTAATGTTGATCATTTAAAATTTCCATAAAAATAGCTCAAAAATGTTCTTATGCAACTTTATAAGAAAACAAATTGCCGTCATTATCAGCGCAGCTCAGAAATGTTTTTCTATGCAAGAGTAGGTCATATTTTCACATACGAGATTATTGACGGAAACGGGGAAGCATTTGTGTTCTGTAGACTGAAAGTATGTCAAATTCAATATTCAACATTTTTATGTAGAGTGTCATCGTTCAAGAAGCTGAATAATATTTTTCCATAAAAGCGTTTAAGTAATTCAATGCAAAAGTAAATCATATTTACACACATTAAATCTATTTTTTATAGACACCGATAAGCGCATGAATATGTGCATTATAACTATATTTCGACGATTTCGTGCTTCGAAAACTAATATTAATTGAACCATTATATCAAAGGAGAACGGCCATTTTAATTCAGAACGGGACTAAAGTTGCACAAGTTTTTTCTTTCATTGAAAAGTACCTAACGATAAGTTACTTTATTTTCTGTTCATTTTCATAACATGGTAGTTCAACGAAGCAGATGACATCAATACGATGAATTTTAGTTGAACAAGATAGTAACCAACATGAAAAAAGGTGCAGCTCTGGTATGTGAACTTTTAATGTGCAGAAGTGAGCAGAAATGTGTAGATTTCTAAACGATATTAAGAGGTGCTACGTTTAAAATTGAGAGTGATGGATATCTCGATTCAATCTCAAAGAGATGTCAAAATTTAGACAGTGACTAAATATATGATAGTAACTGGCCTGAGTGCTTAGTGATAGAATTATTTAATTATTTAATCATAAGTGATTAAGTAAATGTCAATTAAAAAAAATTTTAATAAATAAAGTGTTATTTTTTAGTACGTACCTGATAATGGAAGTGTCAGAATCCTTGAGTGTGAGGTAAGTTACATTACCCGTACAAGTTCATCCTTAGCTGTACCACACAGCGTCTAAGTAGCAGAGATTGTCATAAAAAGATTACACCAATATTGTATATGGAAGACTGGATACAAATTCTTCTGAAGGACAACATTTATAATTAATATTAAATATTAGTATTATGTATGTGACACTGACTACAGGACGGATGGCGGATGAAGTGCGCCTGATCGGTATGCGGTTATATATAGGAATTAAACATGCTATCAACACATCACAATACAGATGCCAGACGCGCAATTCTTGTTATGAATAATATGAGCCATTACGAACTTTCCAAATTGGATACATATTTTTTGCGGGGTACAATGTTACCATACTACTTAACCATGTCATCAGGTTACGGCCCACATTGACATAATATCAAGAAATTAAGCTTTAGCGAGTTCCTTCAAATATTAGGATCAAAATTCATTAAAGGGGTGATTATAATAGCAAAAATACATTAAGATGATCTCGAATGATGACAAAATAAGGTAAAGAACTGCATGAGCTATTAAAAGAATTCGAATTTTGTAGATTTTTACGTCACAAATGGAATCCCGCGCCATACATGAATATAATTTCAAGTCTTAATTTCTCATCGGACCATTCACCAATAATTACACAATTACACAATAGAAGAACAAAGTTGGAAAAATATAGATGTAAAGTAGAACAAGATATAAACCTAAACGTAAGTCTGGAACTCCGAAAAAAATCCATAAAGCCGTAGCTGATATCCTTGAGCAAGCAGTTCAACAAGCTACACCAAAGAACGGTATACAACAGAGAAAAGAGAGAAGAGGAAATAAGATCCAGAAACTTTTAACCAGAGTATCTTGCCAGGCTATATCATTTCGACACTACTGTTTGGAAACCAATAAAATCACATAAAAAATCCTACCACTACCATTTATTCTAAATCAATAATCGCAGTACAGTGGACAAGTACTGATTTAGAAAATGTATAGCTATTTTCAAACTATCTCAGCAATGTATTCCCACCGCATAATAATCAACGTGGTCAAAAAATGAAAGAGGACATCACGTCATCACGTCCATACTAGAAAATATTTAGCAGATCCAAATATTTATTCCAAAGTTAGAGGAAATTAGCTTCTTAAATATGAAAAAAGCATCAGATAAAGATAAACCCACTGAATCATTCATGTCCTTAATGAAACACTTAAAAACAAAAAAAATTGCACATCAACCTTTCTATACTATTGTTCAAAATCAAACCCTCCTTTACCTCAAAATCCCCAACAGAAAACTTTACCAGCAAAGCAGGAGTTCCCCAAGGCAGTATAATAGGACCACTTCTGTACGTTATATATACATTCTTTCTTCCAACTACTGCTAACACTACAAACCGTTCGCGGAAGACGCAGTGTTCCTCGCCAGTGATCGGGAGCCAATAACAGACGCCAATAAATTACAAAATCACTTATATGAACTGCAAATTTTGCTTGGAAGGTGGAGAGTTATAATCAAGAAGACTAGTATAGTGTTCTTGGTTATAATGAATGTAGAAAAATCTCTGGAAGTAATCTTCACATTAATATAGGATATGCATAGAGCTTCCATTTCGACAACAAGCTGTAGAGATTATATAATCAAAAAGTGAATGCAATTGACTTAGTAGTAGAAAATATGTACTGGTTGATTGGGAAAGAGTTAAACTTACCATTAGAGAACAAATTATTATTGTACAAAACTGTCATTAACCTTATATGCTATAATCCAAAGATGGCATTCGAAAATATTACGAATGATTATAAATCGACCTTGTTATAAATAATCTAAATGTGCCCTTTACTAAAAATGTTATTCGAGTCCCCAGTAAACGAAGTGTCCTCTTCAACCATTAATTAGGCCAGATTGCCAATATTCTTTTATCTTCTATCATTCAGTACTTTTAGTAGTGGGTGTAGGAGGATGTTGTAGTAACCTTGCAATTTTTCATGGTGAAGTGTTAATCACAATCCGATTGCACAAATGATTGAAAAAGATACTTCGTTGGAAGGGCGCTCAATACGTCGTAGTTGGTACTATAGTTAATACTTATGTTATTAATTTAGCTGATTGCTAATAAATGTGCATTAGATTATATACGCTGAAAGTGCGTCAAATTCACTATTCTCTACTTTAGTCCATCTTTGTGTAGGAAGACCTTGTTTAAGCCCAGGATTTTGTTTCGATAAAAATATATAATACGTTAGTACGACGCAGTTCAGATTGTTGTAGATAATGCATAAGCAGTTCTATAAGAGTAAATAAATGATATGATGCAAGAACAGATCATTTTGACAGAATTGGAGACGCATTTTTTCCATTTATGAGTACGACATATCAAGTTTCTGTTTAGGGAACTAGTAACATGTGAGCAAATGAAAACGAAATCAAGCTTGGCTTTGAAATATCTGTTGTATCAATAATATGGTGGTGGCACTGTAAGTCTATGTCAAATTCGAGGTTAGCAGGTTAGGTTTTGCGTCAGTTTTGCCTAAGTAACAAACGTAAGTAAATAGACGCCACAACAAAACACTCACGATGCGCTTCTTCAGAAAATTTGAAAAAACTGACGCCACTTTAAAAATTACACCAAATTCTATTTTTTGAATAACTTTTTAACCTTATTTAGCTTCCCTGATGCAAAATAGAAAACCAAGCGTCCCACAGCAAGTCCCACGACAAACAGGGCTCTTCTTTCTCTCTGTCGACCTGCTGCAACAAGCCAGATACCTGGCCGAACGTTGCCACTGCAAAACTGCTTACAACTCCGTCTTTGTCGTAGTTCCTAGGGCTCCGCACTGCTCAGCAGGAATATCGCTGCCTCCTTCCCGCTTCCAGGGCTATGTTAACCTCGCAATAGATTCAAAACTGTCACAGGAACAACCGCTACAACTCAACGTACTATTGCACACTTTTTAAAACTCCTTTTGGGGTGCAATGAATCAAAGCAGCTCTTCTATAGCCTACCCAAAAGCTAATTGTAAAACATTGAATTGGGAAAAATGGGTATTTATTCGCTTTGAAATGGATTACTTATGGGGAAGACAAATTAACACAGCTCACAGCTTGGCTTCGCCCCCCCCCCCCACTTTTTGTTTACATTAATCTACATTGTTATTCATTAGTCAATGTTAGTCATTTGTGGAATATTTTCTAAAATAATATTTGAAATCCTTGAAATGTTATTAATTTCTATTTTAAAGGCTTTAAGTGTTAATTTCAATACATATATAAAACAAATGCATACGAAAATAAGGTCCTCTTTTGCATACGTATTTATATGTTATATTATATATTATATTAGACTAGCAACCAGTGAGACAAATGTCTCATTTAATAAAACAAAAAAGACCGTTTTTCAAATAGAACGCTTATTAAATAAAAACAATAATATTTTTAAAATCACGTTATTGAAATTCGGTTCCTGACCTGACTGACATGACCATTCCAAACATATAACTTTCATAACTTTTTTCTCTATCTCTTACGGTTTGGCTGCTGAAACAGCGTCCCGGACGGACCAGCGTCCCGGACGGGCGGAAATCACGTGATTTCTCGAAAACCGGATGTGTCACGTGACTGAAATTCGGTTCCTGACTTGACATAACCATCCCAAACATATAACTTTCATAACTTTTTTCTCTATCTCTTACGGTTTGGCTGCTGAAACAGCGTCCCGGACGGACCAGCGTCCCGGACAGACAAGTCTATTAGATAAAGGATTAGTATATTATGATACGAGTTTTATAAGAAGCATTTTGTAGCACGCACGGATTTAGGGTACGACGAGCGAAGCAAGGAGTGCCCTAAAGGAGTAAGTGCTACAAAATGCCTTATAAACGAGGTATCATACAGTATTTTATCTACTTTGTCACTTTTTAAGCAAAAAAATGAAAATTTTTAGTATTTTTATTATAGCATCGCTTTGTGTTTATTACGATACGCCTCAGTACGAACGCAAAGTATATAAATAATATTATGGCACCTCGACACTGTGTAAACGGTATAAGGGCTTAAAGATTATGTATGTATGTGTATTATATTATACTAGCAGTCCAGTGAGACAAATGTCTCATTTAAAAAAACAAAAAAGACCGTTTTTCAAATAGAACGCGTATTAAATAAAAACTGTACCCAGACCTGAAAGGTGTCAAAGTGGTTGCCTAACCGATCGACGTTTTAAGGCGCAGAGGGTCGCAGCTCCGTTTGGCTGCTGAAACATTTTTTTTAATACGCGTTCTGGTGACATGGTGCAACGTCGTGCAGTTGGATTTTTAAAAATGTTCACTCTTTTGGTCCTTTTCGATCTATTCAGGATTTAAGTTGGCCATCATTAAAAAGTAGAATACTTTCTAATGGTGTTAATTTATAAATGTGAGGTCAATAGTTTATGCATATCAAGTATTTCTAGTTCTCTTACACAAGCTCATTACTAAAGAACGGTTTTTATGCAAACTGCATTCTGTTACATGCATATTTTAGCATATTATAACACAAAACTTTCCTTTTTATAAAAATTTACTTGATTACTTTCATATATTCGAAATGTAAAAAGATTACATGAAAGTGGTATTTGCTGACAATTTTCTAAGAAAACAAATAAAGCACTAGTGTGTTAGAAAAGTGATCAATATTAAAAACAGGAAAAGCGTAGTTTTGAAATTTACATGTTAACAGTATTTCAACTGAAAATTGCAGTGAGATAATAATAATAAAAGGTCTTTATTCTTCCAATCATACTTATAACTGAAAAATGCATTAAATACGAACAATATAAATTGAACAAATCTCAAGGTGTTAGTTGAAAAAACAACCCTTATGTTGTTTTTGTTCTGCCACTAAGACCTTGAAATCGTAAAGAAAACAAACTAAATATAAACACAATTCCTAAACTAACTTAATATTAGATGCTGTGATGCTATGTCATGGAATTGTAGCAAGAGAACAATATATTGTAACATAAAACAAAGAATAAGGGTTCACTTAAGTTGGGAACCAACTAATTGCTGAATTGCTTCTGAAACAGAACAGTCTTATGAATTGGTGGTGTTAAAAGACCTTTGAAACGTAAATTTAAAGAATGAACATCAGTACGAAATTTTATTTTATTATACAAATATGGTGGTCGTTCTTGAAGAATGATTTTATGACAGAGCTTATGCCACGCTGAAGCAATCGTCTGTTATGCATATTGAGCCATTTTAGATCTTTTAATTTGTGGGAGATTCTATCAAATTTTCTTATTCCATAAATGAAGCGTAGACAAGAATTTTGAACTCGCTGTATTCTGCGAGTGAGATCTTGCGTGATGGACTGACCATAGATCTGAGAACAGTAACAGAAATGTGATAGCACTCATGTTTCGCAATGCATTGATTTTACTCCCTCGGGGGAACCTGTAACCCCTAAAGGGCGCGTCCTCAGGTGGCGGATCGGGGAACGCCCAACAGATATGGTGGGTAAGACGGAAATACAATACCTCCCGCGGACCAACAGGCACATCAAGTACATCAAGTCCCAACAGCAAATTTTGCGGAAAAGGTGGACTTAAATACGGTAAATTAGGTGGAAGAGGCCCCTTAGCTGGAAGGATAACCAGATCTAGCCCAGGGATGTGGGTGAAGACCTCAACGGCCTTGTGAGCGGAGGAGGCTATCCTCCTAATGGGGTTAATACATTAGGAGGCTAGACATTAAGCCTCAAGGTGGCAGCACCACCAAACGTCTCACCCTTGCATCATGCTAGTAAGATGTCAGGGAGGCATTAAAACCTACTAAAAAGTCTCACGTTATTATTAACCGGACGGATTCAACAACAACGAACCAAGCGAAAAATAGACAAAAGAGATTAGGAATAGCGAAAATAATAAACATAGGTTGTATGGAACGTTAGAGGTCTTACAAATAAAGAAGAAGAATTAGAAAAAGAATTAGAAGCCATGAACATTGATATAGCCGTAATAACAGAAACTAAAAAAAGTTACGAGGCTCTATGGAACTCGAACAGTATGTTCTATTGTACAGCGGGGTAGCGCTTGATAACCGTGCAGTGGCTGGTGTTGCAATACTTATAAACAAGAAATGGAAACGCTACATTCACAGCTACCATTTTATAAATGAAAGAACGATAACCTTGAGGATACACTACTCTTATAGGCAGGGCTCGATTTGAGGCGGAACGAGGCGGAACGGCGTTCCGGGACCTCTCTCTATATAAAAAAAATCGGCAGTAAGAAACTTTAAAAACACCCAATAAGATTCGACAACTTTTCGAGTCAAATTTAAGACCTTAAAAACGTCTAAACGTCATTTTTAAGACCTTTATTTTTCAAAATTTTTAAGAGAAAAAACCCACTACAATTTTACAAGTTTTTGAGTCAACTTTAAGACCTTAAAAACGTCTAAAACGTCACTTTTAAGACCTTTATTTTTCAAAAATTTTCCGGGGGAGGACCCCCGAAACCTCCCCCCCCCCTTGGACTCGGGTGGTGCCTCCCCCAGACCCCCCTGGCAGTTCCGGCACCCCTATTTCTAGAAATCAAGCACTGCTTATAGGTGTCTACAGCCCTGAAGAAGGCAAACTAGAAAAGACGAAAATCTACAAAAAATTTTTAATAACGTAAGTAAAAACGATAACATAATTGTCGCAGGGGATTTTAATGCCAGAATTGGAAACACATCTATCGGAGGAATTATGGGCAAGCATGGAGAAGACACTTTAAACAACAATGGTCAATCGCTAATTGAATTCGCCACATTTAATGAGTTAAAAATATCAAATACATACTACCCACACAAAAATATTCACAAGTTCACTT
Organism: Agriotes lineatus; assembly: GCA_940337035.1. NCBI lineage: Eukaryota > Metazoa > Arthropoda > Insecta > Coleoptera > Elateridae > Agriotes > Agriotes lineatus. The sequence continues at coordinate 91,040,875 of OW679203.1, forward strand.
GGAGCGCACGAGGTAGACAGTCTATTATAGATTACGTATTAGTTAATAAAAAACTCTCGGGACTAGTGCAAGACACAAGAGTCTATCGCGGCCCAGACGTAAACTCGGATCTCTTCCTAATAATATCCAAAATAGCTACTTTTCAAATGGAAGAAATGCCATACAATAAAAAAATCGAGAAGAAACATTCCGAGTAGATCTTTTACAAGAAGAAAATACACGGCAACTATATCAAAATCGACTAATATCACACTTGCAACAAACACCAGTCAGTAGAAATATAAACCAAGAATGAGAAGATATCAAGGGGACTGTACTGCAAGCAGCTAAAGAAGTAATAGAGACGAGAATAAAAAGAATTGGTACTAAAAGATTGAAAATCTGGAACGAAGATATAGCCCAATACATAAAGGACAAGAAAACTGCGTACTTAAACTATCCTCAATTCAAGAACACAGCCGAACACGATACACCAATATAGAAATTCAATAGTAAGAAGAGAGGTACGGAAAATAAACGAGATAGTTGGAGTAAATATATCAGCGATATTCAACATGACTTACACGGGCGACAAGACAGAGCTCATAAAGTCCTCAAACATCTAAATAGTACCAGAAAAGATAATCTACAACTTAATGTAATGACGAAGAAACTTGGCTTGCCTATTATAAAAACTTATGGACACAACAACAAGCGGAATCAACAATATTAACATACACTAATGAACATGTAGAGCCTATAACGATGAACGAATTTCTTATGACTCTGCATCACTCCAAAAATAAAAAATCTCCTGGCACAGATAAATTAAATATCGAATTAATTAAGTATGCACCAGCTGCCTTACACGCTCGACTTTTAGACTTTATAAATATCTGCTGGCGATAACATATTCCCGAAGAATGGAAGATAGCAATAGTCACACCTATTTTCAAAACTGGAGATCAACACAAGTGTGATAATTATAGAGGCATCAGTTTGCTTAATACCTGTTATAAATTATATACTACCATTCTGACTAGACGATTAAACGCAATAACTGAAACTATTTTGTCCGAATCACAACACGGTTTTAGAAGGGGTAGATCTTGTTCAGACTGCATTTTCACAATAACACAGCTCATAGAGAAGAGAAGAGTATTTAATCTTCTTACCTACATAGCCTTTGTAGATTTTAAAAAGGCGTTTGACAACATAAATAGAAATAAATTATGGGAAATAATGTTAAAGAAAAGGATTCCACAACATTCAAATAAAATAATTCAAAATATATATGAAGACAATAAAGTAGTTATCAATTTAGAAAATGGAAACACAGGCACTAAAGAAGCAACCATAAATGGTGGCGTACGGCAGAGTTGCCCTCTATCACCGTCGCTTTTTAATGTATATATAGACGAAGTCATTGAAGAATGGCAGAAAACAATAAAAATAGATTTCAGAATAAAGGGCTCTAAAATAAATACAATATTATTTGCTGACGATCATGTAATTCTAGGAAACACTGAAGAAAATTTACAATATGCAATGTACAAATTAAACACAATATCGAAAAACTACAACTTATAAATCTCGACTGCAAAGACAAAAGTATTAGATTTTAAAGGCGATGACCCAATAAAAGCCAAAATTGTTTTAGAAAATAAGACACTACAACAAGTAAACTGCTTTAATTATCTTGGCTACAATGTAACATACACAAAAAATTTCTCAGGATGAACTTTCTTGGCCTTTTTGTTGCTTTTCCAATGGAAACTAGATCTGAGCTCAAACCTCAGCGAGTCTCACGATGCCTAGGCCCCTCGTTCTTCGTTGTTCTGCAGATTCAAGCCGCTGAACGCCCTGCAGAAGGTTGAAGGTTGCAGCAGTTGCCTCAACCTAGAGCTCCAGCTGCCTACCTCTGCAACCTACTACAGTGTACCCAAAGAACATCTAAGTAATTTTAAAATACGCTAAATTGGGAAAAGGGCATTTATTCACTTATTAACAATTATTTATTGGGGTAGCCAAAATTACCATTCGCTACACCAAATTGAACTAAAATTCAAACCATTCTAATTGACATGCTTCAAGTATATAGATTGGTTGTGAATAATGTGAACATAGACAATCAAATGAGCCAGAACACAGTTTAAGAGCTTTGTATGCGCTAGACAAAAATAGCTTAATATGGATTAATATTTAGTATCCCCAGAATCAAGGTGTTTTGTTTTTAGAGAACATTGAATTCCCGGATAGTATATTGTAGGTAATATAAGTCTATTTCTGTCTAACTCATACAAAGTCCATACTTTGTATGTATACAGGGTGTCCAAAAAATGGCGGATTAACTCTACGGTGCGTTACTGAGCGATGCCCTTTGAACCCTGGAAAAATATGAAAAAAAAATCCCTGGGCCGTATTTTTCGAAATATTTCGAAATTAATAAAAATAAATCTGGCAACATTGATACTGCAACAATTTCTCAATAAAAAATGTATCCATAGTAAGTTGTTAATATGTTGGTGACACTGTAAGTCTATGTCAAATTCGAGGTTAGTAGGTTAGGTTTTGCGTCAGTTTTGACACAAACTGTCGCAAAACCTAACCTGCTAACATCGAATTTTACATGAACTTACAGTGCCACCAACATATTATTCATACAACAAATATTTCAATGCCAAGCTTGATTTCGTATATTATTATTGTACAAAGCCTGTTTGCCATATTTAGTAATTGACAAACTCAACAGGAAATCAGTTTTTTAAAATACTTAAATATTGAAAACAATTTAGTTAAATCCCAAGAATATTAAAAAAACAGATATTTTAATAAGTCCCAGATATATTTGACACTATAATTATACACTAGTTATTTAAATAAATGGATTTCATTACCCACCTTTGACCAGAAATATTTCGATAAATACGGCACAGGGATTTTTTTCATATTTTCCCATGGTTCATTAGGCATCCCCAAGTAACGCACTGTAGAGTTAATCCGCCATTTTTTGGACACCCTGTATAAAACGCCTGCTATTCGTTTCTGTCAAAAACATACTTATACGGTAGTATGCTGTGCTCTTCCATCATATTGTATACCCTCATAGAAAACTTGTTTTAGCTTGTACTCCAACGATGATGCCCTACATAAATTCAAGTAAAATTCTAACAACACTAAAATACACATATTTCTACTTCTGTCAGAAAACAATATTATAATTATAATTATTATAATTTCCTGCACTAAAATAAATTTAAATTTAAAACATTTTAATTCCCTTACTTCGAGTATACATCAAGCAAGTACTTTTCCATTTCTATCAAAAACACATGCCTTATACATGAAAATATGCTCTGCTCTTGCATTATGTTGTTTAATCGTATCCAAAAGATATTTTTAACTATGTATTGAGACTATGATTTTCGACACCAATTCAATTAAAATGCAAAGCGTTGAAATTGACATACTTCCAGTACTTAAAAACAAATTTTGTTGTTATTTAAAGCTGTCATTTTTACTTCCTTTTACAATAAAGGAAGTATTGGATTCACCCCAAAAATTCGAAATTGAGTTTTCAACAGATCTTCACGTTTCAGAGTCCCCTGATCCCAAAAAACATATTTTTTTTCATTGGTCTGTGTGTCTGTCTGTCTGTCTGTCTGTCTGTCTGTCTGTCTGTCTGTGAACAGAATATCTCAAAAATGAAAAGAGGTATGGGGTTGAAACTTCATATATAAGTTTTGTGTACTATGTAGATGCGACAGCAAGCTTTTGAAAAAAATCGCATAACCGGAAGTAGGTGTTTACTCTTGTGATTTTTCAGTTTTTTTCGATTTTTTCAAAAACGGCTCAAACGATTTTTTTCAAACTTCTCATTTTTATTACATTTTTAATGTGTATTGATGTGAGATAGGTGATTTTCCAGTTGAATACTTCTAAGCTGGGTTTCTTTTGTTTTTTTTCTATTTTTTTTATTAACTCCTATTTTAAATAGAACACCCGGTATATTATTACATTTTTGAATTCAGCTTGGAATTATAAAGAAAATTTGTCTCTTCACCTAACGCTCTATTTTGCACCGTTTTTGTAGAATTTGTAATTTTTTAGAAATTTTGACAAATGCTTAAAAATTTAAAATCAAATTTTTGCCCAATTATAAGATCACTGTAAAAGGAAGTTGTGTGCGTGTATCACACCAGATTTTTATAGAATAAAACTCCAAATTTCAATTTTTACAAAACAATATATTTAGCTCTTTTTATGAGCCTTCTTCAGTGTTAAAAATTATTTTAATGATTATTTCCTTCATATCCATAATAATGCGTAATCACCATGGTTTCTGTCAGTTTAATAATGACTAAAATTCAAACGTCAAAATTTAACCGCGGTTAAATTTATGTCAAAATTTAATCGCTTGTGCATAATTTTAACATGATTATTAAAGGTGCTTCACCAACTGAATTTTATCTATTTATTCAGGAAATAATCACTCCGAACATCCCGCGTGCATGTAAACTAGCCTGAATAAATTTTGACGATTTTCTGTCAGAATGTTTTGCTCTGAAGAAATATATCTCGTAAATTTTCCGGTTCAAAATCCTCGTGCTGCGCACATTCTTGTTGAACGGCAAATTTACTTGACAAATTTCTTAGCAAAACATTCTGACAGAAAACGTCAAAATTAAATCGGCTATTTTAATGCACTTGGGGTATTACTGTTGATTAATTTTAAATTATATTCTCGTATATTATATTTAATTTTTCAACATCGGTTTTATATTTAGTCCAATTTGGTATTTTCTTAATGTTAATCAATTCGTAAATTACTCTTTTTCTTAACCTATTTTCTATTTGCAATATTATTGGTGTATTAAAGTTAAAATTACGAAACTTTTCAACTGCTTGATCAGAGAGAGCTGTATTCGGTCTGTTTGGTGTAGTTATCTCTATTTTGTTTTGTTTGATCTATGCGTTGTGCATCGCAATTATTACAGTCTAATTCTCTAATTAATATATTATATGAAATTTTATTTATACTTAATTTGATGACACAGGTCATGCCCTTTCTACTTGCCAAATTTATCAACAAACTGCCACATATCCGCAATTATAAATGTCTTATTACAGAAATAGCTTTTAATAATGAAAAGTATAAACCAATCAATTATGAGGAAATAACATTAAAGAAGCGGTGTAGCCAATTCCGCCACTAACCACATTTATTAACCAAAAAACAAAGAAACAAATGTTCATAAGGTAAGATGACAAAAATATGTTGCATTTGAATTGCTCACTATCCCAATATTTAACATTGTATTTCAGATATAAATATATAATTTCAAAATGTAACCTTTTAACTTTTTAACACTGAAGAAGGCTCTTAAAAAGAACTGAATATATTGGTTTGTAAAAATTTAAATTTGAAGTTTTAGTTTTACAGAAATTACAGCTTGAAATAATCCAACCAATTTTAAATATCAATTAATGCAGCCGTATAACAGATCACTAAAATAAAAAACAAATGCTTCTCCGTTTCTGTCAAAAACATATGCTTTATGTATAAGAATACTCTATACTCAGACAACGCCTACCTACTCCAAAATAAAAAGTTCTTAAAAAAATGTTCTTAACTATTTACTCAGGCGGTAATTTCCGATACAAGACGATCTAAAATGTCAAACATTGAAATTTACATACTTCGAGCAAAAAACAATAAATGCTGTACGTATAAGCTTATGTTCTGCTCTTATTGTACACCCTTAAAGAGAAATTCTTTTTAACAGCTGAGACAATGACTCCCTACATCAAACTGAACTAAAATATAAACCATTGTACTTAATTAACATACTTCAAGTATACGTATGTAAAGCGTATGCTATTTGTTTCTGCCGAAAATATATGCTTTTGATGTTGAAGTATGATGTGGCATTACATATATTAAATACTCTCATAGAATAGTATATTACATACCGAGGTGGACAGTGTTTCATTACTGTTGAGAGATTAAGTAGTAAACCGAGACGCGTAGCGTCGAGGTTAACTTTATCTCGAGACAGGAATGAAACTTTTCACCGTGGTATGTATACTATTTTAGTCACAAACGGTTTTTGTCATTATTGATTTAATTAGCTAAGTTTCAAATAATACGTATTTTTATCGCAATTTAATAAGTCACTTTAACAACGGAAACTACAACGCTGTTGCTAGGTAACATGACAAGTTCATTGAAAGTGACGTCTAGCTGGCCGGGAAAATTTTTCCCGGCTAGCTGGGAAAGTAAAATAAACAATGCCTCGCTTTCCTACCGCTTTGAAGGTTAGAAACGTACCTATTATTAACCGATTGTGAGTAAAAATCTTTTTAGCTATATACTCTAGCAGTGATGCCAGATAGTAGTTGAACTAAATGTCAAACATGAAAATTAACCTATTTCGACTATATAAAAAACAAATGCTTTACCATTTCTGTCAGAAGTATATGAATTGTATATAAAACTACGCTTCACTTTTCCATTGACCCTTATAAAAAATGTTACTACGTTTTCAAAGTAGGATTTCCTGCATTAAAATCAATTCAAATTCAAAATATTTTAATTCAAGTACTTACTTCGAGTATACACACAACAAATACTTTTCCGTTGCTGCCAAACGATGCTTTAGTCTTGTTTATACCTTTGTAGCAAAAATGTTGTAAACTACTCAGATGTCAACTCTCTACCAAAATGAACTGAAATGCAAATCATTATAATTGACATACTTCGAGTATACATAAAACATATTCTCTTCCGTTTCTGTCAAAAACTCCTCTATATGTGACAATATGCTTTGCTTTTTGATCATATTACATACTATTATAGCAAAGTAGGTTCTGTCTAATCAGACTGTGATTTCCTACACAAAAATGAAGTAAAACAGAAAACGTTGTAATTGACATATACCTAAAGTATGCGTACAATAAATGCTTTCGAATTTTCCGTCAACAAGATGTGCTTTAAGTATGAAATATGGTATACTCTTGTTTTATTATATATACTCTTATAGAAACATGTTTTAGCTATCTACTCAGTCGATAATTTTTGACACAAACTAAACTAACATGACAAACATTAAAATTGACATACTTCGAGCATATAAAAACAAATGCTTTTCCATCTCTATAAAAAAAAGAAAATTCTAAAAATGTTGTTCATTTTTTGCAAAGCGAATCGTATCTGAGAGTTTTAAAAATGCTAGGAACGATTCTAGAATCAAATTCAACCTACTACGACCGGTAAGGTAAGTTTAGGGAAATTCGCATTTTTGATCGATCGTAGTAGGCAGATGCCAAAATAATCCAAATAGGTACCTTAAATCCGCTTAAGAGACTGTACAAACCACCAAAATTCCAAATCATTATGTCTAAATACAGAAGATCTTTAAGTGTATTCATTTCAAATGAAATAAATTGTATACACCTATGTTCTATGTTCTCGTATAGGGAAACACTTTGTAACTATTGAGACCATAAGTGTAGATGACGAAGCCCCCCCAAGAATAATAAACATAATTTAACTCAAAAAAGTCAATGTGTCAAGTGGTCAATTTAGTTGTGCAAAATTGTTTTGCTGGTTTAAACGAGTTTTACATTTGAGGTTTTAGTTTCCAAATGAACTTAGGTTAGACAACATGACAAAACATCTTCAAATACAAAATTTCTATATTTAAACAGAACAGAAAGTACAACTTTAGTAATTTTTATGTATGTATCCAGTTTCAGTACTTACAACACTTGATCTGCTCTCGGGTTATAATGACAACATTATGAGCGTCAGTTTGAATGTCATACTGACATACTTTATAAAGCTGAGTACTATAATGAAATCATTACAGTGCTCTGAGTACTCGCAGTACTCGAATGAAACCATTATAGTACTCTAACAAATACGTTATAAGAGAAAGGGGTGTTTTAGTTTTAAAATCTATTTGAAATTGTTCTCTTCCATTACGTTATTGATTTTTGCGAGCAGATACAATTTTGTTTGCGATTGGGATCGTAACTAATCGTTATGATTAAGCTAATATTATATGCCAAGTTTCATTTTGCATATTTTGCATATTTATACGTTTTTGAGCATACTTTCTGGATTTTGTATATTTGGTTATACTTAGCAATCATTTATAATGTATGAACTTTTTGAGTTTTTTTTTTGTAAAATTTACCATTTCATTAAATTTATTAATATTTATTATTTGTGTCTACAACTGAGATATATACTTTCACTTTCTGCCGCTGGAGTGCAGTGCGCGTATTGAAATAAACAGAAGAAAGAGAAAATCTCAGTTAAGATCTTTGAGTATACAGAGTGAGTCGGGTTGAACGCCCCAAATTCCAGTCGTTTATTCTACGCGTAAAAATAATGTAAAGAAACTCAAATGTTGTTATCCGATTTTTATTTGTTTTCAAGTTATAGCCTATTAAAGAACAATTTTTGATGGTAAACTTGACTGAGTTTTTGTAATAAAATCGACGTTTTATTAATGTTTTATTAATGCAAGATGTAATAATTTTAAACAATCGAGAAATGTAAAGGCTAATATGAAAATAAGGTGTATGGGGAATTTAACAAATAAAAATCGGATAACAACATTTGAGATTTTTTACATTTTTTTTACCCGTAGAATACACGACTGGAATTTGGCGCGTTCCTCCCGACTCACCCTGTATAAACACAGACTGCCATCAACCCCCATTTTTCCCATAGAAGCAATGTATAAGGAATCAGCGAACATAGATTTCAAGAGTCGAATTTCGAGTGTTGGATGAATAATAGTCTGGCGGGGTTAGGAGAAATCTCATTTTTATGTTGGCTTACAACGTGAAGTTGGCATTGGCCATCCATGTTTATACCAGGTGAGTTTTTTAAAGTGTTACAAAGCGATATCTCGAAAACGGTTTACAATATTTTCATTAAATTTTTGTGAGGTAATAGGGAGATCGAGTTCACTTATTTCAAAATTAGTTGAGAATTTTGACGTTTTAAAGAAAAATTCACGTTTTTTAAATTTTACAACCTAATAAATCATAATTCCGTAACCAAAAGCAACTACAAAAATATTTTGTAGACATACGTAGTTTGTTACGTAGATTTACATTTTCTAAACAAAAGTACATCATCCTATTTAAAATTCCAAAGTTACCCCCCACCCCTCATAACACAGATAGGAGGTAAATGTCAAAAATATGTCCCCCCATCTCCCTATTACCTCGCAAAAGTTTTATAAAAATATTGTATCACATTGTAACACTTTAAAAAACTCACCCGGTATAGAATATAAATTAGAGAAATAAATGTACTCATACAACATAATTCAATTTTTGACATCATTTAGAATACTTCTACTTATTTTCCAAAAAAATAGAGGATATTATGTGCATATATTGTAACTTTGGGTGCATATACTCAACAAACTTTATACATATATATGCGTATATTTTCGTACATTTGAGTGCATATAATTATCAGCTTTAATTATGATACTCCTTGTAACATAAATAACTATTAGATTTTAAATAGTTCTCCACATGTACTATCAGCATCAGCATAAGCAGTCCATCCGCCAACAATATTCTATTCTGCCAAATGATAGTAAATCTAGAGGGTTGTTGACTGAGACGATGGTTCCTTACACCAAAATAAAGTACAAAACATTGTGATTGACATACTCCGAGTACATATAAAACAAATTCTTCCTTATTTCTCTCAAAAACATATATTTCTAATATGAGAATATGCTCTACTCTTGCATATATTCTTATAAAGATGTATTAAATACTCAAACAATGATTCCCTACACTCCAAAATAGACTTAAATGCAAAACATTGAAATGACATACAGTTCATACAGTATCTAAAAACAAATACTACTAAAAATAAGTTTATGCTATTATAAAAAAATTTTTTTAGCTACTCAAATGATAATTTTCTACACGAAAGTGAATGAATGTGTAATACATTGCAAATAACATACTTAAGAGTATACATAAAACAAATGTTTCTTTGTTCATCTAAAAATAATATGGTTTATGTATAGAAGAATATGCTTGTATTTGCAAATATTACTTACTATAACAGAAAAATGGTTTTTAACTAATAAGACCACTATGATTCCCTATACAGAGATCAAATTGCCTCGAGTACAATAAAACAAATGGTTTCCAATTTCTGTCAAAAAGATACATTTTATACAGGGTGTTATGGAAATTAGCGCAAATACTTTAACCCTTAATAGAACTCGCTAAACTGAACCACTTTCCCATTTATTATTTTTTCGAAAACGCCCTCAAAACTGATTTAAAATTCAAAACAATTTTACTCTAAAAATGCATACCCGCCTATGGAATAATATTTTAATTTAATGGCACAAAACACAAAAACAGTTCTTTGATATGCAAACCAATAAAAACTGCATAGGTACTGATAAAACCTTTAGTTCACATCTGGGCACCAACGCACTTTGCAGTTTTAATTTTAATATGCTTTTGTCGTTCACCTTTAACTTTTAGATTTCTTTACAGTAAATGAAAAACGATAAATAGAAAAGTTGTAGATTTTGGTGAGCTTTATCACTGGTTAAAATATTTGCACTCATTTCCATAACACCCTGTATATTAGAATATTTCCTGCTCTTGCATAGTATTATATGTCCCTATAGAAACTGTTGTTAACTATTCAGAGGAGGGTGATTCCCTCTACAAAAATATTTAAGTAATTACCAGTTTTGCAGTATAAAGTCAAACAATCGGGAAAGAGTGAAGGCATTAAATTTTATTTTTATTTTTATTTGTGTATATATGTAACGTTGGTATTAATTTTTATTTTAACCTTCACGACTGCTTTTCATCAATACCCCGAACATTTTCTACTAAAAACTATCATTGTTTTAAGTGAAGATCAACAAATTGCTTAACTACGAACCGATCCCACTTCTGAATCGATAGAAACATACAAATCCAAAAAATATTTTTCCTGTACCCGCATTCGTAAAACCGCGGACGCATTGTGAAAGAGCCTCACGGCGGCCGGTGGCGGCGCGGAGTGTACGATGATTGGATCCGGCTTGCGGCCGCGCCTGTACAAAATAGACATCGGGCGCGCGGCCCGTTAATCTGCGTTACCGTGGCAACCGGGGATAGCTATCAACAATACCAGCTCCGGGTTACTTCTTACTCTTCTTCTTCTTTGCTTTCATTCATCCGAATTTGATGGGAACGGAATATTCCGGCGCAGGTCGCTTAATTAGCGCCGCGCGATTTTTGCGTCCGCGCCCCCACCCCCGCCCAAATTGTTTCACTTATCTGCAGTGTAGTCGTGACTGCATTGTCAATTCGGGCGCCTCAGTAGGTGTAGGATAATAATATTTTTATTCAAAACATGCCACTTGTCGATTTGATTCACTCTGCGCGTGGTGCCGATGGCCCCCGCCTGATCTGCTTTCACGCGGGCTCTGGTTGCTTCCCTGCAGGTGAATCTGAAAATCTGGAGTCGAAACGACTAATTATGTACTACTACATTAATTAAGAAGGTTACTTGCCAGTATGCAGCTGATGTTAAGTCACACTGGCAAGTAACCATAACAATTCTAAATAATAAGTAAAACAATTTTGTTATAAATTTTATTTGGATGTTTATTTTCTATGACAAATAGTTATATTGTATATATTTCGAAAAAGATCAAACTAGTAGCTAGCAAATGAAAAAAAATGCTTACAAAATATCTAGTCTTGACAGCTCCACATCTATTAAAAATTCAGTCATATGTATCTTCGCATAACACTAATTCGAAAGTTTTTAAACACTTTTTAACTTAAAAAGGTTGCTATTCAAAGCCACAGTGGACTGCAAATGTAAACTAGAATTAATGTTTGGTCAACAATATTCCCATTATTTTCTCTTATATATACAAAATCGAAAGTTCGAACTATAATATTTCACACCTAACGTCGAAATTCACTATAATGTTCATGATTAATTTCGACAGCTCATAATTTTCCAGCTTTATTTACTAAATAACTACATATTCAAACTATTCATCAGCGAACTTCTAACAATATCTGTCTTGCAAAATAACTAATTGAAAAACACAATCGTTTATCAATTTGATCTAAAAATGACTAGCAATTGTATTGTTGACTTATTGACTTACTCATTTCGAGTAATGTTTAACCTGGCCAAAAATTATAAAATTCCGGTGTAGCAAATATTTTATTTATTTTCCTTATTCAACAACTAACACAAGCTTGATTTATAGCTATATAAACAATTATCCCAATATTAGCTTGATAACTGTCACTTGCATAAACTCTTCGTGCTATCAGTACCTTAAATAATTAATACCTAAGTAATACATTACCAATATTGTAATTCTGTAATTATAATGTGAAATGGTAATAATTAATATTAGTTATTTAAAAAAATGCTTATGCAATTGTATTTCGCATTAACAAAACTTTCAGATCACTATTTGGACAGACGAAATAATTTTTTAAATTGCACTTTCGATAAATTAGACGTATTATGTCACTGTCAACAGGAATTAACAACTCAGTACTAACCAATAAAAAAATTACATTTTATTACCTCGTCTTTATTACTATAAAAATACGAAATATTAAAACAAGACATTTGACCCTTTTTACTTTAATAAATAGGTAGCTTATTAACAATACGTAGTTATAACATAAAAAATTTTAATTAATCGATTATTCACACAAGCACTTGCTCGAGGAATTTTATGTCAAATTTAGGTACAGGAAACGAGATTTCTCCATCTCTCGCTGGTAATGGTTATTTTCACAGTAAAAGCCCGAGCCGACTTGTATTTATTATATGTGTTTTCTTATTTGTTAGGTTTAATATTTTATTTTAGAATAATACATGTTCTGAAAGTAGGTCCTGGATAATAAAAACGTTGTGAATTTAGATTTGTTTTGGTGCAGCGATGTATGCAATGTTCCAGCATGCAGCGGGATGGGGGGAGCTTTAACTCACTCAGATTTAACAAAGAAGGAGTCAGTCGCAAGCCGCCCAAGATTGAGGGCGGACCTGCGGGCGACTCCTGCCCAAGTGCACTGTGCAAGTCATCTTGAGACGAAATAATTAGAAACGGCCTAAAGCTTGACGTAAGTTGCATGCTTCACACAATTCTAAAGTGCAGTAAACAAGTGTTTTCCGGGTGTACTGGTAAGTACACGATTGTGTGCTACATTTAAGCTTACGCGTACACATCGAAACGTGCCTTCATCGTTATGACGTAGTTCATCGTAACAGCTAGAGGCGGGCCAGTTTCAAATAAATAACAGCATCAGGCAATTTTGACTTTTACGTTTTTAAAAGAAAGTTATTTTTCTAGGATTTTATTAATTTTTTATGGGCGTTTGATATGTTTAGATATACAAGCTAATAGATCCAATTCTCGCACGTAGTGTGTATTAGAATTGCATCCTGTGTATATTTTATTTTTATTTAGTTTTAGTTATCCCTTCTTTGTATTTTTGATGTGTTTTTATTGGTTTTGATGTAAATAGATTGTTGTAAACCAATTCACTTTTCTTGTACATTATTGAAGTCAGTTTCAGTTCGAGACAACACTACAGGGGAAACCCAATTGCTGTTTTCATAAATAGAGATATTTCGTAAACCATTAACTGAGAGATTAAGGGAGGCAAATAGTAATTAAAAGTTAACATTACCACGTAGGGGTGAACAAATGCAGCATTTCAGTTTGGTGCTCAACGAAGGGACTTAACAGAAACTGTTACAATGGTGTAACATTAGCGCCAGTACCAAATTTATCTAAGGCATAAATATGAAGCTAGAAATTTGTACCCCGCGGTATCCGATAAGCCCACTCCAAACCGCGATGCGCGGACACGCATACACAACCACTCTTGGTGCGGTTCCCACTCTAAGTTATCTAGCACGACGTGTAGATAATGAGGTCGCAGAGAGTATAAAAGGAGAACGTGCAGCCGTTTCGAAACACTTGAGAACCTAATTTCCCCGATCCTAACTACAAGCTCTGGTCTCCCCGAAGCCTAGCCTCTTTTCTAGTATCTTCCTGATCTGGTTCATTTTTGACGAAGGTCCCGACTCGTTAAGCTACGACCTGAACCTGACCTGGCTCATCTTTAACGGAGGTTCCGACTGGTTGAGCCATCACCCGCCTCTTACCCGACTCATCTATGACAGAGAACCCGACTCGTTGAGCTTTTCATTTTCTGATCGCAAAACATAAACAACCGCCATTTCCTGGAACGGATATAATCTGTTTCAGAACCATTGTGAGGATCCACCGGAGCAGGTGTGCGTCGTGGGCTACAGACCATCCAGAAGTATCTAAACGCCGATCCACTTACCAAAAAGAATTTAGCTTTTATATTAGTTGTGTACCGGGTGGCCAATTAAGAAGGGCACTCGGCCCTATCTCGAAAAGTAATTGTCGTAAAGACTTGGGGTAAAAAAATTTATGATTAAAGCGGCAAAGAGAAAATGCTGGAAATTATTTTTAAGTTTCTAGAATGGCCGCCAGGAGGCGTAATCGCATTCTTGAATTTTAAATCCCGTTTTTTGAGAAATATTCTTATATTACAGTTAGCTAAAATGGACACCGTTTTAAAGCTGAGATAAATTCGATTCTTTTTTGTTAAATGCTTTTTGCTCAATCTCTTAAGGGAAAGTGGTGGGGGGTGTCCGAACATTTTCGGAAAGAAATGTCAATAACTTCAAAATGGCTGAACGGATTTTGTCAAACTTGGAGTCGTTGAAAAGGGCATTTCTTAGGCTATCAATGCTGCCTTGAGCGGATTGATTTAGATTGCTTGTGTCGCCGCTAGAGGGCGTTTTGCGACAACACTACAAATGAAATGGATTTTCTCAAAAAAATTAAATGCAACGATATCACTTTTATTGGAACAAAAGATAGCCAAATAAGGGCCTAACACGCTAGTGAAAACCGCATTTCGATATTTGTTTCCTAACCTAAAATATCAGTAAAGGAAATTACAAATCGAAATAATGTCGCATCTTTGGGAATATTATCAGTATACCTGCCATTATTAAATCCTAATTATCCTTCTTTTAGCAAAATATATATAAATTTACTGTTAAAATACCAACATTATATTTAAAATGTCAATAATAATTAATCCTTTATCTAATAGAGTTGTCTGTCCGGGACGCTGTTTTGTCTGTCCGGGACGCTGTTTCAGCAGCCAAACCGTAAGAGATAGATAAAAAAGTTATGAAAGTTATATGTTTGGAATGGTCATGTCAGGTCAGGAACCGAATTTCAGTCACGTGACACTTCCGGTTTTCGAGAAATCACGTGATTTGAAAACCGGAAGTGTCACGTGACTGAAATTCGGTTCCTGACCTGACATGACCATTCCAAACATAACTTTCATAACTTTTTTCTCTATCTCTTACGGTTTGGCTGCTGAAACAGCGTCCCGGACAGACAAAACAGCGTCCCGGACAGACAACTCTATTAGATAAAGGATTAATTATTATTGACATTTTAAATATAATGTTGGTATTTTAACAGTAAATTTATATATATTTTGCTAAAAGAAGGATAATTAGGATTTAATAATGGCAGGTATACTGATAATATTCCCAAAGATGCGACATTATTTCGATTTTTAATTTCCTTTACTGATATTTTAGGTTAGGAAACAAATATCGAAATGCAGTTTTCACTAGCGTGTTAGGCCCTTATTTGGCTATCTTTTGTTCCAATAAAAGTGATATCGTTGCATTTAATTTTTTTGAGAAAATCCATTTCATTTGTAGTGTTGTCGCAAAACGCCCTCTAGCGACGACACAAGCAATCTAAATCAATCCGCTCAAGGCAGCATTGATAGCCTAAGAAAAGCCCTTTTCAACGACTCCAAGTTTGACAAAATCCGTTCAGCCATTTTGAAGTTATTGACATTTCTTTCCGAAAATGTTCGGACACCCCCCACCACTTTCCCTTAAGAGATAGAGCAAAAAGCATTTAACAAAAAAGAATCGAATTTATCTCAGCTTTAAAACGGTGTCCTTTTTAGCTATCTGTAATATACGAATATTTCTCAAAAATTGGGATTTAAAATTCAAGAATGCGATTACGCCTCCTGGCGGCCAATCTAGAAACTTAAAAATAATTTCCAGCATTTTCTCTTGGCCGCTTTAGTCATAAATTTTTTTACCCCAAGTCTTTACGACAATTACTTTTCGAGATAGGGCCGAGTGCCCTTCTTAATTGGCCACCCGGTACATACCATTCTATTATAATTAAGTTTTATTTTGTAATTATTTAAACACAATATACAATTTATTTCTAATTTTGTTGTTGCTTTGTCTATACATTTGAATGAACAGACCTTGGGCATCTTAGCTTACCAGGAGCAACCAGTTGGAAACTAAATTTAGCAAAATTTGATCTAGTTTAAATAAGCACCCTTCGTAAGAAACTGGATATTTAAATTTAAAATTCCAAAATTACCAGTAATTTAAAATGGTGACAGTAAAACACTTTAGTTTATACAGTATAGTCAGACTTGAGCATCATATGTCTACATTATTCTAAGAATTAACTAAATCAACTCAAAAAAGCATTGAATTCATGTAAAAGTAATGTTGAGGGCGTTTCATTCCAAACGTAGGAATATGAACTGAGACGCGGCGAATGAGGGCCGCCGAAATATCTCCTTCCGTAAGCCCAGTCATCTGGCACATCGTTAATGGCATACTGGGTGATGTGGTTAACAGGTGTACCTTCGACTACTGCCTTACTTTTTCTACTTCCACAACTTTCGGTACTCAAATTTTAAAACCGACTGAGTAGACCGCCTGCCAGATGTGGGGATTGAACACCATACCATGGCACCGAGATCCCTAACCACTCGGCCACACTGGCGCTTTTTGGATTCATGTACGAGTACATATAACTAAATCATTACGTTGAAAAGTACAGTTACTGTAACCATTTTCGCTTGCTCTAAATAGAATTATAATTTAACGCCGTATATTCAGATTTTAGTCGTTTATCACTCGAATGTCACATTGTCTATAGGTCAAGGACGGTTTGCTAATATCCTAAAAATATCCCTGTTCATGAAAAAACGTATAATATGGTCATTTGGAGTTCCATCATTATTTTGTTTCTTCTTCAAAAAGACTGTAAACCATCAACAGTTTCTTCTTATACATTAATCAAGACGTCATAGTTAATAATTTTAAATGCCTTGACGCCGGAAATTCTTGTTTACTAGTAGAGTTTTGCAGTATTCGCAACTTAGCTCCTTGTATTGTGAGTGGATATGAAAATAATGCCCGTAACTAGATTAAAATCTCTAGGGAATTGATTCAGGTAGCTTTCTCATAAAATATTGGCATTGATATGTACTACATCATTTTCATTATATTATCTTTGTAGTTCTAACTTAAAAGCTCAGTTTTTTAAATTGTGAAGTGTTTCAGTCGAAATTACTCCCTCCAAAAAGTAACGTATTCTTCAAAAAAGATAGTGACCCGTTTCCACATAAAACGCTTGGTCTTCACAGTATTGAAGGGTTCACTATCTTTTAAAACCATATCAATATTTTCTCAAAATTTTTGCCAAATCGATCCATGTTTCTACAAAAATGAAGAATAACAGTTGTGCAAAACACGTTCAAAATTATAAACACAGTTGATTGTATTTATTTAAGTTTCTCTGTTTTCATTCGCGGATTGCTGCCAAACCCTGTATTTATTAGTGAACTATATTTTACTACTATTATTTGGGTTATTAAGAAACACTAGTAAGACAAAATTTAGTATCCACCAAGGGCATTACTTGATGTTTATAGCCCTCTAGCATAAATATCTTTATAATGCCATCGGTAACGTTGAGACATTGACTGCAACTTCAGTTCTCGACATCTGGGAGCCCAGAAAAGTAAACGTTTTGAAAAATTTTCAAAAGTAAATTTTATATTCAGTTTTTCTACTTGAAATGTTAGATGTTTGGATCAAATTCATTTATCAGTATGCTTGACGCGTACTAGGTTTTACATAAATGCTTATAAAGTCAGCATGACCACATTAAAATATCACATAGAATGTGTACAGGTGAGTCGTTCACTTTCCTATACTTCCGATGGTACATAAATAACTATTTTTAGATTTTATTGTATTAACAACTTAATTGGCACATAAACAAACTTGTATTAAAGGTAATATATTTTTTATAAAATCTTATGCTTTGGGAATTAATGGGTTTATCCGGGTCTAGAATTATTTCGAATCTTCAGTTCCTCCTGAGTTCCAAAATATTTTAATTTTTTTATCTATGGATTCCGCTAACATTTCTTTGCATTTCTGTGTCTTCGGTTTGTATATTTTTATGCTGTCTATTATTCTTAAGTTCTCAGCGCTTAGTTTTTCAGTCGTTTCCTGTTCTATTTTAACCAGATTTGTACAAGCATGAAAGATAATAAAACCCAATTTATGAAAATTAAGGGTCGTTTTGACAGGATGAGTTAAATGTCGGTTAAACAAATTTTAATCATTAATAGATATTAACGATACAAATTTGATTATCAGCGTCTTAAGTGCCATAAGCAAACGTGTATTGTTTAATATTTTATCTTCATCAATAAATTCTAGTTCAATGTATTTTTTTAGTAGTGCGGTAATATTTATTACCGCACTCAGTGCCGTAATGAAGCTGTTAACGATACGAAAATTCATTTGGTTGATAGTCTATAACGACACCGATGAAGATAAAATACGTTAAATGCGGTTTTAACAACGCCAATTTAATTTTAAAAACAATACTGTAAGTTTAACGAGAATAACAATTATTTTAGCGAACTCCGAAGTTGCATGAAGGCTAGCACTAGTCCGTTTATCAAGAGTGAAAATTACTCTAACGATGCTGAAAGCGGATGAAATAATATTTAATCGTTAACATATTACATATGGTTTATTAAAGCAAATTGCTACTTAACAATAAGAGCCAACTATAGAAGATTAAAGGTCGTTTTAACGGGACTAAAAGATACTTCAACAAACTGCAATCGTTAAGATTACATTAAATGTGGTTTTAACATAGCATATTTAATTTTGAAGAACTATACGGTAAGTATAACGAAAATAAAATGTATTTTAACGAAATCCGAAATCGCAAAAAGGATACCTATCAATAGTCAATTTATAAAGAATGATGGTGGCTTCTAACAAGAGTAATAGCTACTCGAACAAACTTTAATCGTTAACATTTCATTAAATGTGGTTCTAGCAACGCGAACGTAGTTTTATTGAACAATACGATACCGAAGTTTAACGAAAGTAAAAGTAGTTTTCACGAAATTCAAAATAGCTTGACGGATACTAATATTCAATTTTAAAAGGCTAAAGGTGGCTTTGAACAAGACTGAAGGCCAATTAAACAAAATGAAATCGTTAACAATACCATAAATGTGGGTTTAGCACAGCAAATGTAGTGTTGATTAACTGTAAGGTAAATTTAACGGATATACAAATTATTTTAACGAGATTTTAACAACCCAAATATGATTTGCAGAATAAAATATATTTTAGGAAAATTTTACAGCCGTTTAAACAATATTTAATTGGTATTATATTGCTTATAGTTTTATCAAAGCAAATAGCCAATTTAACAATATTCGTGATGGCATAAAGAATAGTAAGGATCAACTTAAAATACTTATATGTTGTTTTGACAAGATTAAAGACCATTTAAGCAAACTTTATCTGTTAAAATTACATTAAATTAGGTTATAACAATGTAAGTGTAGTTTAGATAAACTACACTGTAAGTTTAACAAAATAAAAATTATTTTAACGAGGCCCGAGATTGCAGAAAATATATTAGTAGTTAATTTAACGAAACTATACGTTCTTTCTAACGAAACTAAATGTCACTTAAACAAACTTTTATCGTTAATATTACACTAAATGGTGCTTTAACACGGCAAACATTGTTTAAGTAAACTATGCAGCAAGTTTAATGGAAATAATAATTATTTTTACAATATTTTAAAACGCAAAAATGATATTAATAATCAATTTAGGAAGAATAAAGGTAGATTTTGAGGCTACTAAAAGCTGCTCGAACATGCATTACGCGTTAACATGTCACTAATTGTGGTTCTAGCAACACAAATGTACATTTTCTGAACAATACGGTGAGTTTGACGAAAATGAAAGTCCTTTTCGCGAGATGTTAAAAGACATAAAGAATATTAATGGTCAATTTTAAAATATTAAAGGTGGCTTTTAACTAGACCGAAGGCCATTTAAACAAACTGTAATCGTTAACAGTGCCATAAATTTAGGTTTAGCACCAAATGTAGTGTTGATTAACTATACAGTAAGTTTACCGAAAATATAATAAATATTAATCATACAAATTTGACTATGAACATCTTAATGAGTCTCGTTAAGTGCCATAAGCAAAAAAATATTGTTCAATATTTTATCTTCATCAATAAATTATGGTTCAATATTTTTTTATATATAAAAAGAGTGCGGTAATATCCATTACAGCACTCAGTGCGTAATTAAGCTTTTAACGATACGAAAATGAATTTGGTTAATAGTCTATAACAACACCAATGAAGATAAATTAGTTAACGAAATCTGAAACTACAAAAATAATATTAACAGTCAATTTAAGAATAACAACGGTGGTTTTTAACGAGACTAAGGGCTGCTGGAACAAACTTTAATCGTTAATATTACATTAGATGTGGTTCTAGCAACGCAAATGTATTGTTGATTAACTATACGGTAAGCTTAACGGGAATAAAAATCGTTTGAACGAGATAAGGGATTGCATAGAGGATAATTAAATTAATTTAAGAATGTTAAAGACGGCTAATAACGAAGCTAAAACGTTGTGTTTGACGAAAATAGAAATTATTTTAACGAGATCTGAGATTGCAAAAAAAAATCAATTTATGAAGATTGGGGGTGGTTTCTAACGATACTAAAAGCTGCTTGAACAAATTTTATTCATTAACATTACATTAAATGTGGTTCTACCAAATATACTTTTGTTGAAGTATAGGGTAAGTTTAACGAGATGCAAGATCGCATAAAACCCATTAACAGTTAATTAAGATAGCTAAAGGTGGCTTTCAACGAAACTACAGCCCCGTTAAACAAACTGTAATCGTTAGCAATGCAAGAAATGTGGTTATAACAACGCAAATGTAGTTTTGTTGAACTATACGGTAAGCTTAACGAGAATAAAAATCGTTTGGACAAGATGTGAGATCGCATGGAGGATCATTAATGAATTTAAGAATGTTAAAGATGGCTAATAACGAGCCTAAAACGTGGTGTTGATTAACTATACTGTGAGTTTGACGATAATAACAGTTATTGTAACGGGATCTGAAATCGTAAGATTGAAGACTATTTTAACGTGAATAAAATCCACTTATCAATACGTAATTGCTAAGATTATATATTACATTTTGTTTCATCAAAGCAAATGGTCGCTTTAAAGAGATTCGAGGTTATATTAACGAGATTTTAAGTCTTGTAATGGATATTATAGTAATTTAATAAATTGTAAGATTCTTAAAATAATATTAAAAACTGTTTTAAGGCGCGATTAAATTGTTTACATTCTATTATCATATGGGTTAATGGGATAAATCATTTTAATGAGCTGTAAACTCGCTTGGACTACTTACTTTTCAGAAAATAGTTTAAGGAGATTTAGTCATACCAACGAGATCTTCTTTGAGGGGATTTTTTAAAGAGTTAAGGGTCGCCTAAACCCCTAAACGAGGCTTAGAACAGATTAAAAAATGAGAAGTTTTTTAAATGAGAGTAAAAGTAATATTAAAGGTGTTTTTTGTTGTTTGTTATATAATAGTACAAACAAGAACCAACTGTTATATAAATGAAAGTAACCACCTAATCCTTTTTATCTACTGTAAGCAGCATATCTGAATAATTGATTATAAATACTTTATTTCTTCTGAGTAACAGTTTGCAGCTTTCTGTGCACAACTTATCTGTTAACATATTCTAACTAATAGTGAAACTTAAAAATCTTTCACCTACGGGTCAAAGCCTCGTCTCGTCGCGCTCGAAAAGAAATGGCGGTGAATTCCGCTTCAGCAGCGGTACTGAAATTTCAGCCTTGCAAATGTCCGGGCGAAATCAATCGCGGCGCAATTTTCACAGCCAGCTTTGTTTCTGCGGTCGTGTTTTTTACAAATTTTCCAATTAGCCACCTCGTCGAGGGTGAGCGGCCGAAGTGCGTCGCAAGACCGTGCATGTGGGGCGGCTGTTTGCCGAAACACTTGTTCTGATCAATTGAGGTCAATTCAGCCCTAAGATAAACAATGCCACTCGAAACCCCAGTTATTGTACGCTTATTTTAACAAAGAGTCCGCTTTTATTGTTTTGTTTGGGGGATCGATTGCAATTTATCACTGAAGCAGCGCTGTCGATATTAACGAAAATTGCTGGTATCGCTGGCACTTTATTAATTTCGGCGGTTGATTCGAGTTGATTTGATTAGCCAAACAGTGAAGTTTAGGTTTTCTGGTTTTTAGTAAACATTTTATTTTTAAATGTCGAACACTCAAACATGTTTCACATATAAACCGGAAATTTGCCGAGAGATAACCATTCCTTCGCCAAAAATTCCTGGAAAAACTTGGTGAACATTATCCAAATATGTTATGTTACTTTGACTGATAAGCAAGAATATGATACATGTGACCGAGTCTTAGCCCAGTATGCGATGTGCAATCGAACAGACGAAAACTACCATGAACAGCTCAATCAGAACATTGGTGGATTCATGATGAATTTAATATTAATGAGTGGCTGAAGATTACCTGAAGGCCTGAAACAAATCCAATAAACCAAAGTGACATATCATAATCATAAAGGAGTCATATCTTAGATATCATGTTGTCAAAATGTAAGTTGCTTCTAAAATATTTTCTTATCCTGAATTAACTAGATAGGTTGGTGAGGCACTAACACCCTATGAAGGAGCTTGACCTGCAAGGCGGAAGGTCAGAGCTTCCGTATCCTCGCTCTCACACTCGGCTGTCGCGTGTCAAATTCATGACACGTGGTGATGTGGTGAGCATCACGCATTAGACAACCGCATTATTACCCCTTATTCTTTCGAAAGCAGGTCCCCAATTATTTAAAGCGACTGGGTAGGCCGCTCGCCAAGCATCGATTCTGGGATTTGAACTCTAGACTTCCGCCCCGCAGTCCAATGCTCTAACCACTGAGCTACACTGGCGATCAACTAGATAGGTGGCAACAAATTACCAAACCATTACACAAGAAGCTGTATTCTTAAATCTATTGTACAAACATAAATATAATCTGTCTTAAAAACCCGTAAATGCTTTTCCGGGGGCCTGTTGCGAGTTGCTGCGGGTTTTAACGTCTCGCAGGATAGCAGCCGAACGCACGTCTCGACGAATCTCATATAGAGACCACAATTACAGCGTCATCTCTCCTCTCCTTCAAAAGGATAAAAACATATGTTTTAATGGCGGCTGTATTTTACCTGCGAGGGTTCGTTTTTGAGTGTTTTAAGAATGCTGGAATACGTAGGATAAAGTGAACGTCTTCTCCTTACCACGTGCTGGACGGGGAGCATTTATCCGATCATGTTTGTATACTGACGAAGAGGCTTTGCAACCTGGTTGAGCTCGCAACTCGTAATTCACTTTGGCACACGAGCCGAAAATTTTTCTACAAGATAAGTGAGATGCGGCCTTCGGATTGCTGTATTTTCGCTTAGCCACAGGTTCCAGCGACCGCCAAATTTATCTGTTGTAGCACGTCTTGTTGGCCTGAAGTCCATGCTGGCCCAGGCTCTCATTTTATTATTATGGACAGCGTTTTCAATGGCGTAGGATACTCGGGATGCCGATCTGGACAGCTCGATACCCTTATTGGCTACTAACTCCCAGGATTGCTATCGTAAGTGGACCTATCAAAACGGCGTCGTCAAAAAGATCGTATGGCGTCGAGTTCGAAAAGTGGAAGAGCGAACGTGAAAATGTCTAAAGTTGCCGCAGGATTCACGCCGGTGCTTTCTATTCAGGCGTTTAGGTTATCGGATGAGGGATTTTTAAGGACTAAATGGTCAACCAATGCGTCAGAATAACATTTGGATTCGTCGCAAAATTGACGCCGGCGCTCTCTATTCAAACGAATAAATTACCGGATGGCAATCTTCGAGAATTTAGGAATCAATTCAAACGGAAGTTTTACTGAACGATGCGTCGGCATAACGTTTAAATTCGACGCGAAATTGACACCGGCACTCTCAATTCAAACATTTAGGACTGGATATGCGTCTTCTAGCATTCTGAACTGCCGAAATCTCGCTTATCAAGATTAAGTGAGGTGGCTATCAACTGGTGGAGCCTTAAGCCGTCGAGAGTATAAGACTGCCCTGGCTGGAGCTTTATCTAAAGCCTTCTCAGGTTATAGACTTAACTTCAAAAAGAAAAGGTAAACAGCCCTCAAGAGAGCCCGGGCATCGCTCTTTAATGCTAGTTCGCGGATCCCATCCATATTGCTTAGCTAGGAAACCTAAGTGAGGCAAACAAGAACTCACGTCCCCTACCTAAGTCACCTAGTGCGATCGGCTAAATCTTGCTGTGGTCAGATGACTTCACACAACTCCTTGTGAGGTTCGTATTTCTTCATGTCACATTTGTAGTGACCAGATGGGTTTTGTGGCAAACATAGCGCCGTTCAAATTGCAACTTGCGCTTAAAAATTCCTAATTCAATTTTCAAAACTAAACGTTACAAAAACAAACATTTTCGAAAAATCATAACAATAGAAGCCTAGACAACCTAACATATTTAATAATTAACGAAATTTGCAAAGACAACGTAGAAATAAAAGACAGAAAGCTGGGAATCATTTCTAGAATACAAATTCGAAAAACCAACAATCCAAATGTATGTGAAAGGAAAAGAAACCAGAAAAATTACTATAAAGATGCTGCGTTTAACGTCGACATCAAAAATTCGTTGCTGGATGGAAAAAGCTTGTATATACTAATGTAAACCCCTAATTTCCAATCACAAACACGAGACCAAAACGCCCAACTTCAATATCCAAATCACACACGCATTGTGTGTGGTAAAATTCCACGTGTCACGCCGTTGAAACTTTTGGTGGCGCAGTTCTAGAGCGAGTTTAATACGCAACACAGCAATTTGGAGGCCCCAAGGATTCCCAGAAAATTAATTGGGATGTTAAATAAATAAATAAATAACCAGTCGCTGTGAATTAGCGCATTTTCAATACCGTTCTATGTATGTTTAAATGTAGATGCAAGTAGCCACATTCTATACCGCACTTAGATCGTCAATTCTTATTTTGTATTTGTGTTTAGGAATAGCCGGTTATTCTAGGTTTTGATCATATCTCCATTATGTTTTATACGTGTTTTGATCAATAATTGATTGTATAAGCAAATTGATGTGTGTGTTTGAAGTCAGTTTCAGCCCGAAAACACTAGATGTACAATCTAGTTTTCTGGTTTTGGTAAATAGTGATCATCAGTAACCACGACTAAGGCACTACTTAAGGAGGCTTCGTGTACCTTATATTGCGCTAGCTAGGTGAACAAACGGGACAAATAATTATCAAAATACTTGCGAAACGTCCATCGTCCCAGCGGAGGTAAGTAACCAACTTATCGTTACACGAGTACATCATTTGTGGTGTACGTCATATGATTTAAAAGAAAAACCTTCATCAGTCCATTAAGAACAGAGTGTTCTAGGAAATATGTTGCAATGTGGGAAATATAAATATTCGCATACAGTGGTGCAGTTTAAGCATCAATGTTGTCCATTAAAACTTGCAACTCCTGTAAATCATTGAAAAGAATTAAATATATTTTAAGAGTAAATATAGAAATTACCCTTTAATACACGCCTAGTTCAAAAGGCTCAGAAATGAAGCTTCTAGTTTCTACTATCAATTTGTTTTTATTAAAGATTACAATTCATCAAAATATTGTTGTTTCTTCCACAAGTGTGATAAATGCTTGTCTGGATGCCTATGGTCATGGAATTTATTGAAAGCATTTCTTGCATATTGCACATAATATGCCCAAAGTCATATTTAGAATTTCTATAAATCGGTAGTTCATCTATGTTACATTAAGAAAATGGGCGTTAAGTTCTAAATTCCAGAAGCACAGTTTCTTATACATACAAAAGGTTAAACATTGATCACCCCCGCAATGTATTAAGAAGACGATGTATGTGAACGATTTCTTTTATCTTCTTGTGGCTATTACATTAGTCCTATTTCCTATGCTACTTCGTTACACTGTTGTTTCATCTCATTTCAGCACTTTTTCTATACTCTACTTCTGTAGAAATTTAGTTATGATCATATTAGGTATTACTAAGTTCTTATTTTTCACTTCTTTCATAACTCTATCAGATCCAGGATTTCTACAGTCATGCATTCTTTTGCCTTTTTCCGATACCTTGACAGTTGTTCATCTACAGCTTCCAACAAAAAACAAGCACATGCTGTCCCTACAAATGGTGAATTAGTGCCCGGCGACGGGAAAAAGTGGCCGCAAATTTCCAAATTGAGCCATATGTGTTAATGTTTGCAAGTGGCCGCCCCGAGGGTGCCATCCGAGTAATGTTATGCGTGCAGATGAAGGGTACGATCCTCTGCTGAGTTGCGGGCTCCGTATATGATCGCCCCCGGTCAACGGGCCTCTGGGGATCCCCCGAGCTGCGCGAAGTGTGCACGCGCCGTTATTACTCCCATCCGAATTGTAACGAACGTAATGATGTTTGGAGGTGTTGCGGATATACAAACTCCCAGTCTTCGGGGAAATTTCGCAACCTGCGAGAAACTGCAATTCGCAGGTGAACTATGAGCTGGAACGAACGGATTGGTTAGGTTGTGTGCTACTGTTCTGCACTATTTCGTACTAATTTCTATACCCTTGTAATTTTCCAGAAAGAATGTTGCGATACTATTTTTGCAAATAGCTACAAAAAATTAAGTAGATTGTTTTGCAATTCAAGCTTTTGTCACCTGGGTTGTCAGATTTTTAATATCTCAAACATGTTGAAAGTTGAAAGTGGTAAGATACATCTTGGTAATTTTCTACAAACTTACTGCAAATATACTGATAAGTTACTGCATGTTCTTTAATTTACACGAACTAAAAGTTTGCTGCAACATTGTAAAAAATGTGGTTCAATTATTGAAAAAACTTTGTTGCGAAGCTCTTGTAAATTTATTGCGGTTTTTTTAAATATTAAAACTGCTAAACATTAGTTAAAAATTGATCATCTTGCCAAGTAACTGCGCAATTGCTAGAAGTTTTCTCAAACTTGCTCAACTTTACTGGACGCTTCTGGAAAATTTATTAAGAATTTATTCGAAATGTACTCCAAAGTTACTTAAAATCTCCTTTTGCTTAAAATTTTCTGGAAATTTCTGATTTGCCTTTGCTGAAAATTTGTTAAAAATATATCGTGACTATACTAGAAAATTAGTAGCAATATTGCTGAAAAGTTTTAATAATTTCCGTGGAAATTATTTACAAATTTACTGAAAAATAATTAATGTAAATTAATGTCAATTAAAACACAGTCTTTCTCATAACAATTAACATATATTTTTACACACGCTACATGTTTCGGTTTAGCTGTTAAACCATCTTCAGGCTAAAAGATAAAGCTTATAAAATACGGGGAAAGAAACAGAGAGCAAACACCTTACCTAATGTCAAAATCGGACAGTCAAATAAACAATCAAAATTAAAACAGACAACTTGACCAACATGTTCAATGAAATAAATTATTTGTTTATATACAACGGTCAGTCAAGGTGAGAACTGTAAAATACGTATCAAAGCCAAAAAAAAAAAACAAAAGAAAAAACCGATAAATGGAATAAGTTAAGTAATTAATCAAATTTAAAATTTTAGATTGAGAAATATATAATTGCTACTGTTTGCAAACTCTGTGACCTCATTGAGGCAACGATCGTTTAACCGGGAGACAATTTCGAAGATTTCGTAAAAATTTAAATTATTGCCTTTAGGGCAGACGTGAAGAATTTTAACATTGGCGTCCAGGTCAAATTTATGATTATTCTCAATAATGTGAGAGGCAAAAGCCGATTTATTATAATCAAGATGTTGAATGTAATTTGGTTTTATTAAAGAAATGTGTTCAGACACTCGCTTTTTGAAGGATCTCCCAGTTCGGCCCACATAAAAAGAGTCGCAAGAACCACAATTTAAAAGATAAATCCCTGATTTGTTAAGGAGGGGAATAGGATCTTTGTTATGGACTAGGATAGTATTAAGGGAAAAGGGTGAGGAAAAGGAAATTGTAATATTGAAGCGTTTAAAAATGTTTTTTAGAGAATTGACAAAAGGGGAAATGTAAGGTAGTGAACGAAACGTGGTGAGCTCATTTTTGGTGTCAGAAGATCTAGTAGATAACAATTTGGTTTGAGTTAGTGAATGCTGTAACCGATGATCTCCCGTAACATAACCTCACATTCACTAGAGTTTAAAATTTATCGGAAACCCACTTTAACCGATTCTGTCATTCCCTTCTCATCTCACCATCCCTTATCTCAGAAACTGAGTTCCTTCAGGTTCCTTTTTAGGCGTTTGCTTCTGACCCCTCTAAGTAATACCAACTTCATTAATGAACTCAATATCATAAAACAAATTGCTGTTAATAACGGTTACTCACTTAACCTTATCATGCCTATCTTTCATCGGTTACAGCATTCACTAACTCAAACCAAATTGTTATCTACTAGATCTTCTGACACCAAAAATGAGCTCACCACGTTTCGTTCACTACCTTACATTTCCCCTTTTGTCAATTCTCTAAAAAACATTTTTAAACGCTTCAATATTACAATTTCCTTTTCCTCACCCTTTTCCCTTAATACTATCCTAGTCCATAACAAAGATCCTATTCCCCTCCTTAACAAATCAGGGATTTATCTTTTAAATTGTAATTCTTGCGACTCTTTTTATGTGGGCCAAACTGGGAGATCCTTCAAAAAGCGAGTGTCTGAACACATTTCTTTAATAAAACCAAATTACATTCAACATCTTGATTATAATAAATCGGCTTTTGCCTCTCACATTATTGAGAATAATCATAAATTTGACCGGGACGCCAATGTTAAAATTCTTCACGTCTGCCCTAAAGGCAATAATTTAAATTTTTACGAAATCTTCGAAATTGTCTCCCGGTTAAACGATCGTTGCCTCAATGAGGTCACAGAGTTTGCAAACAGTAGCAATTATATATTTCTCAATCTAAAATTTTAAATTTGATTAATTACTTAACTTATTCCATTTATCGGTTTTTTTTTTGGCTTTGATACGTATTTTACAGTTCTCACCTTGACTGACCGTTGTATATAAACAAATAATTTATTTCATTGAACATGTTGGTCAAGTTGTCTGTTTTAATTTTGATTGTTTATTTGACTGTCCGATTTTGACATTAGGTAAGGTGTTTGCTCTCTGTTTCTTTCCCCGTATTTTATAAGCTTTATCTTTTAGCCTGAAGATGGTTTAACAGCTAAACCGAAACATGTAGCGTGTGTAAAAATATATGTTAATTGTTATGAGGAAGACTGTGTTTTAATTTACATTAAATTACTGAATCACCTCATTGTGAGTATGGACCGGATCCTGAATTTTTATTTAAAAAATAATTAACTATTTTTTTCTACTCGCTGTATAGAAAGTCGGCTTTTGCGCTCTAGTTTTAGTAAACAAAACTGTCAATTTCCAACTAGTGGGAACCAATTTTTATTAACTCCCAGCGGGAGCCAATATTTTTTTGCTCCCGCATTTGTGTTTATGTCACCATGGATATCACACCAAAGCTTTACAAGGTTATGCTGATTTGAAAATTAGACAAAATGTCACTAGAGAAATCTAGAGTTACTATAATGATTTCCTAAACCAAAATTTTTAAAATTTTGCTAACGCGTCGGGCTTTAAATTCACACGCGGGAGGAAATCAATACTTTTGCTTCCTAGATATATAAATTGCTATTAATATCGCTGATATTATCAGACATTTGATCCAAATAATTATTATAAAATTGGGATGGTTGCCGAAAATGCACTAAAAGGTTTTTCTAACTTGTATCTACACTAGGGTACCAAATGTTTGCCAGTCCATCGTCTTTGCCTCTTTTCAGACGTATCTGTTGATATTGCTGCATAATATGTGATTTTTTTCAATATTGTGTTCAATACAAGTGTACCGTGTAGTTTTTACAATCCGTAAAAATTTTAAGACAAAACAGAAATCTTTTTCAGTGTCATCTTGAGACCAAAACAAAACAAGAATAATTCTTGGTATTTATTTCAAGGCTAAGACAGAACATTAACAACTCTTGATACTGATATCAAGACCAATAGAAAACAAGAATAATTTTTGGTATTGATATGAAGCCGAAGACAAAACAAGAATAATTGTTGGCGTTGTTCTCAGGACTGAGGCAAAACAAAAATACTTTTTGATGTTGATCTCGAGATCAACACAAGCAGGAATTATTCTTAGTATCGAGTTCAAGGGCAATACAAAACCATCATCATTAAGGGTTTTTTCAGACCAATAGAATACAAGAATAATTCTTGGTATTGATTTCAAGGCCAAGACAAACAAAGAACAATTTTTAATATTGATCTCAGAACCGAAAGAAAACAATAAAAATCCTTGATATTGATCTTAAGACCCAGAAAAAACAGAACAATTCTTGATATGGATCTCAAGACCAGAACAAAATAAGAATAATTCTTGATATTTATTTGAAGGCCTAGGCAAAACAGGAACAACTCTTGATACTGATATCAAGAAAAATAGAAAACAAGACTAATTCCCGGTATTGATTTCAAGGCCTAGACCAGACAAAAACAACTTTTGATACTGATCTCAAAACTGAGAAAACACAAGAACAATGCTTGATATTCATCTCAAGACCAGAACAAAATGTGAATAATTCTTGATATTCATTTCAAGACCAAGACAAAACAGGAGCAACTCTCGATACCGATATCAAGACCAATAGAAAACAAGAATAATTCTCGGTATTGATTTCAAGGTATAGACAAAACAAGAACAACTCTTGATATTGATCTCAAAACCAAGAAAACACAAGAACAATGCTTGACATCTAGACCTGAACAAAATAAGAATAACAACTCTTGATACTGATATCAAGACCGATAGAAAACAAGAATAATTCTTGCTATTGATTTCAAGGCCAAGCCAAACAAAGAACAATTTTTGATATTGATCTCAGAAACGAAAGAAAACAAGAACAATTCTTGATATTGATCTTAAGACCGAGACCAAATAAGAACAATTCTTGATATTAATCTCAAGGCTACGAAAAAACAAGAATTATTATTCATTTAGACTAAAACAACACCAGAATCTTTTTTTATATTAATGTCAAGATCAAGTCAAATATCAATTATTGGTCTTCTCGAGTTCAAGACCAAGAAAACAAACATAATTCTTGGTAGTCAAGAAAGGAAGAAGAATTTTTGATATTGATTCGAAGACCAACATAAAACAAGAATAATTTTGCTATTAATCTCAAGACTACGACGAAACAAGAATGTCTAGTTTTAGATATTTATCTTAAAATCAAGACAAACAAATTGTTCTTGTTATCAATCTTAAAGCCAAGACGAATTCTTAGTATTGATATTGAGACCAAGGCAAAACAAAGATAATTGCTGATATTTTTCTCAAATCTAAGACAGAAAAAGAAAAATTCTTGTTATTCGTATCAAAACCAATAGAAAATAAGACTAAACAGAAACAATTTTTTGTATTAATCTTAAGATCACGACAAAACCATAATCAGTCTTGGTATGTACCTGAAGATCAACATTTAACTATAATAATTATCAATAGAAAGGTAAAACAAGACTAATTCGTGATATTGTTCGCAAGGCCAAAAAAAATCAGAATAATTGTTCATATAAATCTCAAAACCAAATACGAGAAAACTTGAACAATTCGTGGTACTGATCTTAAGAGCAAAACAAAATGGAGCTCATTTTTGGTATTAATTCCAAGACCAATTTCGAATAATGTTTGATTTTTATCTCAAAACCGACAAAACAAGAATAATTCTTGGAATCGATTTCTTGTCAATTCACCACCAGAATAATTCTGATCTCGAGACCACAACAAAGCAAGATTAATTTTTGGTATTGATCTCAAGACTAATACAAAACAATCTTGATATTTCTATTTTCTGCAGAACCCTTTTCACTATTTCCTATTTCGTAGTTATTGTTTCGCTACTCTCTATTTTCGTTTCCACGAGGTAATGGTCACTACTTATTTCACTCTCTCATTCATCTTCTGTCTTCTCCTGGTGTACCTGCGTTTATAATTACTAAATGGTTCATTTTCATTGGCCTTTATCTTTTTTTTTATTGTTCTCCATTTTGTCCTATGACTCCCTCCCATCTGTCTGAATTGTTGCCTACTCGCCCATTTAGGTCTCCCAGTATCTTTACTTCCCCCTACTGTTCCTCGACTACCTTCTGCAGTGTTTGAAAGAATACGTCATTGTCCCCTGCTCTCGCATCATCATTGGATCTGTATACAACTACTAGGCTCAGGACTTCTTCGTTCTCTCTGTGTATTTGCACCACAAGAATTCTTTCCGTCATTGCCGTCCACTTCTTCACGTTTAAGATTTCCTCTTCTCTTAATATTAATCCTACATCTGCCTTTGCTCTTTCTTTTGCCGGCACGCCGCTGTATATCAAGTATTACCCATTTTCAAGTTCCACGCAACCTTGCCGTTTCTCCTTTGTTTCAGTGATTGTCAGGAATAGGTGTTTTACCTTCCATGACCCAATTTTCATGTATCTTGTTTCTCGCTTGTCTTTCCTTTGGCCAGTTTTAATCGTTTTTTCCTTATTTATTCGCAATTTGTGTGCCAGTGTCGTCATAGATTTCCCATAGCTTATTTCGATTACCTGTTTTTTGGCTAGTCTTGGCAACGACCTGTAGCTAGGGATCCCAATCATGTTTTTGTTGTCTATTATTATCTTCTAGTAACCCACTATCGCTTTCTTGTCTTTGTTTCTTTGTTCTCTGACAATTTGGCGTAGGCTGGCTTGAGTCTTCTGTTCTTCAACCGTTAGCTCATTCTCCATAAATATTTTAGTACGTCCTAGTTGTTTTTTCCTCTCCATGATTTCTTCTTTCATATTGCAGGTTTGAATATTTGCCACAGTTGTTTGATTGTTCTCTTTTTCTTTTTTAAATGAGTAGCTATCCTTCAATTTTATGTCGATTCCTAGTTTGTCTTAAATAAGCTCTTCAATTCGGTTACTTATCTCATCTTCTTTAATTGTTACTCTTTCTATTACTATGTTATTCGGCGTTTTGATTTTTTCTGCCCTTCCAGCTTATTTTCCAGTTGTCGGTATTGATTTTAGCGCAAAAAACAGAATAATTTATGGTAGCGGTTTCAAGAACAAAACAAAACTAGAATAAGTTTTGATATTGATCTCAGAACCAAGACCAAGCAATAATAATTCTTAGTATCAATTTCTAGTAAAAAGCAAGAATTATTCTTGATATTGATCTCAAGGCCAATACCAAAGAAAAATCATTCATTTTGTTTACGTCAAGAGCAATGCAACACAAGAATACTCTAGGTATTGGTCTTAAGACCAAAACAGAACAGAAATAACTCTGGCTATTAATCTCACACCTACAACAAAACAAAACTAATTTTTGACATTGCTCCCAAAACTAAGACAAAATTAGAGTAGGTATTTCTTGTTATTGGTTCCAATGCCAGCATTAATAAAGAACAATTTATGGTACTGATTTCGAGATCATAACAAAGCAAAACTACTTACTTTTGATAAGGATTTTAACGCAAAAAAACAGAATAATTTATGGTACCGGTCTCAAAAATAAAACAAAACTAGAATAAGTTTTGATATTGATCTCAAAACCAAGAAAAAGCAATAATAATTCTTGGTTTCAATTTCTAGTGACAACGAAGCAAGAATAATTCTTGGTATTGATCTCAAGGACAATACCAAAGAGGCATGATTCATTTTATTGATGCCAAGACCAATGCAAAACAATAATAACTCTTAGTATTGATCTCAAGACCAAAAAAACGAGAAGCATTCTTGGTACTAATCTCAAAACTACCACAAAATGAGAGACATTTTCGGTGTTGATATAGAGACCAAAATAAAACATTTTTTTCTATCTCAAGGCTAAAACAAAACAAGAATAATTCTTGATATTGACAAGACAAAACAGAAATAACTCTTGCTGCTGATCCTACACCAGCAACAAAACAAAACTAGTTCTTGATATTGCTCCGTAAACCAAGACAAAATAAGAGTATCTCTTATTATTGATTCCAAGACCAAAATTAATAAAGAACAGTTTCTGGTACTGATCTCAAGATCATAACAAAACAGGTATAGATCTTAGCGAAAAAAACAGAAAAATGTATGGTGCCGTTCTCAAGAACAAAACAAAACTAGAATAAGTCTTGATATTGATCTCAAAACCAAGACCAAGCAATAATAATTCTTGGTATCAATTTCTAGTGACTTTAAGACCAATACCAAAGAAGAATCAGTCATTTTATTCATGTCAAGACCAATTCAAAACAAGAATAACTCTTAGTATTGATTTCAAGACCAAGAAAAAGAGAATTATTCTTGGTACTGATCTCAAGACTGCCACAAAACAAGATACATTTTGGATGTGGTATGAAGTCCAAGATGTTGATCTTAGGTTAAAACAAACAAGAATAATCTTTGGTACTGATTTAAAGACGAATACAAAACAGAAGTAACTCTTGGTAATGATCTCTAGGCTATGACTAAATAACAGTAATGCTTTTTATTAATGTCGAAACTAATGCAATAGAAGGATAATTTGTGGTATTAATCTCAAAATCGAGACAAAACTCTAATAATTCTTGATATTGATCTCAAAACCAAGACCAAGCAATAATAATTCTTGGTATCAATTTCTAGTGACTTTGAGACCAATACCAAAGAAGAATCATTCATTTTATTCATGTCAAGACCAATTCAAAACAAGAATAACTCTTAGTATTGATCTCAAGACCAAGGAAAAGAGAATTATTCTTGGTACTGATCTCAAGACTGCCACAAAACAAGATACATTTTGGATGTGGTATGAAGTCCAAGATGTTGATCTTAGGTTAAAACAAACAAGAATAATCTTTGGTACTGATTTAAAGACGAATACAAAACAGAAATAACTTTTGGTACTGATCTCTAGGCTATAACTAAATAACAGTAATGCTTTTTATTAATGTCGAAATTAATGCAATAGAAGGATAATTTGTGGTATTAATCTCAAAATCGAGACAAAACTAAAATAATTCTTGATATTGATCTCAAGGCCAAAATAAAACAAGATGATTTCTTGGTATTGATCTCACAATCTAGGCAAAACAAGAATAATTGTGGTATTCATCTCAGGACTAAGACAACATGATAATTATTTTTATGGACATCAGCAGCCTATGAAGTCTGTCGAAGATTTCTAAAGTAGAAAATTAAATTTACAAAGCAATGTGTAGCCTGTAACTGCCGTTGAATTTTTTTGTATTTATACAATTGGTCTTTAAAAACCTAATTTTGTTGGTGTTTAAAACATAAAGAAGATGGATAGGTTTGTCGTTCCAAATATCCATTTTAAGAACTTTTTTATTTTTTTTTGGTGGCCCTTCAAATGTCATGAGATTTGACATCGAAACCTTGTTATAGTGTTGATTGAAAGATTAGTTTTGATATTTGGTAGATGTAATGAATGCTTTTCTGTTTTGATGCGTTTTGTTTGCTTGTGTAAGGTCGGCTCAGTATAATTTTATGTGACAAGTTTCTTCCCCTGATGTAATTAATAAATAATAATAACTGTAACTCTATTCTATACTGTAACAATAATTCTGAAGTTCAACTGAAGATTTGGAAATATAATATCCTGTGATTAGAATCATTTTTTGTATAAAAAGGATTCGAACCTAATATCCGTGATTCGAATTATTTTTGATGATTCCAATCCGTGAATCGAATATATTTTCAAAGGATTTGTCGCATCTGTAATTATCAATAGCCAAGAGTGTCGAGGCAATAATGTGTTGGGGGTCAAAATTCTTCTTGTGACACAAAAAAGCCGTTTTATCACTGCCGTTTTACGGTTTCACCGTTTTCGTTAAAGCTCAGTTTTAATCTTACCTGTTCCGGTAACTGCTGAAATACAATTGACTATGAGAGCTAGCAAGGCTCTTTCCCAATTCACCCTTAGCCACTGGCAGGGCAGGCTCTTAAAAAGCCATCAATAAAAAATGTGTAAACGCTCGAAGTTACGTCAAACAAGGCCGACTTTGCACAGCCAAAAAATTGACCCAGCTTCCAAATCCAGCGCTCCTTCTCGCCCCCGGCGAGCGAAATGGGGCCCATCTGTTATCAGGCGGGTCTCCAGGGGCTGGTTGCCCTCGCCGACTCCTCTTGCAGTACAAGTGATACCATCTGTGTTAACGGCTGATTGCCAATGTTGATAGCGTTCTAATACCGATTTGATTTATGCCCGATCTAGATTCGGCCGAGATGGATGGGGCGACGCCGCTGGTGCATGAAATTTTAAAAATGAATTATTTATGTTTTGTTGCAAGTTTCGCTGACGCCGCGACGCTCTGACCTGGAAACGCGCTCGCCGGGGACGAACCCTTTGTGTCGTCGTGCGATTATTATCTGGGTTTTATTGCGATACAAGGAAGCCTGCCCGTGTGGCCGTGTACAGGGAGGCCGAGCGAAGTTAGTTTAGTTTAACCATGTAAAAACAATATTGCAGATCTATCTACAATTACTTCATACAGTGAGTGAAAGCTAACGTTAACGAAAACGTATTTAACGAAAGAAAAAAAAATTGTCTAATGGCATTCGAAATGGATTATTCGAGACGAAGCTGTGGCATATTTAAACTGGATAATATGAAAAATGAAGAAATTAGACAAAAATAGAAATAGATGGTATCATAACTAATACCACAAACACGAACAGGCCTCTTTGGTAAGCGATTCTGACGTACTTTCCGGCGATTTTGACCGCATTCGTTCGCTGGTCGCTGTCTTTGAGTCCGATTTACAGATTTATGAATAGGCTGTATACTTCCGTTTTGGTGCACACCTCGATCCGTTCCGGACGCAGCTTACCTCCGCCCAGGTAAAAGCCCTTATCAACTGCAGAGCGTAAATTTATTTGAGGATTTCTCACAAGCGACTTACCGTAGAAGGTTGCAATTTGATGTTATATCTCCAAATTGACTAAGATTTGTCGGCCAAGGTAATTAAACTAATTACGTCGACTAAAAATTGTCTGTAATTTAAGCAGGCCTAGGAGCGAGTTAAATAATGTAGTAGTATATCTTTGTCTTTGTCTAATTCTCGTTTTTATTTTAAGCTCTTGGCCATTATTAACCCTGATCTTAGTTGTGTTGACACAAAATTAATTTAGTTAGAGCTGATTGTATGTCAAATTCGACAAAGTTGATGTAAACACATTTAAAATTTTGCAAAACAGAATTCGGAATCAAAACGCGAAAGAAAAACTTCCCTGGTAATATCGAAACACAAAACCGCTTTCCGCTTTAACTCTGTACAAACAAGGAAAACTAAAAAGTATAATTATGTCATGCTACAGGTCAATAAAATCAAACTTCTAGAACTTCAAGCTGGACTGTAGTAACACCGAGAATGCTGCACTTTTCTTTTAATTTAATTGAGTTTTTTCCTGAACCCACTGTACAGTATATCATTAAAAAGGTGACTCACTAGTGTGATTTAATAATAAAATACACAGTGATAATAAACCTTGTGTTTATATGTCTTATACCTATGACCCGTAGATTTCTATGCTATCGTTGTTTTCTTGTTTTGTTTAGTAATCGTTTTTCTTTGAGAAAGTTTAAAGTTTTTATCTGCATCACCTGCTGGTAAGCCTGAAAATATATTACTTCTGATTCCCACTCCCTATCTTCTTTCTGTAGCTTTTGGAACATGTAGCGGGAGTCATCTATTTCCTCAGTAATAATAACTTAGTCATCGGCAAACAGCAATGTACTAAAATATTTCATCTCCACACTTACTATTGCACTGCACGAAAGTCTCCTTAGTATGAATTTTAAACAACGTACACTCACGGCAAATGAAACATTCTTGTTGCAACCCCTTGGTCACCTCAAGGAAATTTTAGAAGAGAAGTTCATCATCATCATCATCAGCTGCCAGGATTAAACCTTTGTGGTTTGTTCCGGTTTCATGAAAATTGTTCATTCCAACGTTTCTTTGGCCGTCCCAGTCTTCTTTTCCCTCGTGGTCGATAATGTATAATTTGTTTTGCGATACGACAATCGTTCATTCTTAATATATGATCCCTCCAATTATGTCGATATTGGTCAATGTTTGTTAATAAATCGAAAATTTTTAGTTCTTGACGTATCTCTTCATTTCTTTTGTGATCTAGTAGCGTATATCCAGCTACCCATCTAAGAAACTTCATCTCCGTCGATTGTATTGCATTTCTTTCTTTCTGCGTGAGGGTCCAATTTTCTGATCCGTATAATAGTACTGGAACAGCCATTACCTTGTAGAATTTTAATTTTGTATCTTTACTAACTAGCCGTAAATGCCTTCTGATGGTTCCGCACATTTGTCTGAATTTATTTAGTTTGTTGTACACATCTTTGTTGTTTGTGTATGTAACGTTAAAACCCAAATAATTGAAACAATTTACTTGTTCGATAGTTTCATCGTCTATAACAATTTTGGCTCTTATAGGTTCTTCACCTTTAAAAGCTAGGACTTTGGTTTTCGAAGTTGAAATTTCTAAGTTGTAGGTTTTCGATATTTTGCTTAATGTGTGTAGTCCATACTGTAGATTATCTTCTGTGGTTGCAAATACTGTTTGGTCCTCAGCAAACAAAATAGTGTCAATTTCGATATTGTTTATTTTAAAGTGTGTTTTTATTTTATTTTTCCAGTCTTTTACGACTTGGTCCATATATATATTAAACAGCGACGGTGATAGAGGGCATCCTTGTCGTACTCCGCAATTTATTGTCTCAGTTTTCTTATCCTTCCTTTCATTTCCTGTGTTGATCGTAATTTTATTTTCTTCGTATATATTTTGAAATACTTTGATGAGGTGTTGGGGTATACCTTTGTTCAGCATGATTTCCCAAAGTTGATTTCTATTCACCTTATCAAAAGCCTTTTTGTAGTCCATGAAGGCTATGTAGGTAGGTAGGTTAAATTCTCTCCTTTTTTCAATCATTTGTGTAACGGTAAAGATGCAGTCTGAGCACGATCTACCTTTTCTAAATCCATGTTGTGTTTCCGATAAGAGTGTTTCTATTATTGTGTTCAACCGTCTTGTCAAGATATTGGCATATAATTTATAGCAAGTATTAAGTAGGCTGATTCCTCTGTAATTATTACAGTCTTTGCGGTCTCCGCGTTTGAATATAGGTGTTATTGTGGCTACTTTCCAGTCTTCCGGTATATGACCAAAGCGCCAGCAGGTGTTCATGAAATCTAGTAGCTGTATGTGTAGGGCAGCCGGAGCATATTTTATAAGTTCGATATTTATATTGTCCGTGCCAGGAGACTTTTTATTTTTGGCGTGATGCAGCGCCATGAGGAATTCATCCATTGTAATAGGATCTACATGTTCATTTATGAATGTTTGTGTGGCTTCTTGTTCCTCTTCTTGTTGTGTCCATAGGTTTTTGTAGTGATCAAGCCATATTTCTTCACTAATTGTGTTGAGTCTTATGTTGTCCCTTTCATTATTATTAAGATATCGTAATATTTTATAGGCTTTGTCTTGCCTTCCGTGAATGTCGTGCTCAATGTCACTTATATATTTTCTCCAGCTTTCTCGCTTAAGTTTTCGTACCTCCCTTCTTACTATTGCGTTTCTGTAATTATATTCTGCTCTAGCTTCATCTGATTTTGTGTTTAGGTAGTTTATATACGCTACTATAAGTTACTGAGTTATTTCGATTTAAGTTATGTAACGTTTTTGTTGGCTACTTAATTGCAGTTTATGTTTTCATTACCAATAGTTTCTGAAGTAATTGACATATTACTGTTCATACCTGGAAACGTAAGCTGTGACAAATAGCACTCACATAGGTGTAATTATGATAGATACACTGCTGAAATTCCCATTCTTTACGAAAATATAATGATAATTCGGCTTCTCAATTTAGGCAACACGTTGCTATCTATCGTAGTACAGCTGATTCTATCGTTAGGTCACTTCAAGTGCCTGATCCAAATTTGCCTATTCCTGCAATATGAAAAATAGCATTCTTGGCTAAATTCGCAAATTTACAAGTGTCCATTGTAGATATTGTTTTGAATCTGGTCCTGGCACCAGAGAACAAATGATCAATATAATACAAATCATAGACAAGTTCCATAACTGCAATGTACTAGCCTTTTTCCTAGACTGCACCAAGGTCTACACACTTGTGTACAATACTTCGCAGAAAGGGGACACCAGATTACTTTACTTCCATAATTCGAAAAGTAGGTATGCGTAGCCAGCTCCACTTTGGTCAGAAGAGATAAAAGTCCCAATGGCGAGCTACGATAAAGAGATAGCAGACATATTAACCCCCCATTGCACAAACCAATAAGGTGACATGTAAAACGTTTTCTAATTATAGTAAATATGCCTAAAATGTTACCTTTCTTATACCTTATCCAAGATATCAAGAAGAAGAATACAATATAAAGAAATAAAAAGCCTACTTCCTTCGTCTTTTAAACAAGGTAATTTAAAAAAATGGCAGGGCAAAATCTACCATTACGAAACTTTGGACGTGACCATTAACTAAGAAAACATTCATAAGGGAATTAAT
Organism: Agriotes lineatus; assembly: GCA_940337035.1. Taxonomy (NCBI): domain Eukaryota; kingdom Metazoa; phylum Arthropoda; class Insecta; order Coleoptera; family Elateridae; genus Agriotes; species Agriotes lineatus. The sequence goes on from OW679203.1 coordinate 91,081,918, forward strand.
ATTTCCCATAGCGACGGATAGAGGAGGTCGTAGAAGAATAAAAGGCTTGGAAATATCCTCCTATAGGAGAATGCTCCGAATACTCTGGACGTTTCAATCCTTAGATACATGAACACCCTAGTTAACCACTGTATTCCGCCCTCAATACTAAACCTGTAATTTAGAGAAAAGTAAATGGCAGAAGAAGAAAAAGAGATAGATTTCTAATATATTAGTAGATCAAATATTTAACATGACGAATCTAAACTTCCATAAATTATGGTGAAGCTTGGCAAAAGGTCGTAATGTCTCAAACTGTTAGACAATAATGGTTACTTTGACTGGAATTGAACAAAGACTGAAGAGAAGAAGAGCAAGATTATAGACTCTGAATTGTTGCAAAAGCAGCCATAAGAAACTATTTCTACCTGCGAACCATATTTCTGTTTGTAAAGATGGCTTCGTCCACATCTCTTTTTTTTCTGGCTTTCCTCTTTTTTCTCTATTGTGACTTCCATTTTCCTGTTTGCTGGGGCAGCTTATTTGTACACATTCACTCCATACGCCCTACTGAAAGAGTTGCTTTTTTTCAATTTATTAAATAGAGACTCTTACACCTGTATTATTCATCTTATATGTCGTTTGGTACCCTGTCTATAATTATTGCTTCACAGAACCTTCTCTAGAAGATCACCTCCTCCATGTGTGACGTTTCGTTTTCTTTCTTGGTCAATGTCCGGGTCGCATTTTCAGTAACAGCAGACGCGCTATGTTTTCGAATAGCGTTCGGCGACGACAGTAACAGCAGACGATCTAGGTCTAGAATGTCTGCTGTTTCTCACCTTAAGTTAACTTTCAAGTAAATGAGACTGATTTAAAAAAATAGAATAATATTATTTAGTTTGTTACTTACAAGGATATATTGATAAAATGATATGGCTTTTGCACCTATGTGCATAATATTATGTACACCAATTTTTGTACTAAAAAAGTACTTATATTATGTATATAAAAGTGCAAAAATACAACAGCAATAATACGACAAAAAAGTACTTATATTATGTATATAAAAGTTCAAAAATACAACAGCAATAATACGACAAAAAAGTTTTATTCAATACGACATCGAAACATCGAAAGACAAAATAAAAAAACTTTTTATTTATTTTAGCTAAGCAAATAATGACTTTGTTTTCGTTATTAATTTATATATAAAACACATTTAAAAACAAAAAAATAAAAATACATAACCTAATGTATAACTAATATTATATTTTATTGATTTATAAATTATTAAAAAACAACCTTAGAAAAATAACAAATCAACGTAAAAAAGGATCATTTTTTAAACTTATTTTCACCTAAGCCTATATTCATATTGACACATTCTTGTAGAGAATGGGGTGCTTTAGCCTTTTTTTTAGTAAGCTTTTCACTTTTCTACCAGCTGAGGAATGTTTTTTGCCACCCATTGCCGATTTTCTTCTAGCTGCACTTGTTGGCTGCACACTTATCATTTTTCCTTTCCTTATACCCAGGCGTTTATGCTTTGGAGTTGTTCCGTGGTATTTAAAAGAATTATGTAACCCTGATATAAGAGAGTTGTTACTTTTAGCACACTTTTCTCGATTTTTTAGGAAAGTGGAAATTGCAGGATAAAATTCTATTGGATTATTGTCAAGTTGTGTCAGGATTTCATTAGAAAATGTTTTCCAATCTTCCTTTAAATCATCGAGTTCCTTGGTCGTGGGAACATTGACATTTAAAGTACACGCGGAACCACTTGCTTCATCTTCATTTATTGAAATGCATTCAGTAGTAATATTGGATAAGTGTCGTGTAGGCTGGTTTATGGTTAAAGTATCCACATTGTCTCCTTGAAGTGGAAGAAATAGCTCAGGATTTGGATTTTCTCCACACGCTACTTCATAAAGCTTCATTTTCATGTCAAGAGATAGGTGTTCACACAAGAAATAATATTTTCTTTTTTTGCTACAGCAGCCTGATGCTTGCAGTGCTTTCCACTGTATCCAACATAACAACTGCATTGGAAAGACATCATATCAACTATGTATGTAACATCTTTATTTTTAGAAGAACTTACGCTAAATTCCAAATTACCTCTTTTGACAATACTTGACGGTAAAACATCTTTATCATCATAGATGTTCCGTAATTTTGTAGACTTTGTCACTCTGTTTAAAACCACATCTAAAAGCCGTTGCTTATAATAACATTCAAAATTATTTACTATAAAATCAGACAACGCTATATCTTTCAGCAACCTAAATGTCACTTCAATGTAGTTGTTTGTATTTGTTCCTCGAATCATCAAGTTATGTCTGTAAAATAGGCACCATAACTCGATCCGTTCTATCATTGATTTCACATATTCCGTAAATTTTGGATATTTGGAAAATTCTTCTAACTGCTTTTTTGCATCATTTAAGTTTTCTTCTGTTCGAGCGGTGAGAATATTGCGAAATATTGCGTATGCTTTTTGCGATTCTTCTTTGGGAATCCCATGTTTAGAAATTTGAATCCACTTCCAACACGCCTTTAAAACGTGGAATGAGCATAAAAGTAAAGTAGAATTGGGCCAAAATAATTTTAGAATATTACGTTCACCTAAATCGTCATCAGTTATTATGACTGAAGGAGCTACTTTAATAGGTAAGATTTCAAACAAAGCAGCAACACCTAAGCGAAACACATCTGCCTTTTGACTGCTGCTTAAAATACAGCCTAAAGGAATACCACCAGCAGCTGACTGCGTCAAGAAGAAATAAACTTTATGTCCTTCCACATCGCAATTTCCAGACGCATCCACAAACATAATTTCAGAAGCTTGTGGCAACTTTGCCGCTCTTTGCATTATAGGTGTGCAAATGGCAACACAATAATCTCCTTCGAGGCAATTAATTTTGTATAAATTGTTATTGGTTTCTAAAGCTACTTTAAGGCAATTTTCTAACTGTAACAACATACCCTCGCCTGTTCGAGGTCCGAAAGTATCTTTAAAATGCTTTCTCCAAAGTGTTTGAACATCAGTTTTGGTTGGAATGTTATGTTGGTCTGAAAGCTGATTTTCATAATCATTCCCTAGTTCTTCCATCATCATCATGCAAAAAGTATGGTAAGCTGAACTCACTGAATGGCCCTTTTCAAATAATTGTAAAATTTTTTTTTTTGCTCCTAAAGGTCTCTCGCTTAGATTGTCTACGCACAAAAGTCTGTGATTATGAGCGTTTTTAAATTGAATTATACATGGCCAGTCTGGAAGTAAAGGATCCGAAATGGTCGATTTTGATCCTGGGATAAACTTTTTTATAGTTATAATTAATTCTGCAGGACAGTTTAAATTTCGAGTTTTTTTCTTCGCTTCTGTAACATTAGTCTTAGTTTTTCGGTGGCATTTGCAAATTCTTTTAAATACATTTCGTGTCTGCTTTTTATCTTTATACAACCATGTCTTTACAATAGTCCATGTTTCCTTCTTTAAACCTTCTAGTTCACGTACCCAGTTCTACTAAAACAACGTAGGATGTTAGAAATGTCGATTTCAAAACCATTTTAAAAACTTTTGGGGAAACGAAAAATAAAAAAATACATAAATTGAGACAGGCTACGCAGCATCGCAGCGAAAAAGAGGGCTGGATGGAATTACCATAAATATGGATAGAGAACCTAACCTATAAATGATGTATGCCAGTAGCAATAAAAAGTTAAGATAAAAACCTAATATAAAAACCTAATATAAGTACCGTGAAAACATCAAATATGTAAGTGGTCCTCACTTTATCTTTACAAAGGATTTGTAAAAAGGTTTACCTAGTCTCTACCAGCCACATCACATTCAATTTTTGTTAATTTAATTTTGAATTCCCCAATTAAAATAAATTATTTTATTTCATAAATTGATCATTTTGACTCAAACTTACCTCGACATCGTCTTTTGATTTTAAATTAGATCTTACAACACATTTATCGTCAAATTTCTTATAATTATAATTATCTGGTAAGCAATCCATTTTTATACATCAGCCAACACGTTTCAACTGATAAACAATTAAATACGACGACCGATTACCAACACGTTTCAACTGATAAACAATTAAATACGACGACCGATTACTCAGGCAGTCGTAGTGCGTCTGCTGTGTTAGTGTTAGTCAAACAACCGCGTAGTCTGTCGCCCATTACTGAAAAGCCGAAAAAAGCCGAAGCACCGCCGATGATCTAGCGCGTCTGCTGTTACTGAAAATGCGTCCGGGTCTTTGGTCCCTATGTCACAATTACTTTCGGCAATCATGCTAAACGCTGTTTTTCACACTCTCTATAGCCGCCACGTTAAAAATGTCGTTCTCGGAAAACTGAAACCTCGACTAACAATGACGCTATTTCACCTTTCGGACAAAATGTAATTGATAATGGCAGGAAAAATAAAATGTCTGCAGTATATATTCGCGACTGGTTTAAACGCACACACAAATTCTTCTCTTCCTAGTTTCTGCAAATATTTCAAACAGAAGCTATTATTTAAGCAAGATGCACTTCCCACTTCTTATTGCTGGATTTATTGTTCACTTTGTATTTTCAAGTTTCGTTTATGCAACTAAGCAACCAGAGACGAAGACACACAACTCATTTTTTGCATTTTTGGGTATGGAACTCCCATCCCTCTGAAATTTCAGCTTTTTTTATTATTCCTTTACAGTGTGCACTAAACTTCCTTCTTTAGGATATGAGTATCGGAGCTAACACTCAAAGAAACTGCACAAACGGCTGAGATTAGGGGACTTACGCATCTGAGACCAGGGCTTTAGCAGAAATAACCTAGCAAAACTGAAACTAACGCGAAGGCAAAAGAAAGATTTATACTCGGAATTCGATTGATAGATGGGAAATCTAATTCATGGATAAGAAACAAAAGAAAAAAGTAACTGAACAGGTAGCATACATGCATACATAGTACTGTAATGGTATGATGCTTACAGCAATTCTGGTTTCATTACTAACGTACGAAAACTAAAGAAATATTCAAATAAGCCCAGAATTGGTATTCTATTTATTGCAACAATAAGTCACTATTAAACATTGATAATTACATAAGACATGATTAGCAATAATTTCAATTTAATTAACAAAGGTTAGTAACGCAGTTAAAGGGTTAATAAGCAGTGTAAGAAGGCACACGAATGCAAAGAGCATTTTAAAAGCAACCTGTGAATTATGCAAGACTATAATAACGTGCTAATAACTTGCGAATCAGTGTTTATTAAACTACAAGTAAAAATATGCAACCAAAGTGCGGTTAGTGTGTTCCAGAATAACATTTAAGAAAAAACAATTTTAGTAGTTAAGGATCAAAGATTGTAAAAACGTACTTGAAAAAATTGTTACTTGTTTCTATGGAGACCCATATGGTTAATTATTGTTGTTTTATTAGAGGAGCCAAGCCGAAACCTTGTTTGCAATATTGGCTCCCAGTTTTAAATTGATTTCGTACATTAAAGTATATAATTTGTTCCAGTTGTCGAGTTTTATTTATTCACCTTGCAGCGTTCAGCTGTGCTTTATTGTGAAGTTCCAAAGTGCAGCCACAGAGAAAATTGATGCTGAAGCTTCGCCCAATTGTGTTGGACTTCGAAACGATATTTTGGCAAGTTGTGGAGCTGCGGGAAGCAAATAGCAGTGTGCAGCGTCTAGAGGAACCCTTGTTTGTAGTATACAAGAAGATATCAGTAGCTAAAACCGTTCCAGAAGACAGGTACGAGGTTGACATCCCTTCCAAACGTGATCCGGATACGAGTTCAACTGCTGAAGCCAGATTCCAGAAGGTTGGAAACCGGGAGAGTTGCAGGGCAAGGTACAACAGCTGGGGAAGACGACGTTCGTGGTCTAGAGGCAAGTAGCAGCTACAGAAAACGTTCCAGAAAGAAATTACGAGCTTGGCGTCACCCCATTTTGAAGAAAGCTGAAAGTTTGGAGAGCAAAACCGTTGCCAGTTGGCGTCACTTATGACGTGAAAGAAAGCAAATACAAGTTATCCAAACAAATTGATTCGTTAAATTCCATTGTTATTGTTTACCTGAGGTGAATTTATTAATTGTTGGTCGATTTGCGTTCAATTACGCTGGATTTTTGTGTGTTTGATTACCTCTACTGAGGTTAACTAACTGTCATTCATTAAAATTGAGCATTTGCTATACTAGGGTAAAATGTATACGGTCTTACAACCTAACCTTGCAGATATTGCAGTTCTCAAAATTTAGCCGGCGCATTAAAGTTAATTAGTTGCCAGTCGATAAATGATGGGAGGCACCATACCTACCATTTAGAATTGCAATTAAAGCTCAAGTAAATAATACATTTTAATAAGCCCTGAGAGAAGCAATTCGTCAAATTAAAACTTGTAGTATTTTATATGTTTTATCGGACTTTTTCCACTGTCTAGGGTGTATATAGCATAATAGACCACTGCCAAAAAATTACATTCAGAGAACAACTTGTAGTATATGTTGTACTTATTTTGTTTGCTTTAAATAATTATATCATTTCAAACTTGTCACCATACAGCATTATTATTATAACAATATATGAAGCAAGAAACTGCAAATCCGTATGCAACGGCGTAAAAACGATAACAATAAATGAATTTACCGCTACCACTAAAGGCAAATCTCTTTGAATAAACACAACCACATAGAAGATTACCGCTAAGTAATATTACTACCAAAAATTGCAAAATTTACAAAAAACTTGCTGAAAGTTGCTTAAACTTTCTTCCTAGTTTTCTGTGAACTCCCTGAAAATTTTTCAGAAAACGGTAATAATTTGCTGCCAGTTTGCTGTACATTCTTTGGAATTTACTTAAAATTTGTTGAAAAGTTGCTCTAGATTTGCTAAAATTCGTGAAAGATTATTAGTGCTTCCTTTCTAATTTTTTTAAAAGTTTCCTAAAAATTTTTCAAAATGCGACTACAATAGCTTGCTGCCAGTATGTTGGAATTCATTTATACTGTGTTGAAAAGTTGCTCCAGATTTGTTGACCCCTTGTTGAAAACTGCTTAAACGTTCTGTCTAACTTTCTACGATCTAGCTGAAAAATTGCTAAACGCTGCTTGAAAATTTCCCAAAAAATAACTATAACTTGCTGTCAGTCAGCTCAGATTTGTTGGAATATAATTGAATTCTGTTAAAAAGTTGCTCCAGATTTGCTGAACCCTCGTTGACAACCAATTAAACTTTCTTTATAATTTTCTGTGGGCTTACTAAAACTTTGCTGAAAGTTTATTGAAATTTTCCAAAGCATGATTACAATAACTTTCTACTAGTTTGCTGCAAAGTTGTTAAAATAGATTTGTTCAAATTTCCTGAAAACTCGTTGGAAACTGCTTAAAATGTTTCTTGATTTTCTGTGCCATCTAGCTGAAAAACTACTGCAAATTTGTTTACTAGAAATTTATCGAAAAGTCGCTGCAACAATTTCCTGCCAGTTTAATGGAAATTTTTTACAATTATTTGAACTCCGTTAAAAACCTGCTTCAGATCTTCTTAAAACCCGTTTTTTTAGCGAGCTCCCTGAAAATTTGCCAAAAAGTGTGTACCACAGTTTGCTGCAAGTTTGCTGCGAATTTGTTGAAATTTACATGTGTTCTATTAAAAAATTCTTCGAATTTGTTGCAAACTCGTTAATTTCCTAATTTTATGTGCTTTCGCTGAAAATTTTCTGACAGTTGATTGAAAAAAATCCAAAAGGTGGCTACAACAACATCCTGAGATTTTATTGCAAATTGACTTGAATTCTGTTAATAGATTGACCTAATAAGCTGCAAACTCGTTGAAAACTACTTACACTTTAAAATTTACCGCGATAATGCAATATATTTGCTGAAAATAGCTTGAATTCTATTTAAAAATTGCTCCCTAAAAGCTCGTTAAAAAACTGGTTAAACTTCGTTTCCAATTTTCTACGATCTAGCTGATAAATTGCTGAAATTTCTCAAAAAATCGCTACAACAATTTCCTGCCACTTTGTTGGAAATGTATTGCAATTCACTTGCACTCCGTTAAAGAGTTACTCCAGATGGGGTAGTAACTCTTTTAAAGTTATTGAAGCTTTGAAATTTATGTGAGCTTTTTGAATTGTTTTCAAGGTTTCCTGGAAATTTTCTAATAAGTGGCTACGACTTGTTGCCAGTTTGCTGGAAAGTTTTTGAAGTTTACTTGAATTTTCTTAAAAAGTTACGCAAGCATCCTCATTTTCTGCGTACTTCCTGAAAATCTGCTGAAAGGTTCCTGAAAAATTTTCATAAACTGGCTAAAACTTGTTGCCAGTTTGCCGCAAATTTTCTGAAACTCCGAATTCTGTCAATAAAAACTCCAGATTTGCTAAACACTCGTTGCGAAGTTCTTTAACTTCTTTTTAATTTTGTATTATTTCGCTGATAATTTGTTGAAGGTTTATTGAAAATTTTCTAAAACTGAATTTGTCTTAAGAACTGTTAAAAAGGTACCTATTCCATATTGGCTGAAAACTCGTTGAAAGTTAAACTTTTTTTTATTTTGTGTGGGCTTGCTGAACATTTGCTGAAAGTTTACTGTAAATTGCCAAAAACATGCTACAACATTTTGCTGTTACAAAATTGCTGTAAACTTACTAAAACTCCTTAAACATTACTTAGAAAAAGCATGAAGTAAACGAAAACTCGAACCTAGAAACAATCTTAAAACACATAAATAGTTTGTTTATCCCAGATATAAAAGCACTGCCATTAACCGTATTGCCATCATTACTCCAAAATGTCATATAACCAAATATGTATCATTAGTATTAACAGTTGTCAGTTGGAACGCCAATGGCATTAAAGCTCAACGATCAACATCCATAGATTTCCTAGCCAGAGACCACGTTCATGTAGCATGTTTCACGGAAAACCACCTCATTCCCAACGAAATATTTAGAATTCCTGAATATACTACCTACACAAAAGACAGAGAAGGATTAATAGTCTCAGGAGGAGTTTCCATCATCATAAAAAAACATCTTGTCACCACGAAAAATCAACGATTGAACTAAGAATAGAAACGATTGCAATCATTCTAATAGAAATAAGGCGATTAAAAATAGTAGCAGCATATAAACAACAAAACAATAGACTAAACGAGCAGGATCTAATACACATATTTAACGACAATCAACCCACTCTAGTAATAGAACACTTTGATTGTAAAAATATAATTTGGGAATGTCGAGCCACCAACCCAGATGGAATCAAGCTACACAACTTATTGGCAACACATGCAATTTGTCTTATTACCCCTATCGGGTAGATCACCAACCAGACATAACCAATTATATTTTGTTGAATAACTTACTATTACCAATAAATCAAGATGTGATCATTAATTTAGATTTGGATCATATACCTGTTGTAATTAATCCCATAGATAGACTACATCTTACTAAACCTACGATAAAACGAATCAATGTCGTAATAGAATGGGACTTTTTAGGTTCAACACTAGATAATAACATAAAAAACTTTGGTAACATACAAACAACAGAAGAACTAAATTCAGCGATACTCTATACCAAAGCTATGCAAGTTGATGCTTATCAAGCAATGATAATACAAGCAACTAGGAAACCGTCATACTACACCCTATTACCTGTAGAAATAATGAACCTCATAAGTAGAAGGCCGGAAATGTAGACAAAATGCTGGAAAATATTTTTCTGTTTGGTTCAATTTTTATAACAATACATATTAAACATTTCATTTATTGAAATATTTAACGAACACAACGGGCACGAAACCCAATTACAGGGTTCTCAAGGGAAAAAAATATGCAAACCATAAATGCAAAATTTGCAAAACAAAACAATACGACTGGCAACTTAATGGATTTAAACATAATATTTTAATACTAGCCACTATTCATAGGTGCACATCCCAGAGTATTGTCTCATACAGCTTTTGCGAGCATTTATTTTTATTAGTGTTAAAAATGTCTAGCTTCTCATTTTGTAACATTAGTTTGTTGTGACATAAACACATTCTTACAATTGGAGAGAATTTTCTAATATCGGTTTTATATTTTGTGTAAAACAACGTTATAAAAGGCACATAGAATAAAAAGTGTTTTATCGAAACTCTACTGAATCTATTTTGTTATGCAATAGTCCAGTCGTTGAAGGTTTTCCGCTCCGAATTCTTTGAACCTTGACCGATTGACATGAAATTTGGTGAGTGGTTAGGGGATGGCTCAAGGAGCAAAAGTGACATAGCGCCGATGTGCGCTTTTACCCTGAGAGTGGATGCCACCTCTTCTCGGGGGTGAAAATGTGTTCACTCAAAATAACCTGGGCAATGATAGAGGGAAAAATTCTAAGTAAAAAATGCTCTATATAATTTTTCGATAGATTGATATTTTTCGAGCTATTCGCGATTGAAAACTTAGAGTTTTCGCGATAAAAATGCATGTTTTTGGACGGTTTTTCGCGAATAAGTCGAAAACTTCGCGTTCTATCAAATAAGTCGTAATAACCAAAAATGAAGCTTAGAAAACAGCAAAGAGATTGGTTTTTTAATGAATGCTCTAGGTCCAAAATAAAATAAGTTATCGCTCGTTGAAGAAGATTTTTTTTGCAACAACTCGGTTCGAAGTAATCAACGTTAATTAACGAAAAACCGATCCATTTTTCAGGAAAAACTTACAGAATATTTTTTGTAGTGACTGAAAAGACCTTTAAAATGAGCACTGTTAAAAGTCGATTGCATTATAACTAAGCGAGTTACGATGCAAAAACGGTGGGCCACTCGAATTTTTGAAAAAAAAATGAGCGATAAAACTGCAGCCATTCCACCAGAATTGATATTGACCATTATCCCTTTACACATTACTTTATTTTAGTATTACTTATGTAATCCAAAAGTTTGGGCGGGTTAGAATGTGTATTTTTCGAAAAAAATATGATGAAAATGGAAAACGTATTTTTTAAATTTCTTAAAAAAATACTTTATTTTGAAAATAACTAAAACTAAAGCAAAAAACGTAAAAAATAATATAGTACAAAAATGTGGATTTTTTCTTAACGAACATTTTAGTTTATTTTTTATTGCTGTAGGAAAAAAATAACGGATATATAAATGTTAGAAGTTTGCATTATAGTGCGCGGACCACCCCTCCAGAGCCCTTCAACCCTTTACTTTTTGAATATTATTATGTCAAAGGACACGTTTATGTATTAAGGGAAACTATTCATTATTCATGCCATGTGTTACTTAAGATTTATGTTATCCGGGGCGCACTTTTAGATCGCCTCATTCATAATTAGAATGCCCCATTCATAAACTTTTCTAAACACTTTGCTCTTTGTCCTTAGATGGTTTCATGGAGCAGATTCGTCGTGTTAGCGTTTAGTCGATATTGAACTTCGGTTTAGTCAACTCATGTAACTAGTTCTTAGTTTTGTAACTTGTGTAATTTCAGAGTTTAATAAAAACTTAATTTTTAAAAACAAGTTCTCTATAACATCGAACATAATTGGCGCTGCGAACAGGATGCTCAAACGACTCTTATAAAAAGTTTCGTTGATTTTTAAATCTTAATTGGGCATCCCGAAACCTACAAATATTTTTGAAGACTTCAACATTGCGATTCCAAGTTTGCTGAGTTCCTTCGACCGTCGACAGACCTCACCTACAAACTAACACTGGTAGAGCAACGAGGAAGGCGCTTCACCCACCTGTACCGGAAGGACCAACACCGCCGTGGAACTTCACCTGGTAACCCGCTAGGCATCCCGACATCAGGACAATGCTATTGGCAACTCTATTCTTGTAAGTGAACAAAAAAATATTCCTTTTAACTTAGTGATATCCTTTTAACCTAGTGATATACAAGTGATTGTTTAAATATTTTTATGAATAACGTTAGAGATCGTTCAAGATCACCTTTGAGCCGTGCTAATTCAAGCGGTTTAAATTCTTTAATTGAAGTTGGCTTAGAAAATCCAAGTCAAGCAAAAATGGCTGTTAATTTTACTGAAATTAATTTAGCTAAGGAAATGATTCCTCAGTATGAGGGCGGTAGTAGGAATTTATCGTATTTCATACAGCAAAGCGAAAAATTCTTTGACATTTATGGAAACAAAGAAAAAGGACAGGAAATGTGTAGTTTTAATAGGCTTTTATTTGAGATGTGTTGTGCGAAGGTAACTGGTGTAGCTAGGGACACTTTAGTAATTTCCAATTGTAAAACATGGAGCTCACTAAAAACCTCTCTTTTAAATCGTTTCGGAGATCCTAGGAATGAAGGTTTGTTAGAAAACGACCTAATTACCTGTCACCAATTATTAAATGAAAATTACGAACAATACTACGAGAACATAAAATATAAACTGCAACAACTATTAGAGCATATAAGTATTCGCGAAGACAAAGAAGCTCTGAGGGACTATAAAGTAGATATGTTCAATCAAAAGGCTTTAGATACATTTAAGGTCGGTTTATTAGAACCATACCGTTCTTTTATTTCATATAAAACGATAACTTCTCTAGAAGACTGCTTACTCAAACTTAGAGATTACGACAACTATAAACAACAGGTTAGTTTTATGAATTTCGTTAGAAGTAAAACCCCAGCTAGAAATAATCAGAAGCAGTTAGATTTTCATAAGAATCAAAAACCGAAATTTCCATTTAATCAGTCGCCTACTTTCTCATATAATCAACAACCAAATGTTGCCGTCAGTAATTATCCAAATAAAAATCAATTCCCGAGGGGACCAATTAACATTCAAAGTAGACCTATACATAGGAATTTTCCAACAAATTCTCAGGTTTTTAAAACTAAACCGGCTTCACACAATACGAACAATTATAAACCAACCCCGATGTCCATATCAACAAATAACACAGTCAAACCCCCTGTAGGTACGACGAATAATTTTAGAAATCACTTCCAAGCCACGGGACCGCGTAACTTCGTTTCAGAAGAATTATATAACCTTGAGACCCCTGACGAATTAACTAACGATTATATTAATCCCGATTATACTAATCCCGAAAATACCGAAGGCTACGAACATTCAGACAATTTTCAAGATTTCTCAGAATCAGAATATTACGAAGAATCCGAAAATTTTCAGATAGAAGCCTCGGAAAAACAAATCTCGACGTAAACTCTCTTAGCAGTAAACCCAAATTACCCTTCATTATAATTCCAGAATTAGATTTAAAAATATTAATAGATAGTGGTGCATCCAACTCGATCCTAAATCCGGGACCCGCATATAAGTACTTTCAAGAGTTTTTCTTCAAAAAACCCTTTAGTGTCAAAAGCTTAGGACAAACTATTACAGACGAAAATAATGTTTCGTATCCCATTTTTAAGGAATTTGGCATTAACAATAATATAAACTTTCATATCATAAAATGGCACGAGAGATTCGACGCCCTAATAGGAAGCGAGGATTTCAAAAAGCTTGGTGCGAAAGTAGACTACAATTCTCAAAATTTAGAGATAGGAACTGTTTTAATCCCTTTTTATTTTGACTTAAACCCGCTTAATTATAAACCGTTTAAGCAATATGTCAGTAAAAGTATTAAAATTCCAGTTAACATAGAACAGGGACACGTTCTTATTCCAGAATTAAAAATAGGAAATGTTCATATCCCCGAATCAATAGCTACTTCAAAAGATGGATTGTGTCACATACCTTTAAACTACGATTTTAATACGGAAATAAATTTTCATCAACAAATAGAAGTAGAGCCCCTTACAAGTTTGGAAACTACTGAAAGATTGCAGGGAAACTATCCTGAAACTAATGATTTAACTTTATCCGAACTTATAAGAACATCTCATCTTAACATGGAGGAAAAAACCGAAATTTTAGCTCTGTGCAGAAAATATAGGGACGTATTTTATAACGAGAATTGCAACTTAACCTTTACCAATGCAGTAAAGCATAAAATTAGGACATCAGACGACGAAGTAGTTTTTTGTAAATCTTTTAGGTACCCCTACCAATTAAAAACGGAAATTCAAAACCAAATAAAAAAACTCTTAGATAATAAAATAATTAGACCTAGTATATCTCCATATAGCTCACCTGTATGGATAGTAAAGAAAAAGGCTGAGAAAAATAAATGAAAAAACTATAGAGGACAAGTACCCGATACCAAGAATTGAAGACATTCTCGATAATTTAGGGAAATGTACTTACTTTTCTACCTTAGATCTCGCGCAAGGGTTTCATCAGATTGAAATGGATCCTCAATCCATTGAGAAAACGGCTTTTACAGTAGATAATGGTCATTGGGAATACATTCGTATGCCCTTTGGTCTTAAAAACGCTCCTAGTACGTTTCAACGAGTTATGGATAATGTATTGAGAGAGTATTTACATGAATTTTGCTTCGTTTACATGGATGACGTAGTCATCTTTTCAAAATCCCTTCAGGAACATATGTTGCACGTCAAGAAAATCTTTGAAAAATTAAGACATTATAACTTGAAAGTTCAGTTAGACAAATCAGAGTTTTTGCGCAAAGAGGTTGGATTTTTGGGACATGTCGTTACTCCCAATGGAATCAAACCTAACCCTGATAAAATAAAAGCTATAAAAATTTACCCTCTACCGAAGACCGTCAAAGAGATTAGAGCCTTTTTAGGTTTGGTAGGTTATTATAGGCGTTTTATCTGCAATTTTGCTAGGATTGTACAACCATTTACGAAATGTTTGAAAAAAGGTGCCAAAATTAATGTTGACGACCCAAATTACTTCCAAGCATTTCATCACTGTAAAGAATTGTTAGTTAATGCTCCCATATTAAGTTACCCTGACTTCGACAAGACTTTCTGCCTAACGACTGACGCTTCTAACGTAGCCTTAGGAGGTGTTTTATCACAAAATAACAAACCTATAGCGTTTTATTCGAAAACATTAAACAGTGCAGAGAAAAACTATTCCACCATAGAGCGCGAATTGTTAGCAATAGTAGAAAACACTAAGCATTTTAGACCGTACCTTTATGGAAAACAATTTATAATAGAAACAGACCATAAACCCTTAGTGTGGTTATTTTCTCTCAAAACACCAAATTCTAGATTAATTAAATGGCGCTTGAGATTAGAGGAATTTGATTATAAAGTGGAGTATAGGAAAGGAAAGGAAAATTTAGTAGCCGATGCCCTTTCAAGGATCGAAATAAACCTCAAGGAAGTAGTAAACCCCGAGTTAGACTTAGATTTATTGTCAATTCTCCCGAACATAGGTGAAGAGGTAGAATTGCCCAATAATGACGCAGACGATGTAATTACTAATAATGACGTTAGGATTGACGAACAAGAAAGCGATACCATAAATACACAACATACGTCAGTAGAGAACCCAGTATTCACGATGCAAATTACCGAAAAACCAATAAACCAATTCAATAATCGCATAATAGCTAAATTAGGTGACAAATTGAACACAATTATTAAAAAACCCTTTTCCAAACAACACCTCTTAGTGACCATCAGAAGAGGAAACGAATTAGAAGATTTTTCAAAATTTATTAAGCAGTTCTTAAATCCAAGCAATTTATATTGCATCTACTTTAAGGATAAAGAACTTGAACCAAAATTTTTAGAAATTTGTCGACACTTATTTGATAACAAAATTAATATTACAAAGAGTAACATTTTAGCATTAGACGTAGAAAACCCCGAAGAGCAGGCAAAAGTAATTAACGAATACCATTCAGAAAATCACAACGGCGTAACGGAAACGTACGAACATCTTAAATGTAGGTACTACTGGCCCGATATGAAAACTAGGATAAATAAATTAATAAACGAATGCGAGACGTGCCTCAGTAGTAAGTACGAAAGAAATCCCTATAGAATCCCGTTTTCAGGACCCCTAGTAGCAAAAAGACCATTTGATGTGGTTCACATAGATACCTTTAGTTTCGAGGGTAGTAAGTTCTTGACCATAATCGACCTCTTTTCCAAATATACGCAAGCTTATTATATAAACGACGTAATGGGAATAACTATATTAAACAAATTAAGACACTACTTTGCACATCATGGTTTTCCAAGAAAATTGGTCTGCGACGAAGGAAAAGAATTTAAAAATAATGTTTTTCAGAAATATTGTAAAGTATTCAAAATAGACTTACATTTTACCACTAATTATAACAGCTGTTCGAATTCACCTATAGAAAGAGTTCATTCAACCCTTCTAGAAAAAATTCGAGTATTAAAGAGTAAGGATAAGAACGAAACACACCCGAATCTTATGACTTCCGCAATATTGATCTATAACCAGTCCGTCCATTCCATGACAGGTTTTACCCCTTTTACTTTATTGTACGGTCCATACGAAAACTTAAATGCCCACGAGGTCGACTTAGATATAACTATATTTGAAGCATATAATGACAAAAGAAAAAGCGAAATTTTGCCCTTTTACGAGACAATATACCAAAAACAACTTAACAAAGGTAGTAGGATTTTAGAAAAAAGGAACCAAAATAAAGAAACCGACGTAGTTATCAACGAACCGGTAGCTTATTTTACTCGCCAACGTATTAGAAAAACTGATCCGCTTTTCGATAAAGTCAATGTGACCTCTATTCAAGGGAACAAAGTCGAGGGAACACGGGAAAGATCAAATAGAAAAACTAATATTAATAAACGGAAAATTAAACGAGTAAGAAAGAAATTTTCTTTACAGGATTCTCCTGTCCAGCCAGATCCTGGGCCTTCAGATAGACAAAATTAAAACGAGTGGGTACTTTGAAGAAGACTTAGGGAATGTAAAGACTATAAGCCATTATCACAAATTTTATTTTTATTTTAACATGACAGAATTAGACTTAAGTTATCAACAATTATTAAACAATCTAAATTTGATAGAGATTAAAACACCAAACAATATTACTTACCCTCACTTGTCTGCATTAAAGAATTATTGCCACGAAATTCAGATTAGGCTGTCAAAATTCAATCATAGAGAAAAACGTGGATTATTTAATTTCCTAGGAACAGGTTTAAAATTTATAACAGGTAATCCGGATGAAAACGATTTAACAGAGATACATAAGAACCTACAATCACTTTTCAAGGAACAAGAAGTCGTTATTAAACAAATGAACGCCTATACCTCCTTCGCAAATCACATCACAGATAGGTATTCTAAAGACCTAAAAGTTATTAAAAAAGATATTTATTCACTTGAAAAAGTTATCAATAAATATAATCACAATTTTGAAACTTACTTAATAATTCAATACAATAATTATTTGGCTGAAAGATTATTAAGAATAGTTAATACTATCGAGAGAACCATTTCTTTAGCTTTCTCAGAAATTACAAATTTAGAGGTTATAACTGATGTAGAATTGTCGCAAATAATAGACCATTTAAAAGTTATCTATAAAAGGGAGGAACTGCTAGAATTAGACACGATACACGTTTTCAAAATTCTGAAGTTCTCACAATTTCAAGTCATTTCTGCTGGTAAGATGATTACTTGTGTATTAAAGATACCCATTCTTAATTCCTTAATCTTCCGATATACCAAATTATACCCTATTCCCGATTCGCAAGATAGAGTGCTGATACCACCGTTCAAGTATCATCTCCTGAGCGTTAAAGGTGAACTGTGGACTAATGAAAAGTGCAAGATTATAGACGAAAGTGTAGTGTGCGTTGAACCTGGAAAAATAGACAGATGTGTTCTTAAAAAACCCAGTGAATGTGTTTACGCAACCGCAAATAATGACTATAAACTGTATACGCAGATTACTAATAAGAAATTGTTAATCTCCTCAAAAAGCAATGTAAATTTAATGGAAGAATGTAATGGTAAAATTAATTACTTTGTTATCACGAACAATGCCATTTTGTCCGCTGAAAAATCCTGTAAGTTAATAATAGAAGATCAGGTTTTCGAAAATACCGATAGTGAAAATTTTACCTTCCTTTTTCCTCTTATAAAACTCAATTACATAGCTACCAAAAGCATAAAATTAAAGTTAGATCATTTAGATAATTTAGATAAACTAAAACAAGAGGCCGAAACGTTAAAAGCACAATTTAATTTAAATCCATCTTTACATTTTGTTCATTTTTCAGTAACTACCATCGTAATTGTTGCATTAATAGTTGCCTGTACCATTATGTATAAGTATAAGAAGGTAATATTTAAGTATCAGGTAAAACAAGATGCCATCCAGATGACATCACTTCCAAATCCAAGAGATCACGAGAACGAGGACGTTCTTAGCTAAGGGGGGAGCTATTATGTCAAAGGACACGTTTATGTATTAAGGGAAACTATTCATTATTCATGCCATGTGTTACTTAAGATTTATGTTATCCGGGGCGCACTTTTAGATCGCCTCATTCATAATTAGAATGCCCCATTCATAAACTTTTCTAAACACTTTGCTCTTTGTCCTTAGATGGTTTCATGGAGCAGATTCGTCGTGTTAGCGTTTAGTCGATATTGAACTTCGGTTTAGTCAACTCATGTAACTAGTTCTTAGTTTTGTAACTTGTGTAATTTCAGAGTTTAATAAAAACTTAATTTTTAAAAACAAGTTCTCTATAACATCGAACATAATTATATGCAAAGTCTGACCGTGTCGAAAAACTTTTGGATTACATGAGTAATACTAAAATAAAGTAATTTGTAAAGAGATAATGGTCAATATCAATTCTGGTGGAATGGCTGGGGTTTTAGCGCATTTTTTTTTCAAAAATTCGAGTGGCCTACCGTTTTTGCATCGTAACTCGCTTAGTTATAATTCAATCGACTTTTAACAGTGCTCATTTTAAAGGTCTTTTCAATCACTACAAAAAAATTTCTATAAGTTTTTCCCGAAAAATGCATCAGTTTTTCGTTAATTAACGTTGATTACTTCGAACCAAGTTGTTGCAAAAAAAATCTTCTTCGACGAGCCATAACTTATTTTATTTTGGCACTAGAGCATTCATAAAACCAATCTCTTTGCTGTTTTCTAAGCTTCATTTTTGGTTATTGCAACTTATTTGATAAAACGCAAAGTTTTCGACTTATTCGCGATAAACCGTCCAAAAACATGCATTTTTATCACGAAAAATCTAAGTTTTCAATCGCGAATAGCTCGAAAAATATGGATCTATTGAAAAAACTATATAAAACATTTTTTACTTACAATTTGTCCCTCTATCGATTTCCGGAGTTATTTTGAGTGGACACATTTCCACCCCCAAGAAGGGGTGGCATCCACTCTCAGGGTAAAAGCCTACATCAGCGCTATGTCACTTTTCTTCTTGAGCCATCCCCTAACCACTCACCAAATTTCACGTCAATCGGTCAAGGTTCAAAGAATTCTGAGGTAATAGCATATTTTTACCTTCAACGACTGGACTACAAGGATTTGTAGAGAAACATGAGCAATACGACTGTCCGTCTTTATACTAATTTAAACATTTCAAATTTAATTCTAATACTCTGATACGAATTATATTCTGGATATCTTCCATATTTTTTTGCAATACAAATATTTTATAAATTTATTTTGTACTATTTCTAGAGCTTTTGTGTAAGTTACAGCTCCGAAATCCCATACTACAATAGCATACTTCGGTTTAGACCCTATCAGAGTACCAAAAGGGATCTTTAGAGCATTGATATTAAAGTATTCTTTGCATCTTCTCATAATTAAACCTAAATTTGGCATACAACGTGTAAGTTTTATCAACGTGTATATCAAACTTTAAATGTTCGACAAACTGTACGCCTAAATCTGTGGATGGTGTAATCATTTCCAGTGCCACTCCATTCATCGTGTGGTCACAAATAATTGGATGTTTATTCAAGAAGTAACTCATCACTCTGCATTAATTTGTATTAAAAGATAATTTATTGGCAACACTCCAATGTACCCCTGCATCCAAATTTCTTTTTAAATAATTCACATCGTATAGAGTAGGTATCGTTAAAAATAATTTAAAATCATCTGCAAAGAGTAAGCATTGACTATGTTGCACCTGATGACATTCCAAGTACGATGAAAACAATTGAAGAGTGTGTTGATAAGGCATATTCAGCTTTCATCTTTTTAATAGGAGATCAAAATTTGTAAAATTTCGCAAAATTTGTATAAACGACATCTACTTGATTAAAATCATCAAATGACACCGCTACATAATAAACAAAAACTGAAGGTTAGTTTGTACAGATCTCGCGAGCATAAAACCATGCTGTTCAGTAACAATTACATTTTTTACATGCTGATATAATCTCTTGTACAAGATATGTTCAAAAAAATTTTCGAGATGAAGATAACATCGAAATCGGTCGGTAATTCTTAATGTTATGTAAATTTCCAAATTTATGTACTGGAGTTAGCTTATTTTTCACGCACTAGGACAAGTATTAGTTTTTATTAAAAGATTAAAAATTACTTGAAATTGATAAACTAGGATATCCGCAGAGGCTTTGAGAATGCAAAGGGGGAGGCGGGGAGGCCATCAGGACCCACTGCCCTTTTTGGTTTTAATTTCTTGGCCGCGCTTTTTACTTCGTCCAAACTTATAGTGTTGAATGTCATAATTCCTACATTAGCATTTAATTCAAACTGGTGAAATTTCAGATCATAGACCGATTGTAGACCATATACTGAATTAAAATAATTTGCGAATTAGTGCGCAGCTTCCTCTTTTTCTAATATTTTGTAGATATATATCTCGTGTAAACAGAAATTATTATTTGATAATCAAGAACCCACTAGTTGCATTATATATGATAATATAAAACAGTATGAAATAAAACATTGTACGATACACGGCGGTAAAATATTATTAAAATACTCGTTTAGAAATTCCAGACTCAGCTCGTTCGTCTCCTCGTCCGTAAACATCTAAACTCGTACTGTAATAAGTCATTTTCCGGCCTTGTAATGTAATATACCATTCTGTACAGTTGTACTGTAAATTACCTATAGCAACGGCTCATGTAATGGAATGTTTGACTTTGCTCAACAAAATTTTCGCAATAATGCGACAGTTCCAGTACGATTGGCGGAAAAATCATTTTCGTAGGGCGAAACAAGACGTTCGTTTTCTATTATGAACAATAAATTCATCCATTAAAGTTTCTAAGTCGAGCACATCAACTGAATCAGGGTAGGAATGCAAAATGGCAACGTAGTTTAGCTGATTCTGTGCCATAGTGGATCTTAAATAATTTTTTATTCGACGCAAAACTGAAAAACTGTTTTCATTAGAACAAGAAGATCCCGGTACTGTTATTATTAATTTCAGAAAACGCACGAATTCGGGAACGATTTTCATATAATATTCATTTTCCTTGAGAAAGGACCCATCCCCAATTTCAAATTTTAGGTTTTGTTCGAAAGTTTCGAGTGGGTAATTACCCACACGGATATTTTCGAGTGGGTAGTACTACCCATACTACCCACGTCAACCGCCGGCCCTGCTTTAGAAAAATTATAGTGCTTTGGTATGTTTGATGCTTATCCCAAAGAATGAAGTGTATTGTACACTGGAAAGGAATAATAACCAAAAACGACCCATTACAGTGAATGAAAGCTTCAGGTTTTAAAGATCTAAACGTTAGGAGATTAAGCATTCCCTTAAAATAATGATAAAAAATTTGTGGAAAATATTTAACTAATGTTTCCAAGGAGCTGAAGTTTCAAAGCGATGGGAGTTCCATACACAAAAATGCAACAGATGAGTTGTGAAGTACATGGAATCAGTGTCTTCGTCTTTGGTGGGTTAGTTGCATGAACAAAACTTGAAAATAAAAAGTGAACAATAAATCCAGCAAATGAAAATCAGAGTGGATGCGATCCTGCATAAATAATAGCTTCTGGTTGAAACAATTGCATAAACTAGGAAGAGAAAAATTTGTGTATGCGTTGGCGAACAGTCACGAACATATAATGAAGACAGCTCATTTTCCTTGTCATTATCAATTATATTTTGTTAGAAAAATGAAATAGCGCTATTGCTAGCGTCGGGGTTTCAATTTGTCCGATAACTTCGATTTTTTTATCATGGCGGCCATAGAGAGTCTGAAAAAATTGCGTTTAGTATGATTGCCGAAGGAAGACGAAACATTACACACTAAAGAGATGATGTTTTAGTGAAGGTTCTGTGAAACAATAATTATGGACAGGATACCAAACGACATATAAGATTGATATGATTCAGGGGGCACGCAAGGGCCTCCATTATCAAAATTTAATTCGATTACGCCCTCGCCACGCAACAAGTATCAAAACGCGGCATTCATTACCAGATCGCCAAAATTCAAAGACGCAGTTTAAACATCTGCATAGCGGCAGCCGTCCCAAAAATTTACAAGGAGCTGCCGCATTACGGCCCAGAGCATAACCTTCATAAACCCATCAAAACAAGATGACAGCGCGACAAAGGAAGTGTTCCGGGCAGTAAACCGCTCAAAAACACAGGGAAGCTGGCGCATTAATTAAAAAGGGCCAACATTACGCGAATTGAGGTGTTGGTCTGTTTCTTTTCCTTTTTACTAATGTTATAAGGTCAGGGTGAACATAAACAATGCACGTATGAAATAATCCGCAGCCGCCCGCGGTAGAAAGCATAATTTTTTTCCAAGTAGGCAAAGGGCCGAAATAACAGCACCATAAAACTATAAAGTTTGCGAAGATTGCAGCGACGAGAGGAACAGACAGTTTTAGGATTAAGCAGTTTAGAAAATAAAACTCAAAGAGCATCAATAAACACCGGCACCGGATAGTCTGAAATAAAATCCAGGCATTAACAACTCGCGTTCAAATCGAGGAACAATGAAAACCCACGCCGCGAGGGCTGATTGAATTAAAGAAAACACCGACCACCGGAGCATGCGAAAAAAAATCGCCTAAACAGTGGAAGCACGGGGCAGCAAGGCCGCGTACCAGGAAGTCCGCGAATCACAAACCGCGCGGCTTCTATTGTAAAAATAATTTAATCAATCCTAACTTTGTTAATATGCGGGCGAAACATGTCGAATAAGAACTCAAAATTCAAGTTTTAAGAAGACAGAAGCAATGCCCATGTCAGCGATAAGATAGCGCTTCGCGCCGCGGAGATCAAAGCCGCGAATCCAATTTCTATCAAATTTGCAAACGTCCCCACTACAGTTCAGCCAATCGGGAGCGAGGAATCGGCAAACAAAGCCGGCAAGACCTTTATAAACCCCGGGCTTCTTGAGAAGGGCACGGAGTTCCAGCCAGCAGTTCAGCCAGCATCCAGCAGCCACCGCCCTCGGTCCAGCCAGCCTGATTACTCCAGCTTCAACGACACTTAGTCTCCAGCGGTGCTCGCCGAGCTCCTGGGACTTAGAAAATTCCTTCAGCCGAACTTAGTCTCCAGCGGTGCTCGCCGAGCTCCTGGGACTTAGAAAAAGTCGCGGACTCGAATTTAGTCGCCAGTGGTGCTCGCCGAGCTCCTGGCACTTAGCCGAATTTGCCCAAGCGAAGCCGGATCCAGCCGCCCGACACGCCGGCCGCCCCCCCAAACCACTGCCGTTATCGCCTGCAGAGTCACCGCCTCCATGGAGTAAGGACGTTCCTTCCTCCCCGTTCCACAGGACGCCGCCGCCAGCCGGCCTCTCCGAGGACGCCACCCCCCCCCACGCACTAATCAGTCTCATATATTTTTACAGACTCCAGGAGACCTTCCAACGCCTGTTCGGCCCCTCACCTACCCCCAACCCCGAGTCGCCCTTGACCCTCAAGGCACGCCGTTGTCTACAGTTGCTGCCGCACTCAGGATCGCCCGCCGCCGCCGCCCACCGCGCGGACATCGCATCCCCGCAGTATTGCCCACGGACCCCGGAGCTCCGAAACACGCCCACGGGACAGGAAGCCCTGTACGACCAGACTCCGCCCGGACCGCGCCGCCCGCACCGCCGCCAGCGACAGGTCCTCCGCCGCCCCCGAAAGTTGGAAGTGGAGTTGGAGCTGCACCTAAGCGCCGAGGAGACACGGGAACTGCAGTCCTTGTGGGACGCATATTGCGCCCCCGCCGAGTCGAGTCGCCGCCCCCAGCTCCCCACAGTAGCCCTGCCGGCCCGAAGCAAGGTCCAGGGTACACCCCACTACCACAGGAGGGATCTGCGGCAGACCAAGGAGCTACGCGACCGCCCCCGGCTGCCCCTCCGCTCCTCTCCAACGCGCATACCGTCCAGCCACCGCCGACACCGCCGCCGCCCGTCACCATCGCCCAGGCGCCCCAATCCGCAGCCATCCGGCCCGACGAGCCGGCGAGGCCGCACACCTAGCCCTCCGAGCCGCCTCCAGCGCCAGAACCCCCGCCGTCCCCGGCACGCACGCCCCTCCCCACGAGAGGAAGAGCCCCGGGACGAAACACGGCGACCCCACCCCACCAGAAGCTTCGAGGCGTCATCAAATACATAGCCTATTATTTTTCTCTTTTGTATATATGTTCAAAAAATTAAAAACCTGTGTAAATATCATTCTTTTTGTTTTCTCTCTCTTTCTCTCTCGCGCTTGCACTTAGGTCTGCTCCGCCTACCAGGGAGAACACCATTGGCCGACTGAGTTGCCAGGGCCAAATCAACAAGAGTCGCCATTAGTAGTAGTTAGCCTTCGCCCGCCCTCCAACGAGGCCGCGGGACCGAGTCGTGTTAAGATATATGATACAAGTCTAAGAATCTCTATTTAGAAAATTGAGAAAAAGTTACTCTTTCGGTGAGCCGTATGGAGAGAACAAGCACAAATAGGCTTTCCCAGGAAATATGGAAATAGAAGCCACAATGGAGTAAAAAGAAGAAGGCCAGGGAAAAATAGATACGAACGAGGTTATCTTTACAAATAGAAATATGCTTTGCAGGTCGAAATAGTTTCTTATGGCTGCTTTTGCAACATTCACAGTCTATAATCTCGCTCTTATTCTCTTCAGTATTTGGGTGATTGCAATTTACGTTACCTTTATTGTCTACCAGTTTGCGACATTGCAACCTTTTGCCAAGCTTCTTCATAATTTATGTAACTTTCACATCCATCATATTGAATATTTATTCTACTAATATATAAGAAATCTGCCTCTTCTTTTTCTTCTTCTTCTTCTTCTACCATTTACGTTCCTCTGAATTACAAGTTTAGTATCGAGGGCAGAAGACGGTGGTTAACTAGGGTGTTCAGTTCTCTAAGGATTAAATCGTCCAGGATATTCGGAACATTTTCCTATAGAAGGTTGCCTCCAAGCCTTCTATTCTTCCAACTTCCAAAGTCTCGTAATTGTAGATTCGGCCAATGCATTTTGTTACTTCTCTCGTCTAAAATACGAGGGAAGTATTGTTTTTATTTCTTTATATTTTATTCTTCTCCTTGATACCTTAGATAAAGTGTAAGAAAGGTAACATTTTAGGCATATTTACTATAATCAGGAAACGTGTTGTATGCTACCTTACTGATTTATGCAATGAGGATTAATATTTCTACCATTTCTTTATCCTGGCTACCCATTGTTGTGATATTGTCTGCGTACCTTACGATTGAGATATTTTTTACCACACAGCCACCCCCCCCCTTTGCTGCCAAACATATTTAGCTATCCATTCGCTCTATATATTGAAAAGCAGCGTCTGACTCCTTTTCTTTTCTGACCAAAGCGCTGCTATGTACTCATAATTTTCGGATTATGAAGATAAATATGATTTGTATTAATATTGATCGGTTGTTCTTTGGTGCCAGGAACAGGTACAAACCAATATATACAATGGATGTTTATACATTTGAGAATTAGGTGAAGAAAGCTTTTTTCTACTCAAGATTAGACAAATTTGGATCAGGCACTTTAGCTTTCATAACTATAACAAAAATTACCGACATTCATGTGAGTGCTTTTTGTCACAGCTTACGTTTGCCTGTATGCATTGGCGTAACTTGGGAGGGTCAAGGCTGGCAGCCCCCCCCCTTCCAAATTTTGATTTTAAAGTGCACATGCAGCATTTTTTTGCAATTTAGGTTTAAAATTTTGTGAAGTCTTGATTTTGCTCCCCCAAATTGATGCCCCAAGTTTCGCTCATGCAGGTATGGACAGTAATATGTCAATTAGTTCAGCATCTATTGGTAATGAAAACGTAGTACACTGCAAATTGCAGACTAAAACTTTACATAATTTAAATCGAAATAACTTATTACTCTTTTCTTAAAATTTTCTAAAAGTGACCAAGGGTTTGCAGCAAGAATGGTTCATTTGCATGTACGTTGATTAAAATTCATACTAAGGAGACCTTGACGCAGTGCAATAGTAAGTGTGCTGTTTGCCGATGACTAAGTTATTATTACTGAAGAAATAGATGACTCCGGCTATATGTTCCAAAAGCTACAAGAAGAACATAGATAATGGGGATCAGAATTAATATATTTTCAGGCTTACCAGCAGGTGATGCAGGTAAAAACTATTCCAAAGAAAAATCGATTATACTTTTAAAATATTTTTCTTTGAAAAGAAATAATCACCAAACAAACCAAGAAGACAACAAAAGCGTAGCAACCTACGGGTCATAGGTATAGGACATACAAACATAAGGTTTATGTTATTGTTAAATCACACTGGCGAGTCCCCTTCTTAATTATGGACAGTGGGTTTAGAAAAAGACTCAATTAAATGAAAAGAAATGTGCAGCAGTCCAAATTGAATTTCTAGAATTTTTATTTCATAGTACTGTAGCATGACATAATTACACTCTTCAGTTTTCCTTGTTTGTACAGAGTTTTGATATTACTAAGGAAGCTTTTCTCCCACGTTTTGATTCTGAATTTCAATGTTTTATAAAATTTTAAATGTGTTTACATCAAGTTTTTCCAATTTGACAGACAATCAAGCCTAAATAAATTAATTTTGTGTCAACACAACTAAGATCGGTCAAGAGCTTAAAATAAAAACTGTAATTAGACAAGGTGACCGCCTGAAATTGTACAAACCATATATTATACGCTTTTTGCAATGTGTGATCGTAGTGTAGTGTTAGTGGTTAGATTAGCTTATTAACTGCATTAAATATTTCAATTTGTATTCGGAGAAAATAAAAGACAAGGTTTTTAGTTTCAAACATCAAAAACAATCTTTATTTATTTATTTGATTGCAACCTAGCAATATGTAACCAGGTTACATGTAGGTAAAACTCTACAGTAGTATCAGTTCTCGTATATATCATATTTCGTGTATGTTTACAAACATGTTTAAAAATAAATGCATATTTTTTCTGCCTATTTTGTATTTTTTTGGTGCCTGACTGCCTGCCTATTTTGAAAAAAAATTGTGCTTGCACTTTCAGCCTTTACTCAGAAGATTTAAATCTAAAACTAGGCGCATGTGGCAAAGGACGAGTTCTCCACATCTGCAAACTCAACTTAATAATTTAACACACAAATAAGAAGGAATTAGATACGATAATATTTGAAGAGTACCTATCATATATTACAATAAGAAAATAACACCCGAGACTATTCAATGTGACAAGAAAACAATAGTATATACAGTATATTAAAACATAACACTGTAATACCAACACAAGCAAGTAACAATATAATGCATGAAACAGACCAAGAAAAGCCTAACTTACTCGCTAACACAGTGGAATAGAACTTGAAGGGGGTCTTGCGGTCCTACGAGGTGGCTTGCCAATGTTGGGAGTTGATTGCCCCCTATATTACTAAATGATACACTTTATGGACAACAACACATTTTTATTTGAGGACAAAGTCAATCAACATAAACATATCTGTAGCACTTGGTACAATTAATTATACATACAGAGTACGAGGCTACAATATATTACATGTTATCAGCTAGACGAATATGCTAACGTCAACGCACGAGTTACGAATGCTCAAGGCAGATCTTGGAAGCACACGTAGCAGAGCGCTTGCCTGGTTATGTACCCGTGGTTCACACAAGTACATGGGTTTTATAATCTAACGGTTGTCAAGGCATCCATAATATTCTTGAGATTACAATCACCCATTGTGCTTTGTCTAGAAACGGCACCGGAATTGAAATTTTATTGCGTTCGTTCTGGCTAGTTACGTCAATTGGGATGCGGTCCGGGATTAGCACTTGACACTTTTGTTGTTGAAAAAGGTTTATACATCTGCGTACTGTAGGTCCGGATTTATTGCATCTCTTGCGCCTTTATGGTGATGTTTAGTTGAACACAAACCAGTTGTGACGCCTTAGATGCCCTTTAGCTTGCTAATGCTGTAGTTTAGTAGAAAAGCGTATTTTGAATAACTTGTCACTTTCTGAAATCGCAGAAGCAACATAACTCAATTTCTGCCATTAGACATTATGATGCACATCGCGTCGCATTTGAACACGCACTGATTAAGCTGCTGAGCACAAAGTTTTACTTTTTAATGGTGTATTTGTATATATTTGGCAAGGCGTGTTATGTTGGCGTACGTTGCTTTTCTACAACATTAATTCCATCATGTGCGAACGCCAACAAAAAATTCATCGATAAAGTAAACGCATATGTAGCAAATCGTTTACCTAATTACCCTGGTTACCTTTAGCACAGTTCCCCAATGAAAATTAAAACATAGACAAAATTAACGACAAGAAAATCGCCTAGACCTCATGGAATACCAAACATAGTCCTGAAGACCTAAGAAAGCACTGGCAACCCGGCAACCATATTTAATAACTACTTTACACTTTGATAGTTCCCCAAAGATTGAAAAATGTCACATTATTACCATAATAAACCTGAAAAACCCCAAAAAAATCTGAAAACTGCAGAGAACTGCTAGGATGCCAAGGAAAACTATATACAAATAGCCCTCTTAATCTGATTCGAGCCTTTAGTATATAAACTAAATCAAACTGAAACGCTGAGATACTTATTCAAAATACTTCAGTCCTATCAAAGTAACTTGTTTAGTCAAAATCAACTGTCGATTACAAAGTACATCAGAGCTGGAGTTTTTTAAGGGAGAAACGAGGTTCCCGCTTATCCTCCAGCAACGATTGTTATATTCGCAGACGACACAGCTATTATTAGCCAACATAATGACTTACCAACTACATCTACACGACCACAACAATCTGTAGACACAGCAAATAAATGATTTTACAAATAGAAGACAAATATCAACCACTTAAAGTGAGAGGCTAAAATATTCACATTGTACGGCATCAATAATTGTTTACCACCCATCAATATATTGGAACGAGGAAGACCCCGACTATTAAATATCCAGGAGTCTTGTTGGACATTAAACTACCACATTAATAAAAATCTGAATCAGTTTCATACCAGGCTAGCACTACTGTATCCTTTAATAAATAAAAGGAGCTCACTGTAGATCGAATACGCGAAACTTGTATACATACTTAAGTATACTTAGACCAATATTAGTATATACTGTAATCGTATGATGCTTACAGCACTTCTAGTTGCATTGCTAACGTACAAATGCTAATAAAAGTTTCAAATAGACCCAGAATTAGTATTATATTTATTGCAACAATATAAGTCACTAGTAAACATTGATAATTACATAAAACATAATTAGCAATAACTATAATTAACTTACAGAGGTTAGTGTTTGAATAGAACAATATCGTCAGGGTTGCGTTTAGTTTGTATTCAAGATTTGTGCTCGATATGGTAAATGCAGTTATAATGACAGCTTAATTATATAACGTCAAAAGGCGATATGAAATCGCTATATTATAAAGGTGTTTCGAAGCGTTACAGAAGTTTCATGCAGCGTTTTCATTCACTTCAAAATTCTAACAATCGACAAGGCAGCTAACGGGTTATACAGCATTGAAAGAAGGCATATATTAATGCAAAGAGCCTTTATAAAACAACCAGGGAATTAATGAATACTACAAGAAAGTGCTAATAGCTTGTGAATCAGTGTTCCTCTTATTATAAGTGAAAAAGTGCAACCAAAGTGTGGTTAGGATGTCTTGAATTGCATTTACAAAAACAATTAGAAATTAGGATAAGAAATTGAAACTTACTGAAAACCAATTGTAAATCGTGCTGCCATGGTGACCTAGAGTGTCGCTTGTTGTTGTTTGTTGGGGAGGCCAGACCGGGGACCTGTGTATTGGTTGGCTCCCCGTTTTTGATTAATTTGTACCCAGTTGTGAGTTTTATTTATTTGCATTGTGCTGATGCCAGCTATGGTTAATTTGGCAGTGTTCCGGAGTACAGTTCTAGAGTAAATTGGACCTGGAGCTTCGCCTTTATGTGATCGCCTTTCGAGCTACGATCTGGCAAGATTTGAAGCTGCGGGAAGCAGAAAGCAGAGTGCGGCGTCTACAGGAGGCCTTGTTTAAGGTTTATAAGAAAGCAGCAGCAGCTAAAATATCGCCAGGAGGCAGCTAGGAGCTTGGCGTCCCTTCCAATCGTGGGCCGGTGCGAGTTCAACTTTCTAGCCAGATTTAACAACATTGGGAGCTGTGGTAAGCGAACAGCAAAGTGCAACACATGGGGGAGGCTCGGTTCGTACTCCAGAGGCAGGTAGGAGCAGCTGAGACCGTTCCAGAGAAAAAAAAATAAGCTTGGCGTCCATTGTGCGGAGACCGGAAGTGTCTCTCAAGCCAGCAAAAAAAACAAATGCGAGTTGGCGTCGCTTGCGCTTGCAAACAAATTTCAGGCTAGCCACACCACTTGATTATTTGAAATGCATTGTTATAATTTACCTGATATAAACTAATTAATTGTTGCTTCATTTAAGTTCAAAATATGCTGGACTTTCTGTGTTTCAAACAGCATTTTATTATGTGTAGCAAATAATGCTGATTTGATTAAACTTCCATGTAAAAAAATTGGGGTTACTTTTTCTGATCTTTTCTCTGATGACTATATTATAATAGGTTATGGCTTTTGAGTCCAATATTTAAGGTTACCTGTAATTCATTAAAATCGAGCAGTTGCCATACAATGGATAAATTTATCTAACGTGTAACAACCTAACCCTGCAGGTATACGAGTCTCAATTGCTAGCCGGCGCAAAAGTTTTAATAAGTTGCTAATGAATAAAATATAGAGAGCAGCATACCTTTATTATAGTTAAACATGATTTATAATCATTTTTTAATTAACCAAATAGAGACAGGCAATATAAAATTCAAAGCTTAGCTTGTTATGTGGTCGCTCAATTATTTATTTTAATTACATCAGGAGCAGATCATCATAATACTTACCAGATTTGGGCTAGCACATCAAAAACGAATATTAACCAGTTACAAGTACAATAAAATTCTGAGAATCGCAGCAAAATTACCATGGTTTATAAGAAACAAACAAATCCACGAAGAACTATAATACATTTAACCAGCACATGAGCGCAAAATTTGGATAGAGTATTGCTATTGGTAAGCCGGTTACACACAGCTCAATCTCGTTGGAATTAATCAATTCTCTCGAATTTAAAATTTGTAACGTGTAAAACAGCTTTTTGCAATCTAAACTTCTCGGAATAATTAAATTATCTATCTGTTCGTTAAATGAATTGTAGGAATTCCCACCACAATAAAATGTAGTACATTCAAACAAACAAAAAACGATTTTTCCAAAATTCACTTGTGCAACAGGGTTAATTAACACGGATACAAAAGACACAAAAGACTAAAGATAAAATGGGCACAAGATTTAACGATAACATCAGAGAATAGTAACAGTGAAAGTGAGTGAATAATCTGCGAACAAACTCAAATCGTCGTAACACCATCCAACCTAAAAAAATTATGTGTAGCAAATAATGCTGATTTGATAAACTGTGTTACTTTTTTTATCTTTTCTCTGATGACTATATTATAATGGGTTAGTGCTTTTGAGGTTTAGTAGACCATGTTCGAGTATATTTATGAATATTTATCAAGGCACTTTGACTTCCTTTTTAGTAAAAAACACAGTAGCGAGAGATTGTGTAGTTGAGGTGAAACACCCTGTATACCTATGCTCGAGCATCTAATTTCACGATTTTCCCAAGGACGCTCTAGAGATTTACTCCTGATTGCAGCAGCAACAAAAACGGCTTCCTCAACCCGTCCCCGAACAGAACAACATTTCCACCGGAAACCAGCAACGCAGCCGCGCTGGAAAGGGCGCGGGGCCGCCGCCCCCGCGTGGCCATCGCGGGGCAAGCGGACCATAACCTGCTCCAACAAAACCACCCATTTCATTAGGAGGGCTCTCAAGGCAAGTCAGGTCCGCTACTTGAGGCTCATGAAAACAACGGAGGGTAGTAAAACACCGTCATCAAATCCTGCTCCTGACACCGGGGGTTGCGATCACTCTCCCTCGGGACCGCTCGCCCGTGATCGGACGCGACCCTCGTGTTATGCATTTAAATAGCCTCATTAATGATCTATCACGCGCCACCTGCGATCTTTAGTTTCTTTTGCCCGAGGACCGCCGGAAACGGACCGACTTACTTAATTATTTTCGAGGGATCTGGAGGCGGCTTACGTATTTTTAATTGTTGCTTGTTCGGTTTGTTGCCTAGGTTTGGCTCGCGGGTAGGCAACACGCAGTGCCTTTAAGAGGGTTCAGTTAAAGTTGCAATAGATTCAAAACTGAGAGTTTCCAAAGCTAAAAGGTATTTTAATATTTAGATATTTGTAACGCATCACTTTAAAATTTTGTGAAAGGTTTATTATTTGTATTAACTGGCTCAAGACTCGTTTTCATTTCGTTACTAGGAAGTGGCATCCTAGATAATGACCCTTATATGTGCGTGTGTTTTTCGCTGAATGAAAATAAATAAAATTTTTCAAAAAATGTTGAACCTCTGTTATCGGTAAAATTGAGAGAGGTGCGTAAAGCAGCTTGGAATTAAATAAAAACCTAAAATAATTAATCAAATCGTTTTATAAAAACAAATATTTTTATAATTAACTCTTGCCTATGGAAACAGCATTACAAAATAACCTATTAACAGAACAAAGTCAATGAAGAAAAAATAAATTTAATTTCAATATAACTGAGCAAGCAATGAAGCAAACTAAAAATTAAAGAGCTAGTAGTTCTGAGAGAATACCAAACACAGAACTAATCAAATACAAACTTCAAAAAGTAACAAACAAAATTAAAACCTTGTTTAATAAATATTACTTTGTTTTGTTATTGTGTCTTGGATATTATTATTTAATTCTGTGTAAAATAAATTACTCTTATTTCATATGCGTTGGGTCTCTGCATCCTAGCAAGTATTATTTTGATTTGCATAAATTATAATAAATACATTTGCTATCAAAGTAAACACTTTGTATAATAGTGATTTAACTAATGGGATCGCTACAATACAGGATGTAATTTAACTAAAAGGAAAAACAACTCAAATATGGCGATCCAACCCCACAACGCACAAAAAAGTTCGACAATTATATGTGATTGCGTAATTAAAGCGTTTCCTAGGTGATAAAAATTGCCAGAAGTAAATACACGTCACAAACAAAACACACTCAAAGGACGGGTTCTGCCGGAAGTGCGCATAAAACCGACGCCACGCAGAAACTTACTACAATCTATTATGATAAAGTTTTCTAACCATTCTGTTGCTTTTGGAATGGAAATTAGGGCTTAACTAGAGTGTCTCGCAACTCCCACGACACTTGGCCCCATTTTCCTCCTTTGGCCTGCCGATCCAGGCCGCTGAACGCCCTGCAGAACCACTCCTGTATCTCGACCGCAGGGACACAAAAACTGCTTCCAGCTCACGCCGTTGCCCACACCTAAGACTCCACTGCTATGCAGGTCACTGCCTACCTCCAGCTTCCAGGAACTTCAACTAATCTGCTAGACCTTGAAAACAGCCACCGAAATACTAGTTACCAGTTAACGCACTAATCAAACACTCTTTTTAAACTTCTGCAAAAGTGCTACGAATCAATGCACTCCACTACGGCATACCCACAGGATATACACTCAATTTTAAAACTCACTGAATTGAGAAAAGGGTATTTATTCACAAATTAACAATTATTTATTGGGGAAACCAAATTAACATCACCTCACCTACTCTGATTCCATTTTCTTCAAATCAAGGCTAACACTGTTTTTAATATCGTTTTACAAACTATTATGAAATCCAATGCTATTTTATACTGTTTACAAAAGTTAAACTAGTACATTTCTGGAACATTAATAAAATATTATTTGGTATGCTTGAAACATTGTTAATTGCTATTATAATCATAACAGCTTAAAATGTGTTCAGATCAATCTATAAAATGAGGAGTTGCTTGGATTATCTCAATTCATAAAAGAGGCAGTAAATGCAAAAATTGCAGAGGAATACTCGAATCTCTTACAAGCACTATGAGCAAATTATACGGTAAAATGTTAAGAGCACTATACATGGGTCTATCAGAATTTGACTTCTCATTTTATTATTAATAGGAATTTTGTAAAATTATCTTAACATTATTTTCTCCATGAAGCAATATGAATGTGCCAAGCTAATTTTTTTTTCAATATTCCAAAATTTCAAAATAAAATTAATTAAAACGATTTTTTCTAACAAATAAACGATGCTACGCACAATTATCTAGTTTTTTGGGAATTTTTAAGGTGCAAATTTCTGATGTCCCATATAAGGAAACAATATAAAACGTCAAATTTGAAAATTGCTAAAAACAGTCCGCACTGGTTTATTACAAAAGTTATGACGTCACCGACTGTTCCTAGGTACTTATATCTCGTCTAGCACCGATTTGAGACCGCCCACTGCATCTCGAAATATTACCTCTGCCCACACCGTTGCCCCGCAGTAGAAACTTTGGAGAGGGTATAGAGCGCTCTTAAGAATATTACTAAAGCAAGAATATAAACCACATGAAATCTAACAACACAATTGGTTAGAAGCTGAACAGTTATGCGTCCTCAATATATCCTGCCTAACGCGATTACAACAAAAAAGGTTTATAATGACGTATCCGTTTGCGAACTGTGGGAAGTTTTAGAACGAAGTCCTATAAACGTCCAAATAAAAAGTGGAAAAGAAATGTAACAAACATTTTTGGTAACTAAAAATGTTGCTTGTCGCCAACATTATTTAAAATATATAAATAGCCCATTATATCAATGGCGAAGAAAGTTTCATGGCATAGGAATACTGTTAACAGATAAAACAATGTTTGCATGTAGTAACTGCTTAGGAAAGGGAAGATGTCGAATATATGTGTCTAAATCAATAGACGAGCTTAACAAATGGGGATGAGCATTAAACATTAATAAAACTAAGTGCAGTGGAAAGTGTAACAGATAACTGAATAAATTGATAACAAAAAAAAGAAAGAGTAATCAAAGCCTTGAATTCTATACTTCGACAAAGGAAAAAGTAATACATAGTACAGCTGCTTTTGCGCCCTTACGTTTGGACGCCAAATTGTAATGTGGCGTCTTATGAGTACAATGGGCAATTTGTAAGGTTGCATTACAAATTTCCTCTAACAGTAGGCACCAGACCAACACAGGTTCTCGGCCACACCTTCCCGGCAAAACACCTGGTAGTATGTGATTCAGGCGTTTTATTCTAAAAGCCTACGAAGCTCGGGCTTCTGACGCAATATTTTGGGGCACGCTACAATGGAATACATAACGACAAAAACTGTCATCTTTCTCATAAAATATTAATTTCTAGGGATATACTTACCTACTGAAAATTGCATCCTACGTAACAGTGCATGGAATTTAGGCTTTCACGTGGTACTGTAAATTTGAGTAAGACACTTCTTAATATTTAAACAACTACTTACCGTTGATGTTTATTTTGCTAGGTCAGTAAACATGAAACCCTAAAGTATTCCAATTCCTGAATAGGACATGTCAATATTTGCGAAAAGATAAATCTGGTCCGCAAGTGTAGTGTTTTCGGACTGAAACTGACGTCAAACAATGCATAAGAAAGGCTAATTTGTTTATATTATTGATCCTACAATTAGGTTCGAGGATAGTTTAAATCAACCAGAATTGGTTCATCAGGAAAAAGTTGCTATATATGAACCAACTGTTGATTTCTATAAAGAAAAATTTTCAATAACCGAGATTAAAGTTATAGGGCTACTTTTTGGGACGAAGGGAACTTTAACTAAAAAATATATAGAATTTAGGAAAAATTTTAAATTGCCGAAATCATTAGATTCTAATATTGTATTAACCATTTTGAAATCTTCACTGTATATTCTTCGTAATCATTTATTTAATGTTAGCTTTTAATTATTGTATTCTTATTTGATCTGTACTGTTGAAATTTTATTACTGTGTTATGTTGGAAAACTGAATGTCAGTCAGTGTATTCTTTGTTGAATAAATATATATATATATTGAATTCAACACACATATAAAAACAAATAAAATAAAATAAATTCAAAGATAACCAGGATTAACTCCTAGAAAAACCTGCTTGCGCGATAGCTGGATCTACTCGCATATAAGTACACCACATACATAAAACAACATAAAAACATAATTGAAAATAATATTAAAATACTTGTGTTTAATAAGTGCAGATGCCAAAGTCGTTTCAAAGATGAACCTGGCCGGGAGCCAGCCCTGGTCACTCTTCTCTGTACATTATGAGCGTACGTAAACTCATTCCTTAACGCGATTATCACACCTCGAAAGCCATTGCACATCGCTTTCAAACTGAACACATTTTACCTGGAAGTAGGCCCGAACTTGCAGTGACGAATACGGATTTGGCCTTAGATTACGTCATCCAAACTGGACTGGCGTGAGGCATGGAAATTAACCACACTGGAATTCAGCAAATTCCCCGGCTGTTGCTGAGACAATGCTTGTTCGTCTGACGTCACAAAATTCTTAAAACGTCGCAAATACGCCCTTTGCGTGTTGCAATTCGCGTGCCTTTTTGTACACGATACAAAGACGAGTGCTACAGCAAAAACTACCTCGTGAACACCACAAGAACTGATATGCAGCAAATTATTTACTACTAGGTTCTCGAAGCCGGTTGTATTTACTTCACTCTTCGTATGGCGCAATTCACTTCGCCGTTGGCATCGCACCAGAGTATGGGGACGTAAGCAAGGCACGCATGCTGATAATTGCTTCTTCTTGAAATAATCTTTAATTAAAACTCCTTTCACTGCTCGTACAGGCTCTAGATCACTTAAGTCAAATATGGGAATAGAATTTTAAGGGTCTTCTGGCGGCAACCATGGTTAACATGCCACTGATGTGATTGTGTCTTTAATAAGCTATACATTCCCACTAGTTATACCATTTCTGCATTCAAAATCCCACTGCATTACATATGCCCCTCAACTAATTTAGCATTTCATTTAAATATTCTTTCAGTTCTTCTCTTATTTTTCCATCATTCCCTATAAGCTTCCCGCTTTTATCCTTAATGTAGATGGCTCTTTTCTTCTTTATTTGTTTTCTCCTCTTTACTTCTTTATAAAAATATTGAATTCTTCCTCTTGTAGTAGCTCTCTATTTCCTTAAGCTTTTTCTCGTCATTTCTTCCTTTCTTAACGTTATTTTGCGTTTCAACTGCAATTACCTTGATGCGGTCCCACTTTTCTTTCGTTTTTAAATGTATTATTAATTACCTCTATTTATAACTTGATAGCCAGGAAACTTGTACAAAAATGTTCGAGTAGTCGCATACGCAGACGACGTAACATTGATAGCCAGAAGTACAACACTGAAGAAAATTACGAGCCTAATAAAAGTAGCAAAGGAACTGGAACTTCAGGTCTTCCTCTTCTTCTTCATCATCATTTTCCTTCTTATTTTTCTTTTTTAGCCTATTTCAATCCATTTCGGAGTATTTTTTGCCAGTTCTTACGGTCCTTAGCTCTTCCGGTCAATATTAGGCCTGCGTGCTTTTTGATATCGTCGGACCATCTCATCTGTGGGCGTCTTCTTGTTCTTCTGCCGAGTCAAAGTACCCATCTCTGTATAACTGCATTTCATCGATCGTCGGTTTGTGGTGCATTATGTCCTGCATATCTGCATTTCTAAGTGGATACTATTTCCCCAACGTCTATCTCTTCTGTTCTATCCCGTATCCAGGTGTCGGTTTTTCGATCGTTTAGTTTAGAGTAATGTGTAGCATCTTTCTTTCTAGTGCACGTTGGGTTTTAAACAATCTGTCCAGGTTTTTCTGAGACAGCGTCTATGAACAGAAAATTCAGTTTATGAGATTAGGGGCAGATGGAACAAAAAGTGCCTTGGATATAGTCAAGACTAAAGAAAAGGTATCATTTAAAGAGGTAAAAAATTACCATTACACAGGTATGTGTGTCCAGCAGCATGTTAGAAGTTAGTATTAAAGAAAACAAAATGTACAAAGTACCAGATTAATAAATTTTCAATTGCAGCACATGTCTGACCCATAAAATGTCTCTCCCTATCGGTTAGCAATTACTTGGCTTGATGCAACAGATATTTACACTTATAAGTATTTGAGTAAGTATTGTTTTTGGAAATCTTTCATAAATCTGCCTGGCTTTCCTTGGAGGCTGCGGGCGATTTTGCGTTCTGGCTGGTAAAGTGCAATTTGCCTTTGGAGACTGACCCGAGAATTATCCTCAGGTCCCCCAACAGGCGCAGTATAGGTATGCTAGTATTTAAGATGCTTCAAGTGTATAAACACTTCGGTGAAGTCGTTCGTTGCACAAGAATTTGTTCGTAGAAACAGGGGATATAGGAGTAAGTTTAAGTTGTTCACCCTATGAGACAGTGCGGCTATCACGACAGAAATTAAATCAAGGACTTCGCTTCAGGAGGCAGTTCTGCTGCCACGATAAAGCTAAATGAGGAAGGTTAGCTTATGGTGAGATAGTATGGCAGTCACGACCAAGAGCTCGGCCAAGTAAGAGGTTTATTCCGTGAGACAGTGCGGTTGTCACGACAAAACTCGGTCAGGTAAGGAATTTCAGGAAGCGGGAAATTCAGAAGAATTGAGCTTTAAGTTGGACGGACAGGACTAGGGGCTAGGCCCACTGGGCCTAGTGCTACTGGTCAGGATCGGTAGACTCAAGTGTTTTGAAGCCACTGCGGAAGTTGCTTTTATACTCTTTGGTACCCTCGTTATCTGTGCTTTTCTAGAGGGATTGGTTACTAACTGCGTGGCGTACCGGTTTACGATTTATCCGGGCATAGCGGCTGTAATCGCGTTATAGCAAAACCGTGCGTTGGCTAGATGTAATACCCGATTGTGCCTAAATGGGCGATGTACAAATTATATAGACTATTTCATGTACAACTTATAATTTGTACTGACGCTAGCGTTACAATGTAAACGGCTCACCAAGACCTGGCTGAAATTTCTCTGATTCAATAGTTAGAACGGACTAATTCAAAAAAGGTGAATAACGAATACCTACCTCGCGTCTTCATCCATTTCTCTCCTACGCATGTGGCTATGTTCGTTGCAAAAGCTTGCACAACGATTTCCAAAGAAATAGACTCGCAAACGGGAGCAAAAGCTTCAGACAGGTTAAAGTTTGTTCCCAAGGAGCAACTCACTGACGCCAAGAATGTCTTTCAGACAATAATGGAAGTAGGTAAGTGCGAAATTTCAAAAATTTATCCTGGGCGACCTCTATTGACTAGCGGCCAAATCAACTAAGCAGGACCTGTGCAAAACATAAACGGTAAAAAGGCTCGCGTTTGCAGAATCCTGCAGTATTACTATGAAAAGCGGAAGATGTTAATTATTTCGTAAATAAGCTAAATTTTGTGAAAAGAGCTAGAATTTAAAATTATCCTAACAATTTTGTGCCCGTACTTAGCAATCACTCTGTATTTTCAGTCTCCTGAAGCTTGAAGCAGTTCTGGCTGCACAGGGGTTGCTCCAATTATCTGCAAACTGTGCAACTACATGTGCTGCCTGTGTACCGGAGACGTATGGATTACTAGAGGATATGTTATCATGATGCAGCTGTCTGTTTAATAGGTTAATGACCAGTTGAAATAAAAGAATGTAGATTTATCTTCCTATAGAACAACAAAGACGATACAAATGCTCTGATGAGGCTACATCAACTTATGAAGTATCACATTGTGAGCAGCATGAAACAATGGTTTAACATATGGATAGTTATAGTAAGTTTGAACAAGACAGGAAGACTTTGGCAAGTACATGTAAACCCTGTTCTCTCTGCTGATACAAGGTGCTCCTCAAATAAACTTCATTACTGAGATGTACAAGGGGATTAGGGTTGCCTATAAGTTACTACTACAACACTGCCTGTGCCACAAATGCCATGTGAATGGTATTACGACCCGTATCCTTTATCTAATAGACGTGTCTGTCCGGGACGCTGTTTTGTCTGTCTGACACACTGTTTCAGCAGCCAAACCGTAAGAGATAGAGAAAAAAGTTATTAAAGTTATATGTTTGGAATGGTCACGTCAGCTCAGGAACAGAATTTCAGTCTCTAACACTAATTATTATCTTAATTATAATCCTAACTTTTTAGGTTAGATTCTAGGCAAATTTTATCAAGGCGAATGCGACTGGTAGTTTGCTACCAACAATGACGTCATATGCGTACGTGTGGTGAATACGCGTTCTATTTGCAAAACGGTCTTTTTTGTTTTATTAAATGAGACATTTGTCTGACTGGACTGCTAGTAATACTATAATGACTTGGGGATGTAAATTCTTCTTCTTGTTGAACGATACCTTCGGTTGTTAAATTCTTTATGTGATTTTGTTTTTGCTTTCCATATTTGGTTAGTGTGCTTCCTAGGTAGCAGAAAACGTCTACTTCTCTCCTTCGTTGGATTTATAGATTTACTGGTAGCAGGTCTTCGTCTTGTTTTGTCATTACTTTTGCGTTTCTGAAGTCATCTTCATGCTGTATTCCAGAAACACTGTGTTTTTTCCTTGAGTGCCTTGTTCATTCTCCGCTAACACTACCACGTCGTCTACATACCTCAACATGTTAACCGTCACTCCCTGTATTTAATTCCAATTTCCATTCTCTCTTTCCTTTATTTTGCAAATTTCTAGTTGTAGGTCTGCAAATTGTTCTTTAATGACGATGGAGTCGATTTGTAATCTTCTTATGTCTCGGTGTTGGTTATTATACGCTTGTGTTGTGCACAGAAATAACAAAATAACGCTATAACAACTCAAGTGAAAAGACATTACAAACGTGTTTTTGATCTCGTGATTAACTATTACCATCGAAGGGATCAAATGCTAAGGGGCAAGCCAGTTGCTATTAAATAAAACTTTTTAAAAGCATTTACAAAGTTGACGCTTTCGACGACATTTTAAAGCAAGGCAGGATAATATTTGCTCCTAGAAAGCCCCAAGACTCGCTAGCCGGAGCCGATCTTTGCGTAAGGGCAGTTTGGCTCTTATCATCCTGCGACAGCCCCCTCCTGCAGCTTCCAACCCCAAGCAATAAACGTGCACACATTAGATCACGCACACTTGGATAGGCCGCTCGCTGCTGTCCCGAGCAGATATCCTGACACACACACTCCTTATACGTCATTGCATCCTTCTTCGTGCGATCGCACGTACTGATAGCGAATTTCGGCTGGTGCGTGCCCGCGATCGCGACCGTACGTGACAGCCGTAAAAACGGCGATGTTTCGTTATTCTTATAATTATTCTTATCTGATTGGCATTAAAACAGGGGCTTAGTGCACGATTGTAATCCTTATCTTTACACATGGGGATGGAAAGCTGTTTTGTAACACTCGTCATCGTTACAGGGTATCTGCGATTGATGGCTGATAAGAGTGATAAGTTTAATTGCCATATTCGTATCAAAGTTAACTTTAACAATCCAGTTAAAAGGGTTCTGCAAACACGAAATCTGTCTGATTTTGTTATTAAAAAGCAGCATCAGTTAAGAAGGTTACTCACCAGTGTGAATTCAAATCTGAAATCGCACTGGTGAATAATATAAATTATATCAGTCTTTAGGAGAAGACATAAGTCTCCATCAAATTATTCCTTTATATTCAAGTTCTAAAATTACTTTCCGTGTTGACTACTTACAAAACTCTTACATTTCGAGGATTACCATGCACGGGCGGTTATTCTAAACACGGTGTATAATGTTTTAAGCAATCACGGCCATTGAAATATGGAGCATTTTCCAAAGCGAGCCTTAATTGCAGACTTTTAATCGGTTTAATTCGATATGAGCAGGCCGAGAGCTAATTGAAACACCAACTATATGTCAATAATTAAGATGGCGGGCTCGTCGGTAATTTGATTTGCAGATATAAACACAATCATGACGGAGGACTAATCCTTAGAAACATTTCGGCAATTAAGCAATTCGATACGCGAGTAAATCACAATGGCTTTTCTAATCGGCTTCTTAGCCAAACGCTGACGTAAATTAAGTAATTCTTTTTAATGGCTGCGATATGGCTCCTAGGCAATAACAATATGGAAATTGCATTTTTTATTATTTATCCCATGTTGAACTGTCATAATCACGACTGTACATTTGCGCAACATTTGTTCTAATTACATGCTGCGCTAAATTTAAAATGTCTATATGGCAAAGGAGAACTGAATGCAATGCAACGTTCAGAGTTTAAAAGTAGAAAAAGGAATGACATTATTAGTAGGAATTGACATTAAATTCTCAAAGAATTTGTAACAGTTTCATTAACAAGTTGGCAGCATATTTTATAAAACTTACAGTCATTTTTTCGTAAATTTGCAGCAGCTTCACAGGTTAGCAGAGCATTTCTTTCCAGCAATGTTATTGTAAATATTTAGCCGATTTCCAATAAACTTACAAAGTACATAGCCATTATCTGCAAACTTGCAGCAAGTTTTTGAAATTTTACAGTAAAATTTTCAGTAAACTTACAAAAGATTTTCAGAAAAAAAAAACTGTAAATTTACAACGACTTTAAGCTCAATTTGATTTACTGTAAATTTTTAACAGTGTTAAAGACAAATTATATAAAATTAACAACTCAATTTTCAGCACGTTTCGAGCGAATTCTTCAACAGAATTTCAGTATGAATAGAATTGACATCAATTACGCAGCAAATTCGTAACATATTTTATGATACTTGTAAAAATATGGTATAATTTTGCAGTCAATAACTAGCAAATTTTCAATAAACCTTCAGGAAATTTTCAGCAAGTCTTTAGCAAGTTTACATAGAATTTTCAGTAAATTTTTTTCCAGTAAACCTCGTGGAAATGTTCAACAATTTTTGTACATCTTTATTGCTGTTCTACTAATAATTCAGTAATTTTTCAGTAAATATTCAGCATTTTGGTAGTTCATTTTCAGTAACATTTCAGCGAACAACAAAAAATATCCGTCAATTTTCAGTAAATTTAGACAAATTTCAGCAATTTTCCACCGCTTGAGGGCAATTTTTATCAATCCTTTATTACGTTTCAGTAAGTTTTAACAAAACTTTAGTAAAAGTGAATTCAATTATCA
Organism: Agriotes lineatus; assembly: GCA_940337035.1. Lineage (NCBI taxonomy): Eukaryota > Metazoa > Arthropoda > Insecta > Coleoptera > Elateridae > Agriotes > Agriotes lineatus. The sequence goes on from OW679203.1 coordinate 91,125,363, forward strand.
GCAACTGTACACGAAATTTGAAGTAGGTAAGTTTTCAATAAGAATTATCAAATTTATAAAAAATGAAGATTATCTAGTTTTACAGTTACAATTTACAGCTAATTTTCAATAAGCATTTAGTACACTTTCAGGATATGTACACAGTACAGCAACTAGCAGTAAATTCTTTGAATAGCTAACAAACTTGAAAACAATTTTTATCAAATTACCAGTAAACGACAAAGTGCAACAAGGTTTTCTACAAAAATTAAGTGTGAATTGAATTATCAGCAAGTATACAGTAAATTTTCAGTAAATTTCCATCAAACTTTAAAAAAAATCTTAGTTTGCAGCCACTGCACTGTAAGTTTACAATGAACTTTTGAAGCTTTTGACAAATTTTCAGCAAGTTGGCAATTAGTTGTCAGTAAGTTCCTAGTAATTTGTGTTCAGTAATTCTTCAGCAAATGGTAGTTAATTTTCATGAAGTTTAAGCAACATTTTAACAAGTTCTCAAATTTCTAGTAAACTTTAAAAAACATCATACACGATATTTAATATGTTTACAAACAGTCTTCAGTAGGTTTTTAGCAATATTTTAGCGACTAGTTGAATTATCAGCAAGTATATAGCAGGTTTTCAGTAAATTTGCATTTTTAGTAGACTAAGAAAATATTCAACAAAGTTTTAGCAAGTATACAGCAGGCTCTCAAATTTCTAGTAAACTTTAAAGAACATCATACACGTTCTTTAATATGTTTACACTTAGTCTTCAGTAGGTTCTTAGCAAAATTTTAGCGACTAGTTGAATTATCAGCAAGTATATAGCAGGTTTTCAGTAAATTTGAACTTTTAGTAGACTAAGAAAATATTCAACAAAGTTTTAGCAAGTATACAGCAGGTTCTTGGGAAATTGGCATTTCTAGTAGACTGAAAAAATATCCAGCAAAGTTTCAGCAAGTATGCAGCTAATTTCCAGCACGCTTGTAGACAATTTCTAGTCATTCAAAGGTTTCTAGCAAATTTTCAGTATGTTTTGGGCAAGTTTTTATTCAAAAAAACCTTAAATACATCTGCAGCAGTTTTTCAGAGAATGGCCGTTACTTTTTGGTAAATCTGAACCAAATCATAGCAAGTTTGCAACGGATTTTTAAAAAGTGCCAACAGAATTTTAGTGTGGATCAAATTGGCAGCACGTACCTATGCAGCAAATTCGTAATAACATCTCAACAACTTTTTGCCATGTTTGTAAAAATATGGAATATCTTGCAGTCGACGACTAATAAGTTCAAACTAAAATTTCAAAAACTCTTCAGCAAATGTTTTACACGTTTGCAGATAAATTTCAGTAAGTTTCCAGTAAAGAAGAGATTTTCAACAATGTTTGTACAACTTTGTACTTTTGTAGTAAGTTTTAGTAAAACCTTAATGCGTCTGAACTCCATTGCCTGCAAGTGTGCACAACTTTTGCATTAAATTTTCAATAAGATTTATAAAAAAAGTGTAGATTAGTTTTACAGTTACAATTATAGCTAGTCTTCAATAAGCCTTTAGTACACATTCAGGAGATATGCAGACACTGGCAGTATGGTTTTGGAATTTTCAACAAATTTAAAGACATTTTTTTATTAAATTACCAGTAAATGTTCGAGAAACGTAGGACCATAATACAGAGCAGTATGCAGCGTAATTTAATTTTCAGCCAGTACACAGCAAATTTTCAAAAAAATTTCATCAAATTTGTTAACTTTATAACGAAATGAAGCAATCTTAGTTTCCAGCCACTGTTCGGCAAGTTATCAATAAGCTTTCGAAGTTTTAACAAAGTTTCAGTAAGTGTTCAGTTAATTGTCAGTACCTAAATGTCTAGTAAACTAGCAGGATAGTTTTAGTAAATCTTCAGGAAATGGCAGTCAATTTTTAGTAAGTCTAAGTAACATTTTAACAAGTTATCAAAGTATCTAGTAAACTATGAGAAATATTAAACACAAATTTTAATATGTTTACAGAGTAAAATTTTAGTGACTTTGAGTTGAATGGTCAGCAAGTAGATATAACCCAAGTTTTCAATTAATTGTCAGTACCTAAGCTCTAATAAACTAGCAGGAGGTATTCAACAAATCTTCAGGAGATTGCAGTAAATTTTCAGCTATAATTTACCAAGGGCAGTGATAATCACCCGCAATAATTTTGATTAATAACAACCCGAAAGTGCGTGCCTAGAAATAACCCGAGGCAACGCACTTGAGGGATATTATTTGTCAAAATTATAAGGATTTATCACTGGCCGCGGTGAATTCGGAAAGATAAGTTCTTAAATAAATTAGCCATTTTCTGACAAATTAATTTGACACTTCATTATAATAATATTATGTTGGTGGCACTGTAAGTCTATGTCAAATTTGAGGTTATCAGGTTAGCTTTTGCATCAGTTTTGACACAGACTGACGGAAAACCTAACCTGCTAACGTCGAATTTGACTTAGATTTACAGTGCCACCAACTTGTGATAGGATACTACTGAAATTTAATTAGGTAGTTTCCATAGTGATTGAAAATCACCCTAGGGTCGTTTTCACTTCAAGTGTGGTCTGATTTGTCAAACTGACTCACGTGATTAAAAATAATCAAATCGGATTGGTTTGCAATATATGTAAGAACTTATCAGCGTAAGCAACATTTTAACAAGTTATCAACATTTGTAGTAAACTATGAGAAATATTATATACATTTTTTAGTATGTTTGCAGCGGATTTTCAGTAAATTCGTAGCGTAACTTTGTGAATCAGTTGAATTGTCAGCGAGTAAATATACAACAGGTTTTCAGCAAGTTGCAGTTAATTGTCAGTATATAGGTATTTAGTAAATTTAATAAATCTTCAAAAAATTGTCATCAATCTTCAGTAAACTATGGAAAACATTATATATAGTTTTTAGTATGTTCACAGCGGATTTTCAGTAACTTCTTAGCGGATTTTTAAGTTGAATTGTCAGCGAGTAAATATAGAACACGATTTCAGCAAATTTTCAGTTAATTGTCAGTACCTAAGTTTCTAGTAAACTCCTACGAGGTTTTCAGTAAATTTGTATCAAATGGAAGTCAATTTTCAGTAACGTTAAAGAACATATCAACAGGTTATCAAATTTCTAGTAAACTATGTTTACACTTCATTTTCAATAAATTCTTAAAGAAACTTTAAAACTTTGAGTTGAATTGAGCTAATTTTCAGCACGCTTGCAGACCATTTTTAGTAATTCCAGAAGTTTTTTGCAAATCGTCAGCATGTTTTCAGTTTTCAGATTTTATTCTAATAAACCTTAAATACATCTACAACGATTTTTAAGAAACTTTACAGCAAATGGCAATAAATCTTCGGTAAGTCTAAAAAATTTATAGCCAGTTTTCAATATATTTTTAACATTTTCAACAAAATTTCAGTGTGAATCGAATTGACAGCAAGGATGCAGAAATTTCGTAACAAATTGATATCAACTATTTGGAATTTTTGTAGAAATATGGAATAATTATGCAGTTGATGACTATTACGTTCCCAATAAAATTTCATACTTTTCAGTAAATGTTTAGCAAGTGTACAGACAATTTTCAGTAAATTTACTGTAAACAGACAATTTTTGTACAACTTTGTAGTTTTTCTATTAAACATTCAAGAATTTTTCAGATACTTGAAGTTTATTTTCTGTCAAATTTCGGAAAATGGCAGTCCATTTTTAGCAAATTTATATAAATTTTAGCATGCAATACATTTTAGATAGTTTTAAGACAATTTTTATTAAATTGCAATGGCAACTTTAACTCAATTTATCAGCACATTTATTAGCAGCTGTTAAGTAAGTTTCAGCAAGACTTTAGTGAGTCTGAATTCAATTGTCAGCAAGTGTCCACGAAATTTGCAGTTACTTTTCAGTAAGATTTATCAATTTTATAAAAAAGTGTACTTAGTTTTACGTTTACAACTTTTCAATAAGATTTTCGTAATTTTTCAGGAAATTTTTATCAAATTGCTAGTAAAAGTTTAGGAAAGGTTCTCATAGCACTGAGCGGAATATTTGCAACGGAGTTTTCAACAATAATTTAATGTAAATTGAGTTATCAGCAAGTATACAGCAATACATTTGTGTTTTTGTTAAGTTTGTAATAAATGGAACAACCTTAGTTCACAGCTACTGTCCAGCAATTTTTCAATAAGCTTTTAAAGTTTTAACATTTCTAGTAAACTATACGAAACATTATACACAATTTTTAATATGTTTACAACGGACTTTCAGTAAGTACTTGGCGAAACGTTTGTGACTAAGTTCAATTGTCAGCGAGTAAATATACAGCACGACGCAGCAAATTTTCAGTTAATTGTCGGTAGCTAAATTTCTAGTAAGCTCGCAGGACGTTGACAGCAAATCACTAGGAAACTAGAAAACTATTTTCAGTAAGTTTAAGCAACCGTTTAAGAAGTTATCAACATTTCTAGTAAACTATGAAAAACATACGCAATTTTGAATACAGAATTTAACTGTCAGCAAGTAAATGTACAGCAGGTTTTCAGCAAGTTTTCATCTAACTGTCAGTACTTTAATTTCTAGTAAACTAGCAGAACATTTACAGCAAGTCTTCAAGAAATTGTAGTCAATTTTCAGCAAATTTTCGGCTAATCACGAGCAGCCTTGCAGGCCAGTTTTAATAACTCAAGAATTTTGTAGCAAATCTTCAGCATGCTTTCAGCGAGTTTTAATTCTAGTCTTCAGTATAGCAATTTTTCAGGAAATTGTCAAGGAATTGCAGTAGATTCTCAGTAACTTTAAGCAAAATCTTTAAACAAATTCAGAAATGTTCAAGAAGTTTCAGCATAATTTCATATAAAAGTGTTATAGGACTTTCAGTAAGTTTTCAGGAAAAAATACTATGTGTGAACCGAATTGATAAATTATCATTAAGTTAGGTAATATTTTAGTTAGTGTTTGTAGCAAACTAAATAAACTTCCAGCATATTTGTAACCAATTTTCAGTAATCTTTTAGTAAAGTTTTAGGATTTTTTGAGAAAACTTTTTACACTGCATGCTGTGCAGTAATTTTTCAACAAGTTTAAAGAGATTTTTATCCACTGTTCAATAAGCTTTAAAGAATTCCATAATCAATTTTTAGTATGTCGGCACTGCACTTTCAGTAAATAAGTTATTCTGACTTTTTACATAGTTACAAGAACTTTCCAACAATTACAGCAACGAAAAGCAATTTGAATTTGACACCGAGCAGACAAACCTTAAAATGGGAACTTGATTATTGCAACATTTGAAAATGTTTCCAATATCAGCAAACTCCGATCCAGTTTTTAATTCTTAATCTTGCCACTAATCGTATCAGTGGGGTAGCCCCCTTATTCAAAACAAAATCGATGGGCAAATCGAGTTTCTTTATTAACTCCGCACGGTCTCTTGACTGACCGTAAGCGCGCTAATAAATTGCATAAATGCAGCCGAGATTCTTTGATCTCCCCTAACCTACCAGCGAATTTATTGTGGGGCAAATGAAATACTTGTTTAATGTCCTAGAAAAGAATTTACGGCGGCAGGCGAGCGTGACGATTACGCAACGTGCTGTCTCATGAAAACTGGCATCTTGCAAATTCTAACGCTTTTATGATGCGCAGTTTGAACTTGCAGAGATCTTTAAATTGTTTGGTGTTTAGAAGAGTATATGTTGCTTGTCCTGTTACTTTTAACTTCTAAACATCTTTTATTTTTTTATACATAGTATAAGCATCACTTCCTGGTAATCTCTAAATAAAAAGAACAAAAAAAACATACATTCCTCTTGTAAATCACATATTTTTTAAGTATGAAGACGAGGACATAAAGCACCAACAAAACTAATATATTAAAGGGAAGGAGTAAAGAACAGTGACGTATGAATGAAAACGTCCAAATATTTAAAATTACTGACAATTAACCTTACTCGCCCAGATGTGTTTGAAGTGCTAATATTTTAATGTACAGTCAATTTCTACATATACGTTCTTTATCGTTTGTTAGTAGAGCTTACTAATTAGATCTAGCAAAGTCAGCAGTACCATTTCCAATATCAGAGTGTGCGCCAATATGTTTGCGCATATCGCGGTAATGTGTTTGCGCATACCACGCATAAACTAAAGCGTCTATTTAAACTGCGGAACACCTAGAGAAAAAAAGTTTGAACAATATCGACCTGTTGTTAACTTCGCGGAAAGCCGAAGTCTTTCTGACATTGCTGTTTAACAATTCAGATGTAAGTAAGCCAATAAACAAAATGTCCACGTCATCAAGTGCGGCAATAGTAAACGCATCGCCGGAAAAAAGTGCGATGGACAGAAAGCAGAGAATATGGATGGGAATTAACAGGTGATTTTGTTTAAAGAAGGGATAATAACCAATAACTATATCAAAAATTAATAAAAACATGACAGCACAAAAAAGCTCCAAAGAGCCCATTTCGCCTTAACAACTTGACTCAACAATGTAAAAGAGTAATGCAAGAAATCAAAACTGAATTAATTAATAGATCGCTAAAAAAATAATCTTGCAATAACAGTTCGGTTTATTCTCTATGAAAGACCACGAAAAGCATCAAGGACTAATAACGTAAATTTCCAAGTATTTAGAATGCAGTTGATACACGCGCGTGTAGGTCTAAATCATTTCAAAGTTTCAGCAATGGCTGGTTGAACTTTGTTAATAATTCCATGCATTAAATGCGCAATTCATTTGTTTATAGTCAAAGACCTTGACTGCAAGCTATAAGTTTAACATGTTAATCAATTTTGCATTTTCTTTCATGGTTTCAGCGTGCGACTTTACTTAATTTTAGATCTCATTCCACTTGCACAACTGTTTGTTAAGGTAGTACACTCGACTAATTTGATACTAACGCCCATGGAGTTAAGCAAGATCATTGGTTTTTTACGATATGTTGATTTTATATACTTATAATGCGTTTCGTTGTCCAAAGGTCTTTATGATTAGCGGCGCATCCGCTCAGTACGTTTATTATTTGTTGTGTCAACAATAACTGGTTTTTTATTTTCTAAACCTGCTTCTATGTTATCTTCAAAGAGTTGAGATGTATCAATTAGCATTTTAACGGCTTTTACTTTTATAACTTTAAATAAAGCTTCTTAAAGGGCTTAAATTGCTTTTCTATTATCAAATTTACATATCTGAGAACCAATTGAATTTCAGAGAATGGAGTAGGATATCAAAACAAATCTCATTAAAGAGCACCACAGGACAGTAGATCTACATATATATACCTCTATCTCTAGAAAGTTCCATTACAAAAAATAGATTTGGTTGCCCACATTTTTTTAGTCACCCTGTATAATCAAAGGTACTTTACTTATCTGCGTCACCTTCCTGCCTACAACTTTTATATTAACCAATTTTATGTTAAACTAGTAAATCAACCGAGCTACGCTTCGGTTAGCTAATTTAAGAGAGATTCATTAATATAAATCAAAAAATGATGCATCGGTCGGGAATCGAACCCGGGCCGCCAGCGTGGCAAGCGACATTTTACCACTGTACGAACGTGGTTTAGTTGAATAATGCGCTGCTATAATGGTATATGAACATAGTGAATCACCCGCTCTAACAGCCCACGGCCACAACAAATACGGCACCGCAGTCTACGGCCACAGACGTTTCGCTCCGCTACTTACATGATTTAATTAAATTAAAACGTTTTCGTATTTTTTTGAAAATAAAAACCGGCCTACGATCTAAGTCTAAAAATTAGCAAACTTTAAGCCATCATACAACTTAAAACTTAAAACAAAGAAACATACAAAGAGATCAACGATTTCATGTTCAAATTTGCTAAAAAAATTGTTCGAACTCTTCTAAAGATGTGGATGCGACCTTTTGGCTTTATTTTCTCAAAGTGGGTCAGATCTCCACATTGAGGCAAGTATTAGTTTGATTAGTCATTGATTGCAAGAAATACATTTGCCATCAAATCAATTATCCTGGTATTATTTGTAATAATTTAGAAGTAAATACTTTGTGTAATGGTGATTTAACTAATGCGATAGCAGGATATTATTTAACTAAAAGAAACATAAATTTAAATATGGCGTTCCAACCTCACAATTCGCAAAAACAGGTTTATTACTAATCGACAATTGTCTCTGATTGCGTAATTCAAGCGTTGCCTAGGTGATAACAAATGCTGTAAGTAAATGCACGTCATAAAACAAAACAAACTCAAAGAATGCTTCTGCCGGGAGTGCTTAAAAACCGACGCCACCAATAAATTCGCTAAATTCGATCTTATAGGGTGAAGTTTCCTGATCGTTTTGTTGCCTTTAGAACGGAATTAGGGCCCAACTCGAACTCATAGCGAGTCCCGCGATGCTTGGCCCTCTCTTTGTCCGTCGGCCAGCCTCTGAACTCCGCTGCGGAATTATTCCTGTAGCTGTACCGCTGTGATGACAAAAACTGCTTCTAGATGTTGCTGATTCCTAATGCTGCACTGCTCTACACGCAGGTTACTGCCTACCTCCAGCTTCCAGAGGCTCCAATTACTCTGCTCAGATGTCCAAAAACAGCCACCGGAATACAAGCTTAACCTCGATGCACCGATAGAACACTTTTTCAACCTCCTGCAGAGGTGCTACAAATGAATGCAGTCTACTACAGCACACCCACAAGGCATTCAGTCAATTTTAAGCTCACTTAATTGGAAAAAGGGTATTTATTCACAATTTTAGAGTTATTTATTGGGGAAGCCAAAATAGCAACACCTTTCAGCTTGGCTTCCTTCCTCCAACTGTTTGTCTTCGATACTTTATTGTTTAACATTTCTTCCAAGCCTACTCTGATTATATTTTGTTTAAATCAAAGCTAGCACGATTTTTAATACAGTTTTACAATTATTATAAAAACCAATTCTATTATATACTATTTGCAAAAATTAAACTAGTACATTTTTTTAATATTTATAAAACATTGTTTGATATGCATGTAATATTCTTAATTGCTGTAATAATAAAAGGCTTAAAATGTGTTCATAGCAATATTGTGTAAAATACTTCACACATGTCTCCTCTTGGCTTCTTGTGGTAATTATAGGGCGTATTTATAAATTTCCTTCTTGGAATAATAACAACTTGAATCCATTCCTTAGATTTGAATGTAGTTCAATTGATTCTTATGCCCATAGTTTCCTTGCAGAAACGTTTGACAGGTTCGATGGGCCAAATAGAAATAGTTAAATAGTATCAAATAATAAACAAAAGACGTTTCTTAAAACTCCTTTAATCAAATCTAGTGGAAACTAAAACCTTTGCTCTAACCAAGACAGTTAATGCTAACCGTTGCACTTATGTAATTCTGAAACTATATGTGTTTCCTTATTTTAAATAGCTGTGATCATAAAATAATTACTAAAATAATCTTGATTTATATGACGTTCTGTCAGTGTCTACAGTACATTTCTATTCACAGCTCGACCATTACAGTTAATTTCAAATTGTAAACACCAAGCACGTGTTCGCGTTTTACTACAAACACACAACTGTTTAGCAGCCAAAATAATATTTAGCACAAATATAAATTGTGAGTACACACTTCTTTTTACGTGTTTGTAATACATTCAACATTAAGTGATATAAACCTTTTCTAACCAACAAACAGAAACAATTTTGCACTTTTAAAATTGTAGGTACGTCATACATTCTTTGGAACGTTAATATTAAAAAATAACACTTCGTCATACATAAAATGTCAGTTACTTCATCAATATGTTACATATTTTCTGCAATAAATTATTTAAATGAGGCATATTTTTCCTTATAGTCCAAATAAGTTGACTTTTCCTTGAATTTAAAATGTTAGTCATGTTAAGTTGATGGCGTGCATTCTACGTACTTGCTCTACAAAAACCGTTAAAATACCATTTAAAAAAAAGAACGTAATATTTTGAGTAATTAAAGTCATTGAGCTTATTTTTGACATTTTTCGATAAAATTTCCCAAGGTTATGTGTTTTGATCGATTTAAACACGACGAAAAAAGTACTCAAGTCGGGAACAACAACGTTTCGCATTGATTCATTATAAATGTGATAATATTAGTGGACTACACAATTATGAGAAGAAATTCACTGCAGATCATTACTTGCATTGCAGATACCCAATATGAGTGCAGAACATTAACCAAAACCATCAATGAAGCGAATCATTTTCTTGGTCTTCTCTTTTTTTTTGTTAGCTTTCCGGTATTTTATAATTTTATTTTAGTCTATTTTAATTTACGTTAACTTTTTGTGCATATAAAAACAAATTGACCGGATCAATTCGAATAATAGCTCGAAATCTGCAACCAGTTTGTGGGTAATTGAAGTACAACGGAAGGGACTAGATAGAAAATTCCGAACGTTGTAAATAAGATCAAGAAAGTTAAAGAAAGTAGCAAGGAAACAAAAATTGCCCTGTCCATCTTTACTGTAATGGTATGATGCGTATAGTAATTCTGGTTGCATTGCTAACTTACGAATGTCAATGAAAGATTCAAATAGGCCCAGAATTGGTATTGTATTTATTGCAACAGTAAGAGTCACTAGTAAACATTGATAATTACGTAAAATATGACTAACAATAAATGTAATTAATCAACAGAGGTTAGTGATTGTATAAAACGATATGGTCAGCGTTGCGATCAGCTTGTATTCAATTTTGTGCTTAATATAGCAAATGTAGCAAATTTTATGATTACTGACAAATTAACTGAGTAACGTCAGGCCACGATCACAAAGTCGCATTAGTACAAAGGTGTTTCGAAGCTGTACAGAGGGTTAATGCAATGTGTGCATTGATATGGAAGTGCCAACAATCGATGACGCAGAGAGTCGCTTGTTTTTATTTGTTGGAGAACCCAAGCCGAAAGCTGTGTGTTGGTTAGCTTCCCGAGTTTTATATTAATTTGTTGATAAAAGTAAATATTTTGTGCCCAGTTGTGCATTTTATTGTATTCGTTTCTGTGGGTACCAGCTGTGGTCAAATTGGCAGTGTTCCGGAGTACAGTTCCACAGAAAATTGGACCTGGAGCGTAACCGGTGCTCGTTTGCCTTTGGAGCCGAGATTCTATCAAATTTGGAGCTGCGGGAAGCGGAAAACAAGATTCTGCAGTTGGAGCAGGCCGTATTCGTAGTCCAGAGCCATGTAGCAACAGCAGGAGACTTTCTAGGAAGCGGATACGAGCGTGGCGTCCTTTCCAACCGTAACCTGCGCGAGTTCGCATTTGGAGCTAAGTTTCTACACAGATTTGGAGCTGTGGGAAGCGGAAACAAGGTGCAGCACCTAGAGGAAGCATTATTAGTGGTCCAGAGCCAGAAAGCAGCAGCAGAAAGCTTGCCAGAAGGCAGATACAAGCTTGGCGTCCTCTGCAGAAGACGGAAACGAGATCGACGTTTCTTGGAGGAAAAAAAATGCGAGTTGGCGTCTTTTTGCACTTGTAAAACAAATTCCAGGTTAGCTAAACTACTTGATTATTATGAAAGAATTGTTATAATTTACCTAAGGTAAACTGATTGATTGTTGGATAAGTTTCTGTCAAATTATTCTGAATTTTCTGTGTGTTTCGAACAGCTTCGTTTGGAGTTAAATATTTTGTGGTTATCTGTCGCTTATCAGAATCGAGCATTCAGCATACAATGGTAGAAATTCAACAGTGTAAAGATCCAACCCTGCAAATAAAATTTCAATAGTTAGCCGACTCGAAAGTTTTTAATAAGTTGCAATTAGATAAAATATAGAAAGACCAGCTTACCATTATTATAGTAAAGCTGAATTAAATGCTTAAATTTTTAATTCGCCAGAGATAGAGAGACAGGCAATATTGTCATAAAATTTAAACAGCTTGTGTGTTGGAGCTCAATTTTATTTATTTTAAAGTAATATAAGTAATATAAAATATAAAATAGATAACAATAGTAGTCACATTATATTAACTTTTAAACCGATAAGGATTACAAAAACATATTTGGCATTCAATAGAAGGAATAAGAAATAGTAAGCTGATTTTACAGTATAGAAAATGTTAGAGATATAGACACACGCAAATATTTTCTGCACATGAAGCTAAATGTGCAAAGAATCATTTGATACGTAACTGCAGTACACCCACAAAAGTTAAACTAACCTGTTCAAATTGCAACAAGGATTAGCCTGCAAGCTACCACTGATGTGAAATTGCAAAAAAAAACGATATCAAGTAACTAAAACACCAGTGGTTAAACATTTGGCAAGTTCTGTCGTCTTAGTTTCGACACAAATTAATGGTTGATCTATAAGATCAGTTTTAGTTATTGTCGGATAATTTAAAGAATACTTAACTTATTAGTCAAAAATATTTCTTGGAAGCACTCAGATCACGCACCCGTAAGCTGTCCAAATAACTAATGATTGAGGCCTTCTAAAAAATGAAAAGTTGCCATTAAAAAATATATTACCATACAAGTATAGAGAATTGCAGTAATAGACATTGTCAGGCTAGAATGTCAGACTTATTTCTTAAGGGTTACTATAAACAAAATTTATAGGTATCACCAACATTATTGAAATTGAGACAACGTTCCACTTTAAGCATTACATGATAATGTTGAATAAGCAAAGCTAAATAATACTGGCGTTAATAACTAAACCATGCAGCGCAGGGGTTGGCCATTTCTACCCCGCATTTATAGACACAATAATATTGAATTATGCGTCAACAAAACTCTATCTGTTCGGAAAAGATTTTTCTACTTCGCATTTATATTAAACATAATTAAAGCACACCTTAGACAGTTGTTCAAGCGCAGTATGCACAGAACCATAACTTAAAACACTCACAAACAGCTGCTTCAAAATTTGCCTTTGTGCTGACAGCACAGTGTGTAATGCGCATTGAACACAAGAAATCGCGCTTCCAATGCCCTATGGTGCACAATGCCGAAGTCGATTACGACTTCAAATTCGATAATTACAGTGTTGATCATTCACCTGAAGTGCTGATTGACGAATGCTAGTTATTCAATACTTGAACTTGCGCTCCCACAGCTCACCACGATGATGCCATTGCTATTGCGACACTCGATTATACAAACATACATACGAAGTGTAGCTCTCGGGTGCGAAAAGTGGACGATCGGCCAACCAAACTAGAAAAGCATCGAATCGTGTAAAATGTGGTGTCACAGAAGGGATATGAAAATAAACGAGACCGAACATAACTAATGAAGAAGTGTTACTAACAGTAAATAAAACCATGAAAATATGAAAACAAATAAAAAAGAAGGGATCAGTTAGTAGCACACTTACTTAGGTGAAAAGTATAGGTAGAAAAGGTAACAATAGAAAGAAAAATAAATAGTGATAATCCAAGAGAACGATCCACGTTACAGTACATCAAAACAAATGATATAAGATACCATTCAGAAAACTGACGACTCGGAAGGAGAAATAAGTATGTAAATGTCGCACTATACGTAGTACGCAGCTTCGTTCCAATTTAACCCACATCGTATTTGTCAACATAGGGAAATGCTCATGTAGTTACTCGAAAAATGGACACTCTGTATATCCAACACAGATGTGTTCGCCATAACTAATTTTTAACGTTAAATGCGTCAGATAGCTCTTTTCCAGAACTAGCTAGATTAGCTAAATAGCTGTCTTCGTTAACTAACTGTTTATTGATAGATTTTCGAGAGGTTTTCAAATTAAACGAGAAAGAACTGCAACTACAATTTAAAAACCTCCAGTCATGAGAAGGCGCGTCCACCAAAAGTAAAGCTCATTGTGTGAGTGCCAAGGGAAAAAACTCAAATAGCAAGGTCAGAAAACGGGCGGCCTGCTGGACACCGATGAGCATTTCCAGTGCCTCTCAGGCGAGAAGGACGGATGATCCTTTGTTCACCAGCACCATTATTCAGCGATCTGCAGGACATCGTGCCGTCAGGTGTACGGTAGCGCTGCAGGATGTGCACGCTCGCAGGGTTGCCACCACATAATAACAACCTACCTTGCGGAGCGGGCGCCGTAATCGTTTCGTGCCCGTGCCCGCCCACTTTGTAATTATATTTTTGATGCATGTTTTATTCTCCGCGCTCAGATCCATCGAAGGCCCTTGATAACGCCGAATTTACATCGCGTGGCTGGGAAACCGAATTTCCGCGTCGGCCGCGGCTCGCTTTCTGAACCGTTCGTGACGTTTTGCTGGGCCTTTCGCCACACAAAACGGCACGAATTGCATTAGAATACGGAAAAGGCTTCGGAGATTATCTTGGAACAAGCTATTGGTCTAGAGTAATAAGCTCACTGCAGAAATTGGGAAAATTGTTGGAAGGAGTTGGCATGTTCTAAAAGTTGTTTCAGAAATATTTTAAGTGTGATATATCTTTATCATGATTTAATTTTAAACCACTTGAATGACACCATTAAATGATTGCAACGGCAGTTTGCATTAGACATCAAACAAATTGGGAACAGTATCAACTGTAACACAGAATATATCCAATGCTTAATACCAGCATTATTAAAATAAAAATAGAGGTCACTAACATAAACTAAGAAAATCGGGCATCCTAAAACAGACCCATGCGGCACACCTCAATTTAAAGCTGTTCTGAATATGTATTGCAGACTCTTTGATGGTGATCCTTAAGATCAAATCTAAAGAGTAATTCGAAATCCCTTGTGTAGCTATTTAGTCCCAATTGTTTAACATCATTTCGTTCATGGTTTCGTTAACATATACAAGGCTGTTCTCTGCTATAATTCGCAATTAAAGTTACGATTTAAATTCTGACGTATTTTTTCCACTACTAAATGTGTGAGTCATAAGGATTTTATGTGAGGAATAAATAGCACCACAATTTCGGCATCGCTTTGTATGTCCTGTCCTCAACTGAAAATTCCTCACTGTCAAGTCCTAACAATCTATTTTTGAAATTACTTTACGTGTACATTCGTACACGCGTAAATTAGTTAAGGTTATTGTCTCTATAGTGAAAGTAGTCGGCTAAATCTGCAACAGTCCATGTGAATTCCCTCTGGTTGCATGTACCTACAGATCTATAAACTGCTCCAATAATTTCTTTGCAGCGAACTGCATTCTAATTCCTTTTGTTGTCGGCGACTTACCCAAATTATTACAACGGGCTAGGTAACCGTTGAAAGCGATTCTACAAATCTCCTGGCACCTGTATTTTTGTATAACCTCTGTGTTTATATTGAAACTGTTATTTGTAACTTGCTTTTCATTCGAAAAAGTAAGGTTACTTGCATACTTCCAGGTCGTTTGGGTTCAGTGGTGTAGGATTTTCTTTTGCAAATACAGCTGTTTCTAATTTGTCTATTATTATGCAAAATCTACAACTTCTTGAGTTATTGCAAGTATGGATGTATTATCAGTAACCTCTTTTTATGCTATCGTGTTTGGCGGTGTAGTGCTCAACTGAGCCCGTTTTCTGAGTTACAAAGTTGCAGCGCCCATTTTGTACTTGCGTAGCAGCCATTGTGTCACGACTGTGTCTTGGTAATGTGTTGACTTTGTTACTCTATCTCTTAGGTCTGTGTTTCTGAGTAACAGTTAATTTGGTACACAAGTGTGAAATGTCCCACCGGATCCGATACCGAACTCCAAGGCTGCAAAAAACAATCCGCCCAGCGTAAGATTCGAACCGAAGTGCTTAATGTAAGTCTACCGTTCCATCAACTGCGCTATCCGACTTGAATTATTATTAATTCAAAATATAGAATATATGTAATATATTAAAGTGTAGAAAGGCCCATGGGCGCCGTTACATAGGGGCAAGGAGGGGCGCTTGCCCCTCCCTGGATTTTTCCAAAAATAATATAATCCACCATTACTCGCCACGCGCTGACCGCCGAGCTATCAGAACTCACCGCACAGAAATTATTTTCATAGGGTGTAATAATATTATATCGTGTGCGTAATAATAGCAACGATTTATTCAATTGTCCGCTCACTTTACAGAACCGATTCTTTGAATAAGCAGAAACAAGTCCATGAACGAAATATCGAGATGAGGGGCGCCTATGAATTTGTCACTTAGCGCGATACAAAACAATATTTAAGTTTCCATTTTTTGACACTTTTATATAAGGGCCGACCGATGTTGGGTTTTCTTGTGTCTAGGCACGTTCAAGTAATAAATTTAATGGCTCGCCAAATCCCAGCGCACCTGCACGGAATGTTAGCAAATATTTAAAATAAATGCATTACTTATTTCAAGTTAGTCTTATTTGCTCTCTGGTTGAGTTACTACTGTTAGATTATTGTGTATCCTGGTTTACATTGTTTTTTATTTGGGACTTAGATCCGATCTATACGGTATGTGATTTTTTGTGCATATATTATTTTATTTGTTAATTAATTTTATGTCTTCATTATTCTGTATTGCAATTACTAACGCCTTACTATTCTGTGCGCTTCGATGCCCAAACCATAAAGTAAAGATGTAGTAAAGAACGTAATGATTTTATTATTTTTAATTTAGATACACAAAACGTGTTGGCAATACAGGTATTTTTTCCAAACACTGTAGTATTTTGTTTTTATATTTTTAAAATCTAATAGCATTTTTAGGTGCGCATCAAGTGTTTCTTTTTTTAGACCCTCTGTGAGATTAATTGTCTTATCTCAATATCGAAAAAATATTGCCCCTCCCTGAGAAGTTTTCTAGCGGCGCCCATGGAAAGGCCACACACAAAAAGGTTCGAAATTGAATGTAAAAAACCGAAATCAGCTCTTAAACCGCTGAAAAAACCTTTCAAGACAAATTGAATAAAGAATAGAATCGGAAAGACGAACAAAAAACACCCCCTGTACAAAAAGTCGCACTTAATATGCCTAAATCAAACAAGACTATAGTAGCAAATGTGCCAAAGGAGAAATTAAAAACAACCAAGCACTTAGAAACAATAAAATAATACCAGAATTAATAAAGGAAGGAGAACTGAGCAAAACAATATTTTAATAACAACAATCTGGGAGGAGAAATAATAGCGAAAGAATAAAAAGTGGAAATAATAAATTAATCTATAAAAAAGAGATATATACGACTATAATAATTACAGAGTAATAATAACACTGTCAAACACCATGTGTGAAATATTGTCAACCGTAGTAAGCAAAAGCTTACAAAAAATATACTCAAGAAATAATGTCAGATTGTCAAAATTAGTTCAGAAAAATAAACAATCAACGGTGCCCATAATATACACATAATCCGAAACTAAGCTACATAATAGAGGTATCTCGACGTATCGTGGCCCTAGGTTAGGGTGTCAAATTGTAACGGGGCTTTTGCGGACCTAAGTATTTATGCCTCTACGCTTAGACCCATTTTTTGTTAATTTTGCCATTTTCCATTGCCAGCTTGTTGAACACCAATAAGATCTTTCTTTTTGTTTACCTCAATTTGTAGCTGTAAATGTTATAACTCCAAAATAGTAATAAAATAAAAAGCCAATTTGCTTGCATACAGGTGAACAACATGTATAAGTACATAAATATATTTCCTGTTAAAGAATACTGCTAACTAGTACTTAAATACTAGTAAATAAATATTAAACAAAGAAGAAAACAGCTGTTTCTACCACGCCTTTACCGTAAAAATAGTTAAATCATAACGCAGACAGCTTGTCCTAACACGCTTTTATGTTGACGGTCTGTTGTAGTTTTGCTTAACAAAAAAAAAATAGATAATAGCGCTCACACGCCGGCTTTGGTGATTCACAGCGCTGGGATCCAACGGCTGCTCGTGAGTAACAGAATGTGGCTTAATCGTCAACCTAAAGTAATAATCATTGAAGTTCAGTTGTGTAATAACTTAGACCCGTCCTTCGTAGACGTTTCCAGATGCTTTCTTTGTCGATTTACTGGACCCACGAGTTGCCAAACTAAAACGTCGATAGGACGACGATACTCTCCGTGAGTTTAACAAACCACTCTTACGATACTTCTTTGTGCTAGACGTTTCCCAGAAAATGTATAACCCCCACTATTAACGGGTCTAGGTAAATTGCTCGAATGCAATTGCTCGAAAACGAATTTCTCGAAAACAGTTCTTCGAAAGTCCATTGCTCGAATGTGGTTTTGCTCGAATTGCAAGTTTCTCGAACAGCAATTTCTCGATTATCCGTTGCTCGAAAAAAATAAAGTTGTGAAATAGCCTTAACTCGAATCAGTTAATATCAAATATAAAAAAACACAAATTGCAAATTATAACCGTTATTAATAACAAATAGGTACTTACAGGTATGTGATTAAATTAAAAATTATAAAAACCAAATATTATATGTTTTCAATATGATATGTTATGTGCTATTCCACGGATAGAATCATATATATTTCTGTCATGTCCATAATTATTCACTAATCTTAAAAGTCTCTGTGCACTATCACGATATATTCTTCGACTTATGGTGTGTTGTTGATCGCTGACATATTTTTCTATCAGCAATTAGTTAAAACTCTGCTCCCTCTTTAATGTCGAAATAAATTTCCAGATGCTAAGACCACATAAATTCGAGCAAAACATTTTCGAGAAATAGCGGTTCGAGGAACTTGTATTTCCAGAAAAGTTACATTCGAGCAATTTAATTTTCGAGCAATTGATTTCGAGCAATTGATTTCGAGCAATTGCATTCTAGGAATTTGCCGGAGACGACTATTAACTGCCACTGGGTCACATACTTAAATTTTATCGCTTCCCTAAAATATTTGTTGCTTCTGTTTAATGTAACAAAAATATATAAAACCCCGCGGCGTGTAAAGTGAGATTTGTGATACGCCTTCTTAACGTAAAAGTAAGCGACTATGTAAGCAACCTGTTGTCTAACGATGTGATGTCGCCGATTACAAATTCCAAGTCAAAATTAATGTTAAAAAAATTACCAATCCAATATGGGGGATAATTGACAGATTACTAACAATATGGGCCGTAAATTAACAGTTTGTGCAACACATCAGGCATATAATAATACCACGGATATACTTTCGTAATTTCTTTTGCAGCTTCCACGGTATACTCTTGAAGCTTAACACAATTGATCTCATGGCTGCTCCAAATAACTTGCAGAATCACGTGAAAGCGTTTGATTAGACATTCGTTCAACCCTGTTATCGAAGCACACATAGCTGAGTTTTTAAAAAAGCGTCGAGCTGTTTTGCTATCATTGATACTACCGTGTCCTGGCTTTGGACGATCAACGGCTAGTTCCAATTTTGAACGAATCTCTTTTGAATGATCATCTGGCAGTCTTTTGTCATCTACAGTTTTTAATGCCGAGTTTGTAGGACAAGCGTGCAATCAGCGTACATATGATTTATGTACGCTGGTACAATGTCAACAATGAAAACTTCATATTGGTTTCATCGACCTCTTTTTGTAAAATAGCAGCGATTTCATTAAAATCCTTGATTGTAGCTCCACACAAATAGCCACCCTAGCGAATTTCGTAGATGCATTGTAAATGCCATATTGTACCTTGTTGACGTCGACTCTGTCTCTTCGTACACAAACTATAATCGTAATGATTTTTAGAATCGAGGAGATGGAGCCTTAGGATTTTTCCAAACTACGATTTGTATCTTCATTCGTAATGGACAACACAACTTGTAGTGGCGTAACTGAGGTGAATACCACATTCGCCGCTGATTTGCTGTCATCAATAAAGGTCTGAACGATGAAGCAGTAAGACTCATTACAGGCTGGAAACTAAATATGGCTAGAAGATGTGGGAAGACTTGTTAGCATTCAACTGATTCGTTGGCTAATTCTCTCAAAACAAAACAAACTACTTGCATACAGTTGTCGGCCGACTAGTCAGGAAGACAGCGTGCATTAAAAGCCAAAAGGGCGCCAATGTATCTTTTACCAATTAACGACAAATGTATCCAGGCATTCAACTGAGAATTCGTAAACTCAAGTAGCACATAATTTCCTGAAAGAAAAACTCAAATCACGCACAGGTAGCAGTAACAAATAATAACACCAAAATGCTGATATCGCAGTATAATAGTTTCTAATTGGTAGAATTCAGTACAAATGCAAGATAATTAATAGTACAAATTGGCAGTAATCGAATTTCAAACAAGTATTGGCCAGTCTAAAGTTCGAGAATGGACATTTGTGTTAGATCTAACTTCACACTACCTATGTATGTAATTATCGATAAATTGCTATTAACAAGATAATAAAACAATAACGGACACAAAGCAAATTTAAAATCTCAAATAATTTACACAAAGTTGCTGTGATGGTTTTAAGCGTCACTCAAATTCTCAGAACATGACACATGACACATCTCTACATTCATATAGACAATTGTACCAACTATAAGCAACCTACCTTTAGAAAGCCCACGTAACCCCGACTAGCTTAATGCTCAGCTGCAATACGGATATAATAAATATGGGATTTTTGTTTACTTCACTTTCGCCTAATGGTTTTAGGTTCTCACTAAGAAAGAAGTATTGGGTGCCAACAATTTTATTAAATTGTAATTTATAAATAATATGTACATATACGCCTTATTATATCCAATCTTGTATTTTATGGTTATTATCTACTTACGATGGCAATTTATAAATGACACTTTATACGGAAATATTGAATTAAACTTATATCAATTTAGGGATCAAGTTATTCACTCAAATATAAGTTTCACTCTTCTCTTTTAAAAATTCTATGCGCATAGGTGAGATATATTAAAGAACTATTTATATCCTCTTAATCTATTTTTGATCGCGAATCTATTCTACTCCAAAGTATAAGAAATGCCCATTATTTGACACATATATGCAGTATAACATTAAGCTTTAAATGACGTTTTCTAAACCTAACCTGTGGTCATTTACTTGGTTTAGTTTTGGCGTTTTCTACAGAAAAGGTAATTGAATTTATTTGTTACGTTCTGAGTAAGTGATTTAAGGTAAGCTAAATTTCATATGTTTAATTAAACTTAAAATTTTGGCATACTTCTGGTTGCTGCTTAACTGAATTGTCTCATACAGGACTCCGCAGTTTGGAACCAACGAAATAGGGAAACAGCTGGTCTTATGCAGCCAGGAACCGCTGCCTCGCTTATCGAGTTGAATCTCTGGTTAACAGGAAGCATTTCCGTCGCAGGACTAATGAAGCTGGGTTTGTGGTAGGGATTCCTTCTTCTTTTTGTAATGCTTCTCCTATCGGAGGTCAGCAATCAATAGCGCAATCTGTACTTTACTGCAGCTCGAAACAAGGAAACACTACTTTTTCCGCACCATAATTTTTTGCAAAATTTTGTATCGTTCATGTCGCATCAAGTGTCCCAGGTATCCTAATTTTCTTCCTTTGATGGTAAGTTCTATTTCCATATCCTTGTTAATGCCGGTTTACTACCATCGTCGACTTTAGATTAGCCACTCAAAAGGTTTCACCGAGACGCCGTGCATCCTATCTAACCCAAATCACTGCACTCAGCAACCAAGGACAATCAAGAATCAATAATTGCAGGAGAAATAAAAGGCTAAATTGAAGAAAGAAGCTTCTATCATGATAAATAATAATCACCGATGTATGTACCTAAGAGTTAAATCGTAACTGCTTTTTTTATAATTAATATGACCAAGGAATTAAATCTATTCGCCTGAAAAACCATTACAAATTAATTGAATGCAGAATTAGATTAATTGTAATCTTACAGATTAGGGGCCTCAAATTCATATATCCATGAGTTGAGAAAGAATACCCAACTTATTCGTCCGGACGCTATTAAGACCAAACTTGTTCTATTACAAAACAGGAAACGGCTTCTCTCTTTTATTTTTTGAAATATTCTAAATTAGCCCTCTGATCAAAATTAATTATTATGTGATGATTATGCAACCTGTATCTCTTCCAAGTATAATAAGTTGCATAACCCTCAGGTTTTGTTACAATTTAGAATTAATGTATTTTAGTAGCACTGACTGTGGAATGATACACAATGGAAATCCAGAAATATATATAGCCCTTGCAAGATATTCGTAAATTTCTACTTTCCTCCTCTAGAAGACGCAAAAAATCACCTTGTCGAAATCTTCAAGTTTTAGGGTCCCCAAATGACGAAAAACAAGTTTTTTCAATTTCGTCTGTTTGTCTGTCCGTCTGTCTGTTCGCCTGTTTGTTAGCGGTATAGCTCAAAAATTATTTGTTAGAGGAAGATAATATTTTGTATGCCGATTATATGTCTACTTGGCTCGAAACCGAATATATTTTCGGTCAAATATATTCACGGTGAGCACATTGAAAAAATTAATAGTTATCTATCTTTGCTTTAACCGAGGAAAAGATAATACTAATAATTTGCACATAACTCAGGTTTTTACCCTTGATGGAAATGGAACCCAACATATACAAGGTAAACATTGTAAAAGGAAAGAGAAAAGTTACGTGTAAAGCCCTTCACAGATATTTTTGTTTTGTAACTTTCGTCGTCTAAAAGACTAAGAAAGTATTGTAATCGTAAAAATTTCACTATTTAGGGTTTCTAGACATGTTTTTTTTGAATTCTTGCTGTCTATCGGTCGGTTTGCTTGTGGGCGGTGTAGCTGAAAAAGTATTTTTTAGAGGAAGATATTATTTTGTATGTGGATTAAATATCTACCTCAATGAAAACCGAATATACTTTTGGTCAAATAGCTACAGGGTGAGCACCATATTAATAAATTTCTGTCTCTCTTTGCTTTAACTTAGCAATAGATAAAAGTAATAATTTACACATAGCTCAGATTTTACCATTGACGAAAATGGGGCCCAATAGATACAATGTGAACATCATTAAAGCGCAGAAATGTGCAGCGCTTACCGCGTCCTTTATAATACTTAAAATAGTTTTAAAAAATTGTAATAGGAGATTAGTTTAGTTAAGTTAATTTTTTAAAATTCAATTCAAAAAGTCAAAATTTAACTTATTACTTAAAATAGTTTATAACTAAATAAAGATTATTATTATTATTATTATACTTTTCTATCCTCAGCGCCTCGTATTTTAATGAGTTCATAGAAAATATTTCCCCTGACAAGTTTGGAATGGATTATACGTCGTGTGCTTTTAAAAATGGGCGGCCGCGTTTAATCGCAGCTCGCATTTACTGTTTTTCGAGTGGTATTTCTGACTTAGACAGTATCGAAGCAAGTTGAGAGTGAAGAGTTTGAGTAGTTGCTAGATGAGAAAATTTTAATCTTTACACCACCTGCAGCCACGTGCTGCGTGATCGAGTAATTACTAGTTTGGAGGTCTAGTGCGGGGCAGAGCTCTAGTAAGCATTTATGTCTTTTGTAGATTTATTCCTACGATAATTATGCTTTTTGTTAAGATATTTTGTGGTTGAGGCTTAAGCGACTAATTTCGAGGTCCTAACCTGATCCTTAGTAGAGTGCAGATATCTTGGCGATCCTTGGGTGAGATTAACCTTTTGCTCAATGTTCAGGGAAATTTTCAATAAAATAATTCTAGTATATCAATTCATCCAGGCATTATCATAGTCAGGCTCTTTTGCAGAAACCTTCAGGTATCCGGGTCGTAGATGCAGCTGTACTCGACGAGCAGTTCTTAAATGTGTACCACGTGGAGTGGCTTGTCATGAAATAAATGTATTTGTAATATTGGAGGTTTCATCTCATGTTGTAAAGAAATTCCTGTTTATTTGTTCAAATGTTGTTTGATCTATTGTAGCCACCTGGGTTTCACGCTATTAGATTTTGTAGAAGTTCGAGGAGTAATTCAGGTGCTAAAAGATATAATTCATAGAGGTTAAAGACATGTGTGCTAAAATCGAAATTGCCGAACGGTTAAAAATAACTTTTACACGGTTTTCCAAGACAGTTGCGAGCCGAGTACTTTAAGAACCTAATTTTGATATTGATTTGCTGTTGCAGTTGCGGAAAAATAATTTAGTTTGAATGCGGGGAGTACACAGATACCTTGATAATTAGCCCTCTCTTATTGTTTGAATTTAGAAGGTGTAAAAATGTTATCACGTGGTGAATTTTATTTATTCCAAATTGCGCGCACATAAATATTTGAGTAGCATTACTGCCATAGTGTAATAATTTTCGGCCCCTTTCACAGGGGTACTAAACGTAAAGGACATACTAAAAGCAAGACTTCTTTACGATTTATATACTGGTTATAAGTAATTTTTTGTGTGGTCTGGGATAGCATTCCAGTACTTTTAAGTAAGGTTTAAATGTGACGCCCTTAATAAAATACATCCAGTAATTAATACAGTGAATTTATTTTAATAGTTAACATAGCAGTTTCGTTTCTATGCCAGCATTTAATCATACAGGTCACTTCCATAGTTACCAATGATATCAATAGATTAGAGCGTTTATTTTACGAGTTAATATACGAATTTGAATTAGGTACTTGCTAATAAGAAACTTTAATTTTACTAAAAAGTAGATACGTAGGAACAACTTGTGTGTTGTATCTTTTCTTTAGTGGTATATATTAGGATAACTTTTAATTGTCTTTTTGACAAGTAATAATTTCTATGTTAACTCGTAAAATACACGCTCTAATCTATTGATCCCATTTGTAACTATGGAAATGACCTGTATGATTAGATGGTGGCATAGAAACGAAACGCTTATGTTAACTATTAAAATAAATTCCCTGTTTACAGGTTTGGTCTGTGATATCTACTATTTTCTGATTAGTCTTTATACATTTAAATGTTCTCAATTATTTTTGGAATGCCACTAATTACAAATCGTTATTATTTATCTGACTTGTTATCATCTAAAGGTACTATTTTACTCATTATTATATGATCCTCGTTACAACCTGGGTCCCATTTGATATTTTGGCTTCTTTTGAAGCACTTAGTGGTTAGTTGTCTCAAGTCATCAGCAACTAACGTGCCAGATAGAACCATTTGGCACCCTCTATTTTAGTTATCGCCTTTTCTAGAGTAAGTTAACCCCGATCCATTCTCCCGAGCTAGTCGGTGACATGTTCTCGTTCATTAACGGTCAAACATAATGTAACACTAACGAACAATAGATGGCACCTGGTACTTTAAATGCAAATAAAGAAACTTTGCGCGAATTTTAAGTATCGGCGAGCATTCGTAAATGTTTCTTAAATTCTCGTTCTTCGTTTGGAAATATTCGCCGCTTACAACCCCATACGAGGTACTTCAGAACCTTCGTAGAAGCATCTTCAAAAAAAGCGACACTAGAACTTCTGAAATATTAACAACAATACTCACGGGACTCTACTATATGAATAAACACATACACACAATAAATGTAAGCTGTAAGTTCTGTGAACAAGAATATGAGACTCCTATGCACTGTATATGCTAGTTTGAAGAACTTATAACTGTTCAACAAAAACACTTTGCGGAAAACCTCCATCTAAGACCGAATATTTCTCAATGCGCCCCCGTATAAGTGAAACGAAAGCAACGAAAAGGAGATGTAAGCTTGATAGCGGAAGCAGATTTGTTCCCGAATCGGTGCCTTTTATTGCCATTTTTAATTTCTAATGGCGAACACCCATGAAAACGGCATTGACTAGGTCGGCCGGATAATTGCGAAAGTTTTCGGGCAGTTCTGGCGGCCAGATCAAAGGCGAATCGCTGCGGTCGGCAAATGACAGTCCGGGCCTGCGTTCCGTCCGGTAGCGTACGTTTGCGGTCGTAAGTAAATTATTGGACATTAAAAAACGGAAGGTTAGAATGCGTGTGAGAAATAGACCTCCACCGTGCGCGAATGCCTGCCCTCGGGCTCCTGCCGTCTGCCGATTCTTGCGAAACCTTCATGTTTCAGATTTTGCTAATATATTTTATCAGCTTTTTTAAAATGTAGGTGAGGTGAAGTCCCTGTAGCTCTAAAGAGAAAAGTATTGTTTTCTTAAATGTCCGATTCTATCGGACTATTAGTAGGGATACTTATTTTGGCGACAGTAAATTATGCACAGGATTACTCTTCTCATTTTTAACAGAAAATCTACATCTTTTGAAGCAATCCAATTTTGCACAGTCGCATATAAAAGACATTAATCACCAAACATTATCAATAATTGAGTACTTAGTGAGGTTTATTCGAAAGCAAGAATATTATGGATAAGCATCTTTAGTGGCGTCTTAAGTGGGGGTGCAAGGGGTGCACGGCACCCGGGCGTCAGAACCTAGGGGACGGCAGCTACTCCTTAGTTACATAGACATAACCATTAGTTTGAAATTCAAAATTTAGGATTTCCTTCTAAGGCTATTGGTGAAGATAACCCGACCACGTGACGTCACGTCACCTGTCATTGAGTAGCGGCTGTTTTGGCTGAATCACAGTGTAACATACAAATGAATCGACTCCACTTTCAGAGATTTTCGAAAGTATCCGATCAAACGTTTCCAATGTTTGCTCCACTTTAGCCATCATCAGTGACGACTCGTGATAACTGTACCTACAAATATGACAATCATTTTTAATTTTAATAATTAGAAACACATTTGAAGCCTTTATGATTATAACAGCAGTTAATAAGGTTTCAAGCATATCAAATATTATCGTATAAAATGTTCCAGAAATATGCTAGTTTAATTTTTGCAAATTGTGTAAAATAGCATTGGCATTGATAAGAACAGCAACAGGAGTCGTTCTTCAAGGCATCAGCGACTTGTATCTGCAAGCCAACGGAGAAAAAGGAACCCTGGCACCGTGGGACTTGCTGGAGGTTCAAGTTAAGCCGTAGTTTCCATAGCAAAAGCAACAGAAATGTCAGGAAACTTTATCCTAAAAGATTGAATTTAGTGATTTTCAAGCGGCGTCGATTTTTTGTACACTTCCGACAGCAGGGACCGCTGAAGTGGGCGGCAGAGGGGGCCAAATCCCCCCTAAAATCCAATTGTACTACCTGGTAAAAAAGGTTTCCCTGTGCTATCCTTCACAGAGGTTTGTTTTTTCTTAAATGAAAAAGCGCTTGTACGTAAAGAAAAATTGTGGGAGAGAGCAGAGCATAAGAGAATTTTTTAACACGCTTTTATTAGTTCCACCTGTATGTATGTTTGTATGTTTGTTTGTAACGGAATCTTTGAACCTCGATTTTAACCCACTTCAAAACTTCAGATTGAACTGAAACTTTGCAAACTTATCAAGGACCGATGACAATACAATAATTTTATAAGTTTGTCCCATTATTCTGACCAGGATATTCAGGATCAACGATTTTTACCTTAAAATCATAAAATCCACATTACCAGCCATATGTAAAACTACAAACTTATGCCAAATTTACCGACTCCCCGTCTCTTTACATTTATAAGAAGTAAATGCAAAACAATTAACTCGAAAACCGAAAATAATCAAATAGAGGCATTTTTAAATAAATAATAGTTTAAAATACTAAAAAACACGCTTTTATAGCAGATCGATTTAAAAGTACAAAATAATTTTTATTATAAGAATAAAGTGATATAACGAGAAAATTAATGTTATTGCAAAAATATTGTAGCGGTTCCAGTGGTTAAGTGAGCATAGTTGAAAGCTTTTACAATAATTTTTTTAAAAATACATTAGGATATTTAAGCAAATGTATTTCAGTAATTTATACTAAATCAAGATAATGCTTGCTAGAATGTAGAGATCCCACCCATATGAGATAATCATTTATTAAAATCTAATACTAATATCATATACACCCAATGAGATTATTAAAGCATTTTATTTAAATGAAAACAATCCACAACAAGTAATCACCACAATAGTACATTACACAACATAAATTATTCAAACACAACACAAAATGTACACAAGAGTTAAAAACGAAATACGTATATTTATATGTTTAATATTGGAATAAAAATTATTGCTTATAAACGCTTCAACTGCAACGGTTATTACAGAACACAACCCATAACCATACAAACTTGCTCGAATTAACCTTGTACTATTGTTACCAAAAAATAAATAGGACAAGTCCAAAAGCCATACATTTTTATTATTTTAGTTGATGTAATTACTTTAAGTGTCATGTGAATAATTAAAACCTGTCATATGTCATATCAAATTTATAATATCAAGAAATATAACACACAACAATTTTAAAACTAGATAAATGTGCAATTTTCCGAATAGTTACACCGTTTTCTAAGCATGAAACAATCCTACCTTTTGAAACTAAACGCATTCTATACATTATTGACAGTAACGTTTTGAAATAATTTCAAATGTATTTGGTAACAATAGTATGTACTTAGCAGTTTATTTTCAATGTCAAAGCTTGCAACATTTCCAAGAAATTATACTATGATGCAATGGTTGCTGAACAGGCGGATAGAATTATGTTTTCGGGAGTGCAATATTCTGAAATACACAATAAGATCGGGCGTCCCTAGTGCTGTTAGCCTTCGCGATATAGACGATTCTGCAGGGACAACTATTTATCCCGTTATTCTCATATATGTTTGGAGCGAATTTCGGAGGGCCCTCGGCTGCTGCTTGGTAAATATGATACAAGCGAGTGTGTTGACACATAACTCATTTTGTGCTGACATACTTTTTGGATATTGTTTTTAAGCGGGATCAACGATTTCCGGATCCCATTACTTAAACTTTGTTATATTATAATGGTGGAATATATGGTAAAATATATTTTTAATTATAGAATAATACTTTTTCCTAGTGACATATAAGCTGTTGACGACTGGGTCTCGCATCCTTGAGCCCCTAAGGAGCAGCCGCCACTGGGCATCGGCGATAATATTAATTGGTTGGTCGTTTCTTCGTTTATAGTTATGTTTTCCTTTTTTTTGCCAGTATTTCATACTTTGTGCATATATTTTTTCTGCATTAACGAGTGTAATATTGTTTCTGTAGTGTTTTTTATTTTTATTTTCTTTTGTATTTTAATTTATCTTATCTCTACGTTTCTTTCGTTACTTCAACACCTCTGTAGTTTGCAGGATGCTGTTCTCCACAGTTAGCACATTTTGATTCGTCATTCTTTATTTTAGCACATTCTCTAGTTAAGAATTTTCGGTCACACTTAGAGTATTTTGGTTCTCGTGCACACAATTGTTGTGTATGTTCATGTAACTGACAGCGTTTGCATTATGACGCTAACATCAATCTTCTTATCAGTTCAACTTTTATTACTATGTTTTGGATAGTCTTTATTTAATATATACAGTGAGAATAATGTAAGACTATACATGACTGAAGTATATAAAATTAGACATAGGGCATTTACTTAATGTTCACCTCTTTGCTTGTAAACAAAATAACAACACAGTGACTAAAGAAACTAATTGAAACTGGATTATTTGATTGTAATTTCAAAACCGACAATTGTTACTAGCATGGATCAATTGACCAATGCTAAAATAAAGTTGCCAATGTATAGTCTTACATTATTCACACGGTATACAAATTTTCTTGATGCCCTCAGTATAGCCAAATGCTAGCATGAACAGTGGGAATGATTTTCTGACTAGTTCACATCTCCCCCTTTTTAATTTTCGTATTTCCTTTCCTTATTATACCGAGTATCACTGAAAGGTGTGGAAAAAATTAACCACATATACTAGAGCTCAAAATAATCCGATTTCACCTACAAAAGTCCACTATTGAGGAGGTAGAACCAGCTAAAGATGATGAAAAATGCTTTACCATGTCTCTTGTATGAAAATATAATAACAGGTGGCTTTGAAAATACAATAAGTTTTGATGTTTAACTAAAAAAAATTAACAGTTTCGAAGCCTACCTGTCATTTTAATTTCATACAGCAAATAATATCCGTGGAAGCTCTGGAATATTTGGGGGTATCAGAAACTTTCTACGGATCAGGTTACGTTTATGTATTAGTGAAAATGGAGTCCAATTTAGAACATTCGTTATGATTTTTCATTAATTGTTGTTTATTCTGTAGTTCTCAAATTAAATTTATTGCGATTTCAAAGACTACACCCTCTTTAGTTTAGTACAAGAGACATGGTAAAGCATTTTTTATCATCATTAGATGGCTGCAATGCCTAAGGGATAGACTTTTGTATATAGGTAATTTGAGTTAAATCAGCTTATTTTGAGCTCTAGTATCTGTCGTTACTTTTTTTCCACACCTTTCAGCAACATCCTTCTGCGAAGCTTATTTTAAGTTACCTCAAACTGAGTTAGTGTACTATGTCACGTGGTTCAACGCTTGGTGGAAGTTTCCTTGGCATCACCTTAATTGGTTTTGTTTTTTTATCTTCATTTATTTTTATTTGGTCATTATTTAGCGTCTTAACTATAAATGCAAAATTGCTTACTGTTAGTAGCGTGTTCAGATTGTTATAAACTTTTATGTTACTTATTAGTATTGGTGGGGTGGAGGTGGTTGAAGTTTTTCTTTCCTGTGTTGTTTTTGCAGCTGTTGTCCTGGGAAGGATTTAAGTGCGATATTAGTTTTTCTTTCTTATTTCTTGTATTATATTTTTCTATTGCCATCCAAGCCACTTTCCTGGCCAGTACTTCTTCATCTGTTTCATACACCTGTTGCTGAGCGGTTGGTTTCTCTGTTTGCTTTTCTTTTGGGACTAATTATAAGTTTCCACTGCATTGCCTTTATACTCTTCCTTGCAAAAGCTAACATTATGCCATGACTAATTAAACTTTTGAAAGTACTATATACGTGAACGACAAAGCATCAAACAAATTAGTGATCTTATTTCATGAGTAGATATTGTTTTGTTTTCAGTATCCCATGCTTTCTGGTGTTCCCCAAGGCTCTATAGTCGGACTGAGTTTTTATATTGTATATGTTCTGGACCTCGAGGCTCTTATTACTTTTTAACGCTCTTTTTACGCAGATGACTGCAAACTTTACAAGAACTCTCTTTCCAAGTATGCTGTTCCACTGGAAGATTAGGGAAAGTGAAAGATTTGTCTGATATATCATTAGTTCCTTGTAACATAAAGAAAATGTTCTGTTTTGCATTAAGAGTCGAACAACTATTCTTTATACTATATAGTTAAATTGATTATATTTTTAGTATTGACTCCCACGTTGATCCAGGTTTTACTATATCTAAAGATTTAAGTTGGTCCTCGCATCCAACTACAGCGGTCAAAAAAGCTAAATTTGCTACTTATAAAAGAGGTTACAGCTAATACGTACATACATAAGAGTATGCTATCTAAAATATCTTTACTATGCTCTATGAGTCATATTACAATCAGCCTATATCGGTCCACAGTTGGACGTAGCCTTCCCCAACTTATGCCAGTGCTCCCTGTTTCATCTATCTGATACGGGTGATTCACTTCAGATCGTCTTTCCATTATGTTTTTGGTCTACCAGTATACCTTTTTCCCGTTCTGGCCCATCTATTATCTTTTACGCGTGCTAGGTGACCGGCCCAATTTCATTTCAACTATACAATTTAATATGAATCGGTGAACAGATCAAATTAACAAAGGAAATTTACGTCGCCAAACAGGCAGCAACGAACAAAGAACAAACGCATCTGTTTACCGATACGCCACGATCCTACACAAATTTCAAAACAAACCTCTGAAGAAATAAAACAATAAATTACGGCATGCCAGTTTAAAAGTACACAAATTTCCAAATAAAAACCTCTGCAGAAATAAAACAATAAATTGCAAACAGCATGCCAGTTTCTAAAATGCAGAAAATCACCACGCAATAAAACACCAGGGCAAGCCGACGAGCGGAGCCTCTAAAAGCAGCCCAAATTCACGCCAAATTGAAATCTAATTTTAATTGACAACGGCACTCCTAATCAATACTGCACCCTATAGAAACCACACAGGCATAAGAACAATTAGCAGCTACCTAATCAAATTACCCTCAAGTCTCTAACAAGCATACAGGCCGATTAAAACAATTTTTTCCCTCAGCCGACGAAAACATTGCTGCTCGCCGTGAGGGCGAAGTTTGCCCGGGCCCGAGGCAGGACAAAGACGCATTCTCTAACGGCTAAATCGGGACAAAGGCCAAATACAGCAGGCGAATGTACAAATATTACAAATTAAATTTTAATTAGCGGTAGGAAGAATCAAATGCAAGAGTATTTGGTATCAAAAAACAGAAAAAATAAGCGCCCAAATAATAAAAACAAGGAGAACTTTTTAACACACTTAGTAACAATAATGCTTAAGTAATTTTATACGAAGAGCTCGAGGGAAACAAATCCTTATTTTAATTAAAGCCAAACGAAACATATCACATGGGGTATCATTAGAATCGGCATTTCAACGGCCAGCCATTGCGACACTCATCAAGGCGCTAATATGTCGCGCCGCGAAAAAAAACCGCGGAATTATTAAATACGAGGAAAATAAGCAGTCATCCCTTCTTCTCGGACCAATGAGCGTCCAGGAAGCGCTAAACAAAGGAAGGGGCTTCTTTAAATAGAGTTATCCAGGCCAGAAGAAATCGCTCAACCCCGAAGAGTCCCAGCAGCACCCAGCTTTCCAGGACCAACTAGCAGCTCTCTTCAGGGCCATCCAGCCACTTCAGGACTTAGGACGAGAACCAGCCAGCGCTCTTCCGGACTTTGTCATCAGGGCTATCCAGCCACTTAAAGACTTAGAACCAGAACCAGCCATCGCTCTTCCGGACTTTGTCATCAGGGCCATCCAACCACTTCAGGACTTAGGACGAGAACCAGCCAGCTCTCTTCCGGACTTTGTCATCAGGGCCATGCAGCCATTTCAGGACTTAGGACAAGAATTAGCCAGCGCTCTTCCGGATTTTGTCATCAGGGCCATCCAGCCACTTCAGGACTTAGGACGAGAACCAGCCAGCGCTCTTCCGACTTTGTCATCAGGGCCATCCAGCCACTTCTGCTCCGACAGCAGCCCACGTCGCGACCCGTGCTCCAACAACGCCCCGCTCCAGACACCGTCCCTGAGAGGGTTACTCGCGCCGCCGACGCTCCAGGAGAACCTCGCAGCCCCGCTCGACGCCCCACCCAGAGCGCCGCCAGCGCTCACAACGAGCCGTGCCCTGGCCCGCTCCCCGAGAGGATCGGACCGCGTCCAGGCCGCGTTCCCCGCCTTTGACAACCGGGAAAGGCCGCCCCATCACCTCCCGCGCCACCGGCGCCCGAGTCTAGACGACTGTTTTGTACATATTTCCTTTCTTGTTTTTTCCCTCTTGTATATATATAGTAGTAAATTGGTTTTTGTTTGTATGTATAATCGGGTCATTAGCAATAAACGCATTAAAAGTTTACACCAATTCTTTAGCAGCATCCACAAGGGTAACGCCTACACCCCTCCTTCCGCTGACGCCTACAGCTTGTTGAGAGGTTAATAATTTCCTTGCATTGATTTTGGTGAAACCCCACGTTTTGCAACCATAGCTGAATACGAGAATAACGCATTAATTGAACACTTTCTTTTATCGTAATAAGTGCATCACTTTTAAATATGCGGTTTAGACTTCCGAATGCTCCCCAGCTAAATAAAATTCTTCTCGAAATTTCAGGAGGTTGTATTAAATTTCGTGTTTCCGATTAGTAGCCCTAATAGACATAGTTATCAACCACTTCTAAC
Source organism: Agriotes lineatus (assembly GCA_940337035.1). NCBI lineage: Eukaryota > Metazoa > Arthropoda > Insecta > Coleoptera > Elateridae > Agriotes > Agriotes lineatus. The sequence continues at coordinate 91,158,934 of OW679203.1, forward strand.
GTTTCATTTTTCAACATAATATAAATGTAGTTGAGTTCGTCATTATTTTTGTTATAGTTTTATTAATTTATAACCCTATTAACTTAGATTGGGTGTTGATTATTTGTTGTAACTCTTAGGCGTTGCTGCTTATCAATATAATACCATAGATAAATCCCAAATTGTTCACATATTCTTCATCAACATGTATACCTTTTTACATCAATTCAATTTTTTTTAAATATTTTCCATTGCCCTTATGTAAGGGTTTGGATAAATGGCATCTCCTTGCCTTATTCCTCTGTTACGGTTTATGGTGCTGGTATTTAGTTTCATTTTTACATACATCTGTGCATCGCAATATATTGAAATGGCTCTACATTGGGCGCCATAAATATGAATTGATTGAAGCTTTTACTTTGTTTTACCTATAAATACCTATGTTTTTATAAATTTTCTTTTAATCAATTTAAATTGCCCAGTTGATTATTATTTGAATATTAAAAATGATTCTTTTGGCTAGCTCCTGAATAATCAAGGGTGGATTCCTTTTACATACATTGCTTATTCTGAAATTTGATGTTCTCATTTTAGTTTTGACAACTCAAAATAATATCTGTCAAATGATACGTCAAACAACTTTGAAAATTCAATGACAAATACCAGATCGTTACATTTGTTATATAACAATATAAAACAGTGTTAAATTCCTTAATAATAAATTCACCATTTAATCTATATATTTTTCAGTACTTATCTAAATACCTAAACTCACCCACATTTTACTCGAACTTATCAATGTTCTCTGCAGATACCAACTCGTCCCACTCAAAACCACGGTGAAGGCCTCCAATGACAACCAATACGTCAAAACTACCTAGAATCAGAAACAAAAGCTCCCTCACAGCATGGACACAAACAGACCCCAGCTGAAGTTATTCACCTCCAACACCGCATCCAAAAACACATCTCCAAAGTACTCCACCGACCAGCACCAATGACCCCGGTACATGCACAGGACACCAAACCTCAACTGCCAAATACTTCAAAAACGTTCCTTCTACCAACGATCTCCCTGGAACTCTCCTTTCGTCACAACAGCTCAATGCAATCCAACTTAATCGATGTGCAATGTCAAATGTAATTCCTCAATAAACTTAATTCAGCATTTTTCTTTATTTATTCTCCTCTGTAGATTAGTACTGTTTTTAGCTTAGTTTCTCACCATATGCTTTCTATATTCCTCCATTTGGTATCTCATCTTCTTATTTTAAAATTTTATTTCTATTTTACCACGCAAATTTTGTTTTAATATTAACCCTTCTTAATTTACAAACATTTTATTCTTTAAAATAGGGTTTATTTCATAATTTTAAGTACACCAAATTAATTACAGCTATACATTTCATTAAATTGGTGTATCTGTGCCACCCTTAAGCGAAAGGCGACCACAGCCCTGGCGAGCTTAAACTCTCAACAGATTATTGGCGTGAATAAGAACTACGCTAGAAAAATAACAAAGTAATTTGAATAACAAACAAGCAAGTGCTATCGCTAACCACGACAAAAAATTACAGATCTAGCTAACAGTCGAATCCAAAGTGCACCTACCACCGTTCGTGGCGTCTCGCTTAACAATCCTAAACAAAAAGAGAACGAGCAGGTAAGTGGGATTGAACAACAGATACACCAGTAGTAGCAGTAATAAGATGATTTAATAAAAGTTAAAAATACATACATCACAAAGCAATATGAATAATGCCAAAATTAAGTCTTGCTTGCTAACTCACGGGTAACACTGGGATCGTTGTTAGCATCGCCAAGCGATTAATACAAGAGGATTGTGTTGTGTATGAAACGTTAGCCACTGCATTCAATTTACCCAAGGCACAAATACTTAATGTGCTAGAAATTTGAAGGCGTTAATTCCCGTTACAAACTTCACTCACATCTCTATAGCCTTCGCATTTTCGATAAGGCGATCTTAGCCGCTATACGCGGACGTAGCGTAAACCAATACGTCACGCAGTTTTTCTCCAATCCCCTCTAGAAATGGTCTGTTAGCGAGGTGCTCGAAGCGTATCAAAGAAGAATCCCAAGCTAGTTAACGACACTTGAATCACAGGACATCCCTCCTCCCAATATTCTACCCTGACCCGCTAGCACTGGTCGGCCCCGATCTTGCTAAAAACTACGCAGGAAAATAAGTCTGGCGGCCTATTCCGGACTGACTGCGAAGCCTGCGGCAGTTCACCCGCGATTCCAACTGCCAAAGGCAGACCTTGCAAAAAGTAAAATTTCTAATTTATGTCACTTAGCGAAGTCACAATTTATGCACAAAGGAAGCGCCACATCTAGCCAGGCATAATATACTCGCCGTGAACATCAGAGCTACCGTAAAACACAAATATAGTCTGTTTTAGATTGGTTTGCTCCAGTACATCAGAGCTACAGATCACCCACGTCTACCGAATCCGAGAGGATCCAGGGGAATCCCCGCGAGCCGAGACAGACAGCAGTGTGGGTTTCCGAACGTCCCAAAAATAACCAAACACCAAAGAAATTTTATTTTATAATATTTATGTACATAATAATCATTAATTAAGAATTGCTTTGTATATACTTAAACACATTATACAATTTATTTCAACACTGTGTTATTCCTGTATTTAATACATTTGAGTAGAATGAATCGTAGGCATCTGAGCTTTACCTGAGGCAACCAGTTTAAAGCTAAATTTGACGAATTTTGGTTAAGTTTAAATAAGCACTCTTCGGGGGGATTTGAAATAAAATTTGAAAATTTCTTGGAACAGAGGTTAATTACATTTTAACCAAAGAAAAAATGTAAAACAACTTGGTCGCAAATGAAGACGCCCAGCAAGATTAATTCACAAGCCAAGAAACTACATTGAATGCTAAGTTTCAAGCTAAATTAGAAAAGTGAAAATTAATTAAAACTGACTATTACAAGTTCTGGCACACGCGATAGCTAATATAGCAGCGATATTATTTGACAACAAGCCATTTCGCAAAAAACGTATCTTACAAGGTTACAGCGCACGCATATCAAAACCCTTCAGTGTCATGCTACGCAATTGCGGGCTAATACGCCTAAAGAACAAGGATGTGCTAGTACTTACTTCAAGGCAAAACATAAAGGGTTCAGCTCCAACTCAGCTCGGCTAATAAAATGCGATTTTGGTTGTTTCGGGGAATTGATCTGTCAACGCTCCCTATTAACTTCTGCACCAATTCGGTATGCCTTCGGCATTTCGGCGGAAAACAACCTCGTGCTCGAAAGGGTACAGGACCAATTGGCTTGAACCAAGTCGACGGCAGCTATGCGGGTCCCCAGGAAGAAATTTGACGCTACTGTTACCTGAGTGTGCGTACGAAGAGCGGCCTAATGCCATATAAATTAGCACGCAGAATTGGGAGGAATGCAATTGCGCTTACCTAAGCTGCAGGGCAGCCACGAAGTTTACATGCCGCAAAAGACAAATAATTCGCCATGCTCAAGGGTAAACGATTTCCAACCATGGTATAATTTTAAGTTAGCACATGGGTTCAAAGCCTGATGTGCCCATTGAATATCTCACAATCTTTTTCGCCGAAAGCGAGATAGAAAAGCACGTGACTTTCAAATTCAACTCCGCGTCGCTTAAAATTCAGCGTAAAGTTCGCTATACGCTTACCAAAATTACGTAGAGCTAAGAAATTTATTCCAAAACAGAAAACAGGCTTATATACCTCACAATGAAAAATTAGGCGGTTACATATCTTTCATCGACTCTTTACTTCTTTGAAGATTATAAAATTGCCCATATTTCAATATAATCAAATGCTCTCTCGTAGTCAATGAAAGGTAATTTATAGATGCAAAGGAGAAAATCCCGGAATAAAAAATATATGATTGTGTATAGCCCAGGAAAAATCGCCAACGAAAGAAGTTAAAACCTGAAGAATTGAGAGATGCTTCAAAAATGATAATAAAGGATGCGTTTTATAAAATGTATTGAGAAAATAAGTTTAATAACTGACGTGTTTAACGATTTTATTTCTTAATTATTTGTTCTTGCGGAAATACACCACACCATTGCATCACTAAATGTTGAACTTAAACAATATCATATATTACTGCACAACACTAGCTTAAATCGTGTTGTAAATGAGAATGGTTTTAAGTTAAAGGCGGAGGAGAAACGAAGAGTTTTAACCGGTTTTAACCGAGAAACCCTCATATGCCATTCTAGTTTTTAAAAAGTTATATGAAAAATGTATTCACCGCTGCAGCGACAACTGGCCTTCTTGGAAGATGGGAAGATGAAGACAAACGGAACCCGGCAAGGCTATAATGGAAAACTGTTTATTGTTGTTCACGTTGTATATAAATCAGGTTTCGTTGATAGTGCGAAAATAGTATTTGTATCCAAATCACAAACAGAAGGCTGTCATTGAAATGCATGGGGAACTTTAAGCAATGGTTAACTACACATTTAATAAACAATTTAGAGGAACCATCAGTAACTGTTTTGGATAATGCGTCATACCATTCAACTTTAAGTGAGAAGATGCCATCTTCGGCTAGGAAAAAATCCAATATTAGAGCTTGGTTAACTAAAAATAATATTGCATTCGATGCGAACCTTTATAAAACTGGATTACTTACACTAGCTACATTGCACAAGAAGGAAAAACTTTACGAGGTTGATGAGTTACTACGAAGTTATGCACGGGTGACACGTTGAAGTAAAGCATGAGCAAAAATAAAGTTTATCAAAGGTGCCTTGGGAATTCGGAAGCAATATGTATAATAATAATAGTGATAGTAATATGGTGTGTGTGTGTGTGTGTGGAGTATTTAGTTTCAGATCTTATGCTGTGGTAGAATCGGCTACCAGAGCTTTCTTGCATTAATTACCCGTAACCTCGACTGGGAATCAAAGGTAAGAGTTTTCTTGTCGACTCAGCTAGCTGACAATAATAAGGAATAATTAGTCACATATTAAGGCGAAGAGAGAGTCCTTTTTCAATACAACTTGTAACGGTGGGTTCGAACCACAGTAAAACTAAAAAAGTCGCGTTACAGTTATCAGTAAAATAAGTATATTAACACTTAAGCAGCAGAGAATCATCCTGGATGATCGACTACTGGTTTTACACTATCCTCAGTACTTATAAGGATGCTTAATTGAAAGCAAGTGAACTGTTGGAGGTAAATAGACTCTCGGTAAACCCAGCACAGCAAACATTTGGTAAACGTTGTATTATAAACAAGTTTTTGTACTTGCATGCAGAGAGCTACATGCTTAATAAAAGAAATAGAAGCGAGATCCAAGCTACAGAGATTAAATACCTTAAAAGAAGAGCGAGAATAACTCAAGCATAAGAAACAGGCTAAAATGACGCCACTACACAAATTAGTAGAACAAAAATGGCTGCAATGCTATGGACACGTTTTTAAGATGAATGGAATAAGATTAGCAAAACAAGAAAAAGAACCACCACGCATGCAATGGATGAACTACATACCCTTATTTCTGAAAATAACAGAAAATACTACTGGGAAGAGTTGTTCCATTTTCAGACACACTGTATACATATTGTAATAGTTTATTTCCCACAGCAGTTCTGATTGCCTAGTTAACACAAGAATGAATACGTTCAAAAATGAGCACAGAATTCACGATTTTATTTATGGCAAGAAATGAACTTCATATGTGTAGTAGCAATTAAAAATTTGAGTAAGAGAGGTTGGCATAAAATAAGAAAGATTTCAGAAAGGATACCTTCGAAGTTTCAGTCATAATTAATGTTTGTAATGGCAAATATAGCTTAAATTATGTAGCTGACAGGGTTGATTTGAATAACGGCAAACAATGATATAAATTTTAAAATAATGCAAGATGTTTTGTGAAGTACAGAAATAGTATGAGCGTTATAAGTATTATAGGTTTATAAACCACAAAGGGCAAGGTAACGGAAAGGAATGGTGCAAAGTAGTACGAGGAGGTAAAGTGCTAAATAAACTTATGTGATTAAGTGCAATTCAAATCAAGTGATTAAAAAAGCAGAGCAAAGTGCTACGTGAAAAATTTCAAAGATAAACATATTTTAGTAGTTATGCAAGAACAAATTATCAATACTATAATCCATAAATAAATATGTAAATAAATCCTTTTTCTTATAAACAAGTATATCATTATTATTAGGAAACGAGAACGTCAATTGTTTTAACAAGATAGATCAAACAGAAGCTTGTGACAGTTAGCCTGTGTGCTAATGAAGCTCCCAGTTTGTTTAAAATTAATAATAAAGAAAATTATTTGTGAGCCAAAATTGTGTTTATTATAGTCACGTGGGTGTAGTCCATCTTTGTGGCTAAGTTTCAAAGTGAAAGCAGTGCCCAGTAAAAAGTAATAGCCATCTGCAAGAATCGTCCAAGAGCAATCAACTTTGGGGTCCTTTTTCCGAGTAGCAGGGACTTCTGACAGCCAGAACCTGGTGTGCTACGTTAGAGAAGATCGTCAGGAGTGCCTGGATGAAGAAATTTGGACCAAGCAGCCGTCACCAAGCGTGTAATTGCCGTGGCGTCTATTCATTGTGCGAGCAGCATCGGAGCACCACCTCGAAAAGGTAAATTTCACAGCAAGAATTTGTTTATAATTTGAAGGTCTTGAAGTTTGGACATTTTCCGAGAGGTAGAACGTGATTCCAGCGGTCAAGATCCGTCCAGATTCGAATAATTGAGGTAGCGTCCTTTTGATTTGGGGTTTGAAGCCGTTTTTGCAGTTCTGTCGGAAATAGAACAATTGAACATCAGAGCGTCTGTTTGCGTCATCTGAAACAAAACAGGTTAGCCGGAAGCTACGTCGCATATTTAGCAGCCTTTACCTGATGTGGTCTTGCCTTTTCTTGGTGTTTGAAATTCAATTTACGCTATTTCCTGTACGTGCGAGTTATTTTGTTTGTTGGAGTCAATGTGAGGTTATACACCTGTCAAATACAAAGTCACGCATCTGCCATACTGGTTAATTTATCATACAGCAAAGTAGCTGTAATACAAGCTGTTGAACCTACCCTGAGAAAAAGTTTGTTTCATGTTTTACCGTAGTTAAGCTCTATTTGATTGGAAATAAATAAAATACAGAGAGCAATAAACCATTTATTACTGAAATAATTATTACATCATTTTAATTAGTCCTGAGTTTGATATAAAATTTCAAGTATTAAAACCATTGAATTTATTAAACTGTGGTGATTAGCTCTGATTAATTATATTTTCATTTACTATTGTCTTTTATCAGGTGGGGCGTCATTTCAATATATAAAATGTGGAGAAATGGAGGTAAAACGAGGCAGAAATTGAGAAAACTGCCCACCAACAGACCAGAATATAAAAATGGCTACAAAACCCAACGCCGTAAAGCATAATGGGAAAAAACAAGGAAAACGTATTGTTGTTGGTTAATATGGGGATTTTACTTATTTAGTTGTTTAAGTTGTACCTAATTGTTGTAAATCTTCAGTTTTTGTAATAAAGAAAAGTACAAAAAATTATTATTTTCGCTATGGTTTTAGACACCAGCCTGCCAAATTCTGAAGGAAGAAGACAATGGGTAGCACCGTATGAAAGGGTTTTCGATCAAAGTGTTTGGACAAACGTAGCTACTGATAACACCATCTTGCTGAAACCAAAGTCAGTTGATATTTCGTGAAATCAAAAGCTCTGAAAGCGACTGTTGTAAAATATTTATGGCATGTTTTCCAGTACCAGTATGTCTATGTAGATGATAGCACCGTCTTGCTTAAATCAGACTTTCCTAGGATCTCTTTTGTTAGGTACTTATAAATTCGTTCTATATATTATTTTTATGTGGGAAATCAAATAATCCTTGTATTTTGACGTTCTCTGTAAGTATAGGTAGGTACTTCGCTCTACTTAAAATTTGCTACAAGCCAGACTCAAGTTCTAAACTATTGCGTTTAGCTTTTTCGAGCCGCATGTTTGTCGTGAGCAGCAATTTCCTCTCGTTGAGCCGGCCTCGCCCTCATTAGCGCAAGATGGCTCCAAGGAGCATAATGCAGTCCACAAAGGTTCCATCCGCGCGAAAGAAAGATAACCGGGATAAATAATGGATTCATCAGCGGCGGCTGCACCGCGTACAGGTTCCCCATCAGCCGCATCGGGGGCGGTCGATATCTCATTTATAGCAAAATAATGGAATTTATGGAGGCAGGCACGGGGAGCGAAGCTGTCGCTGCCTCCGGCCCGACTACGACGTGCACCAGGAGGGAATTATTTGTTTTCGGGAACTCAATTTGCCCGAGTTCGCCGATTTTGCGGCCGAATTTTACTGATAATGGAAATTTCGAAAGAAAAATAACCGCACACTTAATTATCTCAAGTTGAAACAATATAGGATGTGGATGATGTATACACAATAGAAAATCGAACAAATTACTAACACGTTACCTGCCTGCGTTGTGTTATTATGTAACTCTACGTTCGTTCGTCTCGAATCACTGGTGACTCAACCCATGTGTCGTTATAGTGCGTCATGACATCGGTGTCTTGTCTCAAAAGCAGATTTTGACGTATTATTTTGATGTGAAAATAGGTATGGTGCACTCTGTTCAGTGTTGTTTTAGTTCACTCGAACCAAATATCACAATAAACAACAGTCCGAAACAGAGATTGCAATATAAGCAATCAGCCTAGAGTCAAAATTGCTTCTATCACACATATTGCTAATGCTATGTGCGAGTCACGGGAGACTCGAAACGCCTGTGAACATGCTAATTCAAAAAATCCAAAGTTTTTCTAATTTGTAAGCATAATCCTAGAGTCTACCAACATGTGAAAACCAAACAACTTAAAATTCATCTCTCTATATTAGAATTAATTCTAAAAAAACTGTTGCATTAGAACTAATTACAACTTATTTTTAATATGTTATCTAAGTCGTGCTGTGTTTAACCTTCAAAAATATTGTTCTTAATTGTATTTCAAATTCCATAAACTAATAACCATCATCTTATTTATAAATAATTAAAATGAAACATATTGCCATTTGAACTGGATTAAATAATTACAAATGTATTTTTCAAAATTTTCCCATAATTTTTTTAAAATCTAATGTAGATGCTGCCATCTAGTGAAACATTTTTAAAATAAACACAAATTGCTATTAGAACTACAGAGAACTATTTCTCAGATATTTAAACCTGCTCATTGAAAATTACAGTTGATAAATGCTTAACTAACTTAAAAATCTAAAAAAAATTATATAACTACGTTACAGTATTACAGTTTCCTGTAATAGAAACGTAAATGATGCGCACTTGTGTTATGAGCAGTGAAATGTATAGTATTTACATTTCACTGGTTATGAGTATACACCTAACCTCAATTTGAGTTGTCAAAGACGAAATGTTTACTTCAAATAATTTCACGTTTAAATACACTTAAAGTCCAAGAAGCAACGCACAAAATGTCCAAACAGTAAGTCTAGTCGACATACGAACCAAAACCCACAATAAAACACTTCCATTTAAGGTACGGTTTAATAGTCCCCAACAAGAACAAGCCCCTACACCCACTGGGCCCCGTGAGGCCCTCAATTTTCGGCGACGACTCCGACTCGGACTCGGGCAGCGCGAAGCCCACGGGCCTGAAGACGGCCCTAAAGCGACAGGTTGGTCTCCAGTAAACTAAACCGTGCCGAACTAACAGAGCGTTTAGGACAGGTTGCTCCAAGAGAAGGCCGTCGAGGAGGACCCCACGGTCTACCAGTATGACGAGTTGTACGACGACATGGACGCCAAGCGCAAGGAGTCCAAGCTGTCGCGCAAGGACCTGGACAAGAAGCCAAAGTACATCAGCAAGCTGCTCGCCAGCGCCGACCGGCGGAAGCGTGAGAACGAGCGCCGCATCGAGAGGCAGGTGCAGAAGGAAAGGGAAGCGGAAGGTATTTAGTTTTTTAACATTCTTAGCTGGAAGCAACTACAATTTTTGTGTTTACAGGTGAAGAGTTCAAAGATAAGGAGTCGTTTGTGACTTCGGCTTATCGAGCTAAGCTCGAGGAAATGAAGCAGTTAGAGGAGCAGGAGCGACGGGAGGAGTATTTGGAAACGCTGGGCGACGTTAAGAAGCAAGGAAACCTCGATGGCTTTTACAGGCATCTCTACGACCAGAAGGTTTTGTACGAGGACAAAGTTAATACCGAAACTGAAAAACCTGAAGTTAAAAGCGAGCCTGTTAGTGACGCGGAACAAACCAAAACTGACGAAGACGCTAAACCAAAAGCACGGCCGAAAAAGAGAAAGTACAGGAAGAGGGACGAAAATTCGGAGTCGGAACCTGAAACCCCCACGGTGGAAAGCGAGAAAAACTTGCAGCACTTGCCGTCAAATATTGATGCTGATTCAGATTTTAGTATAGATTCATCCGATTCTGACGAGGAAACCGACAGTAAAAAGGCAAAGGCGCCGCAAGAAGATGCGAAGGAGGAAGAAACGAAAGCTGCAGATGAAACGGAGCTGCAGAAGAATGATGAAGGGGAACAGCCTAAGGTTGAAGTGAAGGTTGAGGCTGAAGACAAGCCTGAACAGGAAGAAAAGAAGCCCAAAATAGATATTTGGAAGAAAAGGACCGATGGGGAGGCGTTTGACGAAGCACTCAAGCGCTATTTTGAGAGAAAAGCGATGCGAGAAGCAGGAACTTACATTAGACCTTCTTTATAAGATTAAGTGTATTATGGAAATAAAAATAGTTTTTTTAGTTGGTTAATTTTCTATCTATAGTGTTAGAGCTTTTGCACTTAAGTGACAAATTGTGTACAACTGATTTGTGTACGACGAGTGCAATCGATTCCATAAAATTGGTACGATTAATGTACAAAGAACTTTTCACATTATTTCGACGTGCAATCAGAATTGCGTGAAACTGGCTTTCCCAGACCCATGCTATTATATTTAAAATAATTTTTAAAATTCCACCGTTTGGGGAAAAGCTCATTTCCAATTTTGTACAGTTATAAACTTGATGGATATTCAGAGTGTGACAGCATCGATGAAGCTTAGAAAAATGTAGCTAAATAAATGACAGATGCTGTTTTGTTTATTACTGATTCAAGAGATAAACAACCTATCTAAGTGTCTGATGAGGATGCTGCGAAGATAGGTTTTGGATGTAAAATAATCATTAGACGATGTATTGGTTAATGTGCCTGTTGCTACACCGTTTCCACAATTGATTACTCACAAAGTCTAGGCATTACAAGTACCAGGTACCTTAGACACCGGCAGCTGTGGTCATGTGGTTAAAATCCTACTTAGATTTTGCCGACACTAAGGAGTTTCAACCCTAGCAAGGAATCTTTTACATGCTACGCATGGGACCCACAGCTTCACATGTTTATGTCACTTCCGTGGATCAAGAATCGAACTCTCGACAATTAACTCATTAGCCAGAATACTTAACCACTGAGCTATTGAGTCCGGCTTTTCTACATTAATATACTCGGTTTATCAGATCAAGTGACAAGTGCGGAATACAATAAAAGCTCTCTAGTAGCCTACTATACCCATTTTTGTCAGAACAGTATAATAATTTTAAAAATTATGTCTCAATTGTTTTTGAATCTTTTCTGTTTTTAATAGTGTAATCCAAAATTTTACTTTTTTTTGTAACTCCGGATTGGGGCGTTTACCATGCATGCGAACTTTTCACTGAGAAAGTTTCTGCGAATCCAAATGTTGGGCTGCCCATCTCCCTCCTCTAACATATCTAAAAAAATCTGGTGTGATACACTCACACAACTTCCTTTTACAGTGATCTTATAATTAGTCAAAAATTTCATTTTTAATTTTTAACCATTTGTTAAAAATTTTCAAAAATTACCAATTCTACAAAAACGGTACAAAATCGAGTGTTAGTTGAAGAAACAATTTTTCTCTAGAATTTTAAGGTGAATTCAAAAATGTAACAATATACCGGGTGTTTTATTTAAAATAGGAGTTAATAAAAAAAATAGAAAAAAAACAAAAGAAACCCACCTTAGAAGTATTCAACTGGAAAATCACCTATCTCACATCAATACACATTAAAAATGTAGTAAAAATGTAAAGTTTAAAAAAAATCGTTAGAGCCGTTTTTGAAAAAATCGAAAAAAACTGAAAAATCACAAGAGTAAACACCTACTTTCGGTTATGCAATTTTCTTCAAAAGCTTGCTGTCTCATCTACATAGTACACAAAACTAATATATGAAGTTTCAACGCCATACCTCTTTTCGTTTTTGAGATATTCTGTTCACAGCAGACACAGACACACACACAGACAGACAGACAAATGAAAAAAAATATGTTTTTTGGGATCAGGGGACTCTAAAACGTGAAGATCTGATGAAAACTCAATTTCGAATTTTTGGGGTGAATCCAATACTTCCTTTATAGTAAAAGGAAGTAAAAATGAGGCTGTATTGAAAATAACCATATAGAAATATGTCCCATCTAACACCTGCAAGGTAGACAGATTTTTGCTGGATCTCAGAGACCCAACCTGTGGAACCCATGTTAATAACTGTTAGGTATGTTTTTTTACAGAAACATTGTTACTAGTGATTAAAGAAGTAACCTATTTTATTTTCAACTTTTAAAACTAGTAGTTTGTCGAAAAGGCCTGTCCTGGCACAGAGAAAGTAAGACGTGTGAACTATAGCTCCAAAGTCCGACCTAATTGCTGGGCGATTTTGAGCATCGATATAAATAAAAGAAACAGAAATAAGTGAGTTACACAGTGCATCAACCACTGTTAAAATTTTAAAGGTAAGAGTTAGTAAATATAAAGAATTTAGGTAAATCAGCTATGAGAGAGCACACGACATCTGCCGAGCACAGAAGATAAGCAAGCACTTAATGAAGGAATGGAAAACATTATTAAAGAGAAGCCGGGAGCCCAGACAACAATCAGAGCAGCACATAAATTAGGAGATAAAACGTGTTTAACTGAACTGGAAAGCGGCAAAGATAAGGAAAGCATCATGCTAATATATTGAAATTAAAATATTATACAAGAAGGAAGGGTTTACATTGGTAATGACCTAACTGAGAAAGAAAGGAAAATGCAGAAGCAAATAAGAAATAGAGCACTTGAAGAAAGAAGCAAAGGCAAACAGGTCAAAGTGGGATACAGCAAATTAACAGTAGTAGATGAGAAAGAATGGAAGTGGAATGTAGGCAAAGAAGAGCTAGAGGAGGCAAAAAAACTAAAATCGAATGCAGGCAGACGCTGTAAGAGCAACGACCAGGCAAAGATAAAGGATATGAATATAATAATTAGAATAGGCACGTGGAATGTCAGGAGTATGTATGAAACAGGAACAATGAGAAACTTAGTAGAAATTATGAAAAAGTACAATTTGGACTTACTAGCTGTACAGGAGACAAAATTAAGAGATACGGGAATTTTGAGTGTTACAGTTTTCAATGTGGCGGAGAAAGAAGATACTATGGTGTAGGTTTCATAGTCAATAAAAAATGTAAGAATATGGTAGTAGATTTTCAAGGAATTACAGATAGGATATGCAAGATGAGGATACGAGGAAGATACAGGAAACTAAGCATACTTATTAAACGTACATGCCCCAACAAAAATTAAAAATAGAAAGGACTGTAGAAAAGCCCTAAAACAAAGAAATGAAGCAAGAATAAAGATGCTAAAAACGAAAGCTTTAGAAAACAAGAACAGTTTTGACAAGCTGCTGAAAGCAGCAAAACAGGTATGCCAGAAAAAGAAAAGAGAATACATGGAGACAAAATTACAAAAAACAGAAGAATATTATTTCAACAAAGAGATCAGGAATTTTTACCAAGAAGCAAAGAAACGTAAGAAAACGGGTACATGAACAATACAATATTGTGGAAATAGGAAGGGCCTATTGGTAGGAAATAAAGAAGAAAAACTAATTAGGTGGGCGCAGTATTATGAAGAATTAAAGAAACCGGGAAACAGAGAAAGAACTAAACAAGGAAGAAGAAGAAAATGATGAAGAGGGACGACTACAAACACAGTCATTAGTTGATGACCCATCTGAAGAAGAAATAGTGAAAATAGTTAGAAAATTCAAAAATAATAAAAGCCGTGGTGAAAATGGAATTCCTGCAGAAATTCTGAAAAAAGGTGGAGAAAGCTTCAAGAGAAGAATTGCCCAATTAATACAAATGCCTGGTGTATGGCAGTGTTGTGTCCCATACATAAGAAAGGCGATAAGACAGAATGCGATAATTACCGCGGGATAGCGCTACTAAATGTAGTCTACAAGATAGTAGCAACAATAATAAGAAACAGATTACTTATGCAAAATACAGGAAGAGGAGTTAGGCGAATACCAGGGAGGTTTCAGAACAGGGCGATCAACAATAGACCAAATTTTCCTAATGAAGCAAATCCTACAGAACACATATGAACAGAATCTAAGACTCCACCTGCTGTTTACCGATTTCAAGAAGGCATACGACTCTACAAACTCTACAAATCCCTGAGGAAACTAAAAATGCACGAGAAGTTGCTCAAATTAGTCAAAATGGCATTACGGAAAACTACCAACAAGGTAGTTAAAAAAGAAAGTTTATCGAGGGATTTTGAGGTAAGAGGAGGATTAAAGCAGGGAGATCCACTGTCGACAACACTGTTTAACTTGACCTTAGAAGTAATAATTAGGGAAAGAGACATACAAAGCAACGGTGTAATTAACAACAACAGTGTATAGCCTACGCCGATGACATAGTGCTGATGACGAGAGAAAAGAACGAGTTAGAAAGAATGTCTAGGAAATTAGAGAACAAAGCAATGGAGTACGGTTTATTGATAAATAAAGGTAAGTCAAAATATATGGAAATGAAAATAGCAACCACACAAGAAATAAAGCAGACTAAGCTGAAGGCAGTAAACAGTTTGAGTATTTGGAAGTGATATTAACTAATAACGGCCAAGAAGAGATAGAAATTAATATGAGGGTAGCAAAAAGTAGCAGTTCGGTAGGAGCACTAACATGATTTATTAAATCAGATCACCTATCCAGAACAGCAAAATTAAGGATATATCATCATCCAGCCCTTAAAGTCCACTGCTGGACCTAGGCCTCCCTCATTTATTTCCATTTTCCTCGGTCCTGGGCAGTCTGAACCCAAATATTTGCAACTCTTTTGACGTCGTCGGTCCATCGGGTAGGTGGTCTCCCTATACTACGTTTGACAGTTCTTGGGCGCCATTCAAGAAGTGTCTTCGTCCATCTATCGCCACTCATTCTGGCTATGTGACCTGTCCAGTTCCACTTAAGTTGACATATCCGCTTTACGACACCAGTTATTCCTGTTCTCTGCCGTAGGTCTTCGTTTGTAACATGGTCTCTCAAAGATATGCCCAGAATTGACCTTTCCATCCTACGTTGTGCAATTTTTATTTTTCGAGCTGTTCCAGATGTTAAAGTTAGAGTTTCTGCACCGTAATTCATAACAGGTAAAATGCATTGGTCATAAACTTTTCTTTTTAAGCATGTTGGAAGGTTGCTTTTGAAAACATCACGGAGTCTACCAAACGCTGCCCAGGCGAGAGATATTCTTCTGATTAACTCGCATGGTTGATTATCTCTTGAGATTCTAATGTCATGTCCCAAATATGTATATTTTTCCACTTGTTCGACAACATTGTTACTGACCTTGATGTGGTCATTGGGTACCAAGTTGGTCATTAGTTTGGTTTTATGGAAGTTGATATTCAAACCGACAAGATCATCAGATATTAGTATTATATCATCTGCAAACCTAAGATTTGTTAGTTGTTTTCCGTCTATAGTAATGCCTCTCGTTTCCCAGTCGAGTTTCTTGAATACGTACTCTAGAACTGTGATAAATAGCTTAGGTGACATGGTGTCACCTTGTCTTACACCTCTTCTAATTTGAATATAGACACTATTATCGCGCAATTTCACAGTCATAGTTGCATTACTATATAGGTATATTATATATTAGTTTTGCGTACCTATAATCGACGCGGCATTCCTGTAGGGCTTTTATAACAGCATTTAACTCGACAGTATCAAAAGCCTTGTGGAAATCAAGAAATACGAGGGCTAGTGGTCTATTATATTCTATAGACTTCTCAATTAGAGTTGTAATAGTTTGTAGATGATCGTTAGTTCCGAAACCAAATCGGAAACCAGCCTGTTCTTCTGGCTAATAGAAGTCAAGCTTCCTTTCTAGCCTTGAGGTTATTATTCCAGTGAATAATTTATAGAGATGGTTCAGTAGACTTATTGGTCTATAATTCTCTAGATCGGTTTTATCTCCCTTTTTAAACAGTAATATGGTTACCGCGTTATTCCATTTACTCGCTACATTGCTGATGTTTAAGCAGATTGAATAATACTTTTATTTTCTCCAATAAAAGTGGGCCTCCTATTTTTATTGCATCTGTAACAACGTTGTCTTCACCGGGTGGCTTGTTGTTTTTGGACTTTTGCAAGGCTAACCGTATTTCATCGACGGTGATCTCTGGTAATTCCTCCGATCCCTGATTGACAATGCCTTTGCTGGATGATAGTGACTGCGGGTCTAGGTTTTCATTCACTTGACTTTGGTATAATTTAGAGTAGAATTCTTTTACTATACCTATTCAGTATTTCTTCACGATTTGATGTTAGAATTCCCTTTTTATTTTTCAGGTTTCCCATTTCCAATTTTTCTACGCAGTACCTTCATGGATTTGTTCTTCTCGATTGTTTGTTTTATCTGATTGTTGTTGTTGTTTCTGATGTCACGTCTTACAGCTTTGGATATTTGTTTATTTATTTCTTTCAGATTTTTCCTGCGATCATTATCGTTCATAATGTCAGTTCTTTCTTTCATCAACATTTTCGTGTTTTCGCTAATTCGTTCATATTTTTTGGTTTTAGGACAATGGATATCTTGGGTTTCCTGTATGGTCTCAACTATTGCGTCGTTTAGGCTGTCTATATTCTTTTCAGAACGATTTGTAGTATCTAAAAGGTTTGTGATATTTCGTAGTATCTAGAGGGTTCGCCCAAGCGTTCCTAGTTTTCTTTCTCACCATTCTGTATCTTTCTTTGCTGAGAGTTATCTGAACTTTCGCTCTCACTAGCCGGTGGTCACTACCTATTGTGAACGTATTGAGCACTGTTACATTTTTCACAATTTCTTGCTTATCTGTTATGATATAATCTATTTCGTTTCGGGTTCTTCCATCTGGGCTTTCACATGTCCACCTTCTATGGGGTTTTTTATAGGAGAAACTATTTATGTGGTAAAGTTTATGTTGTAATAGAAATGCTAGTAACGTTGCACCTCTATGGTTTCTTCCTACAGATCCAAAGCTTCCCAGACATACCTTTGACTTGTCAGATTTCAAACCAACCTTTTGCGTTGAAATCTACACACAATATAGTAAAATGAGCATGGGCGTCATTAAGGGCTAATGATACATCATCATAGAAGATCTCGATGTCTTGCTCAGTATAGCTTGTTGTTGGTGCATATACCTGTATGATTTTAACAGTATACTTTTTGTTTAGTTTAAGGATTAAATACACTACTCTAGTAGAGATATTTTTTAAAGACAAAATATCATCACCTAGACGTTTGTGAATCAGAAGTCCAACTCCTCCATTTGATGTATTCTCTTCGCCGGCATAGTAGAAATAATGATGGGATTTTAGTTTTATGAGACCTTCGCCCCGTCTCCTGACTTCACTCACTCCGACAACATCCCATTTTATTTGCTCTAGTTCAATTTCTATTTCCGCAATTTTCTCGTCTGAAGATAACGTTCGTGTGTTGTAAGTTGCTATTTCCAGGTTTCGCAATTTTTTAATCGACTTTTTGCTCCCTCCATATCCGATGGAGCAGACTGGTAATTTCTTATCAGTGTGGGATTTCGAACACCTCGCTCGACCCACCTCGGGATAATTTTCGGAAATCGACATTTTTCATTGGGGGTTTGTTGGCCAATACTCCACCACGCTGGCCGGTGCTGGTTGGATATATGGTACGATAATAAAACCGACAGTGCTATATGGGTGCGAAACCTGGATTTTAAATAAGCAAGTGACAACTAGTTTGAAGAAAAATGTTAAGGAAAATATTCGGTGGAGTACAAATAGATGGCATGGGATAGAGAAGAAGGGCAAATAGAGAAATCATGGAGCTATACAAAAAAGCGAATATTGTACAAACTGCAAAATCAAAAAGATTAAGATGGCTGGGACATGTTTCAAGAATGCCCGATAATAGACGCGCAAAAAAGGTGCTGACAGCAGGAGAGGGAGGAAAAAAAAAGAGGAAGACCGAAAAGAAGATGGCTGACGGCAGTGACAGAAGAGAAAACTAGAGACAGGACAAAATGGAAGAAGATGGTGAAAGGATTTGAAACCATGGGTCTACAAGACCTGCAGAGCTGTATTATATAGTTTGCCTAAAATATCCGCTCTGGTACCACTTAGTTCCTAAGATGAAACATTAACTGAACGTATTAGGCACAAAATCATTATGCTCTCTCTGCTTTTGGCACTGTATCACTTGTACACTATATCAGTTCAAAAGGTTTGATCCTTTTGAATCCCCTCCTTAAGTTGGTGTTGCGCAGAAGCTGCAATACCTCAGTGTTCACATGGACATGTAATCTCTCCTCGTGCTTCCCTGCATGCTACTTCTTTATTGGGATCAGATCTCTATGTAAGTGTTCGTTTTGGTAATACCATGTGACATTCAAGACAATTCTTATAACTTTATTCTGGAGAACTTGAATTTTATCAATTTGGTTCTTAGCTGCACAGCCCCATAGCTGGATTCCACACTGGCTTTAATATTTGTTTAAGCAGTTTATTGTGAATTGACAATTGTGATTTTCTTCCTAGTAGCCAATACCTACATTTCTTTGTATTTAATGTCAAGTTCTTTTCTTTTATTACATATGAAGTATTTCGCCCAGTGACGTTCCACATCCAAGTTCATTCCAAGGTATCTAGCTGTGGTGACTACTGCTTTTGATGTTTTTGTTATTAAGTGATATTGGTACATGCATAGTCTGCTGCAACATGTACGGATTTGCTTTCATTGATTTTGACTCTCCACTTCTTGGTCCAGGTGTTTACATCGTCACTTGCTTGTTGTAGTTTTCTGGCTGCTTTTTAACTACTGTTTCCGATAGCTAAGATGGCTGTTTCATCAACAACAGTAATTGTGAAATTTCTGTCCGTGGGGTATAACAAGTATATAGTAAGAACAAGATTAACCCTAACATGCTGCTTTGCTGTATCCCTATTTTTATTTCGTTCATGTTAAGAGTATTTTTCTTCTTTAACTCGAAACATATTCCCAGACACGTATGATTTTAATATTTCTGAGAACTGATAATGTATTTTTAGTTTATGTATTCGTGCCAAACCTTTTCAAAAGCCCGAGCTAAGTGTGGAAATATAGCAGAACATATTTTCTTCTCTTCACATGCCCTTTTTTATCGGTTATTCTATAAAATAGATCAATTTTCGTATCGAAATTGGTCTATATCATGATGTTTTAGTAGGAGGTTTGCCCAGTTTGGAAATCACGATTACCTCAGCCACTTTTCAGACTTTTGGTACCATCGGGAGCATAGAAAAGTGAACAACTAGAATTATTTCAAAAAATACATTTTGAATTCAATTCTTCAACTTGAAATGTTAGATGTTTTGATTAAACTCATTTATTAGTATACTTGGAGCTTACTAAATTTTATCTAAAGTCAACATCACAATGAAAATATATCATAAAATGTGAGTCGTTCACTTTTCTATGCTCCTGATGGTACATGTTTCAGGTAGACTGCTGGATTTATTAGATATGTGAGTTTTACTACTGCTTTTATTGGTAGCTATTTTATAATTCCTACAGTTATGAGATCGTAGCCGGGAGCTCTTTTATGGTTGATGTTAGTTAGGTACGTCCAAAAAGAATAACAAAGCATTTACTAGTATTTATGTTTAACCCATGTTTCTCTGAATAGTCAACAAGATTGTTGAGATCAGCGCTAATCGCTCTTATTGCATTATTGACTTTATGCGGTTCAAAGTTGTATAGTAACTGTGTGTCATCGGCATACAGATGATAATTGCAACAGCTCAGGGAAGTTGTCATGTTAAATATATATATGGTATACAAAAAGGGGCCCAAAATCGACTCTTGTGGTACACCAAGTGTAACAGGCAAAGAATTCGATGCAGAATTTTTGAGGATAACTTTCTGGGTCCGATTTGAGAGATAGCTTTGAACAAAGTTAATTAATTGCTGGAATACCAAAACCTATGTAATGCAAAATAGATATTAATATATCATGACTAAAGCTGATAATTATATGCACTCAAATTTACGAAAATATGCGCATATATATGCATACATTTTGTTGAGTATATGCACCCAAAGTTATAATATATGCACATAATATACTCTAAATAATGTAAAAATTTTAATTAAGTATTTTGTATAAGAATATTTTTTTTCTAATTTTTATTCAAAGACGTCATTTATTTCAACGTTTGACTATATAAACATGGACTACCAACGCCAACTTTACGTTGTAAGAAACATAAAAATGAGATTTCCCCTAACGCCGCCAGACTATTATTCACCCAACACTCGTGAAATGGATTCTATGTTGGTTGATCCCTCTACATTGTTTCTACAGGAAAAGTGGGGTTGCTGGCAGTCTATGTTTATATAGTCAAAGATTTTAACAAAGGCTTCCCCCTTCCTCTGCTTATTTCTTTACGCGCACTGCATTCCAGCTGCAGGAAGTAAAAGTATATATCTCAGTTGCACATAAAAATTTTATTAATAATTTAATGAAATAGTAAATTTTACAAAAAAATCTCAAAAAGTTCATACATTACAAATTATTGCTAAATATAACCAAATATGCAAAAATCCAGAAAGTATGCTCAAAATCGTATAAATATGCAAAATATGCAAAATGAAACTTGGCTTAAACGATTTGTTTTCACATAATTAGTATACATATGCAAAAAGTTTCGCCGGCATATCAATTATACAAAATATGCATTTGCATATAATATCAGCTTTAATCATGACGTATAGTGTCAAAAGCCTTGGAATAATCAAGCAAATTAACTAGGAATAATTTATTATCATCAGTGGCGGTAAAAATATCATCTATTACATTTAATAACGCAGTTGCACAGCTATGTCCCGGCCTAAACCCAGATTGGGTTTCTGGCAGAATAGAATATTGTTCCACGTTTGACCTGCAAGGCAGTATACTTATTGGCCTGAGATCTTTGTAGTCAGTGGGTGATTTAGTTTTTGGCAGAGGAATAATATGAGAAGTTTTCCAATTTTTGGAAAAACCAGATTGTTGAATGCTAGTATTAATTATGCCACTTATAAATGGAATTATGTAAGGACAACAAAGTTTGAGCATTTTTATACTTAGCCCATCCGATCCTACAGCGTTTGTCTTTATAACTGAAATAATTTTCATAATTTCACTATCCGATGTGGGAGTGAAAGAGAATTTAGACAATGTTTCCTTAAATAAATTATTTCTGTAAAAATTTATAAGATTACTATTATCAAAAATAGTTGGTGATTTAACTGAATCTATAAAGGCCTGATTTATTTTGTTCACATCGGAGAGATTTTCAGGAATACTAGCAGTTTTTTTTTTTAAATATATATTTGCTTTATTTAAAGCTTTTCATACAAATTTGGTTCCGTGTTCATTGATTTGGAAATTTATATAAGCACGTTTTTATGGTTTAATAGCAAAATTTGTGTAATTTCTGAGAGATTTACAATATTCCCAATGTCCAGGATTTTTAGTTCTTTTAAATTTTTGTAATGCTTTATTTCTGAGAGAAATCATTAATTTAATATTGTCAGTTATCCATGGAGCTATTGATTTGGAAATCCTAACAGTTTTGATCACTGTATGTTTATTAACGAGATTGGCAATGTTGGTATTCAAAAATTAAACTTTTTCATTAACATTATTTAAATCAAATATAGTATTTAGCGGTAAGGACTGGAGGTCAGTATAAAATGTATTATAATCGAAATAACTGTAATCTCTGTATGTACATAAAAACGGTTTAGTAGATTGTTCTAAAACTATAGGGTATTCACAATAGATAAACGCATGATCTGATAAACCATGTAAATGTTTTACACCCGAATTTGTTATAGTTGTGTCTATATTTACTAAAATGAAATCAATCGGTGTAATACTAGTCTTAGTTATACGTGTAGGTCCATTAATTATTTGCTGATATCCCAAGCCTTCCAACATTAATAACAACTTGACAGTAGCAGAATTAGTAGTATTTAACATATCTATGTTAAAATCTCCCACACATATAATATCATTTGATATGGGTGTTACTAAAGATATTGAATCTTCCAAACAATTAATAAATTCTATATATGAATATTCATGTCTTCGATAAACTGTCCCAAATACCACAACTGTATGATTAAGAGATAATTTAATCCAGAGTTGTTCAGCAGATGCAGAACTGCCCGAGACAGATACAGTAGAAAAATGCAAGTTATTTTTTACGTAAATACATACCCCACCATGTGGTGGTAACCCTGTCCTTCCGAATAACAACGAAACCAGGAATATTTATTAGATCGTTTGAATCATTTGGCGATAACCACGTTTCAGTAATTCCAATAACGTCACAGCCAGATAACAGCAACGTCTCCTTGATTTCTGTAAAATTATTTTTTAACGATTGTGCATTTAAATGTGCAACTTTAAGAAACTTAACCATTAACTATACGCAACAACCTTTTTAAATAACTAAATATTTTACATAATAATCTAATCTGATTATGAACAGTGTTTAAAATAATGAGCAGATATAAATTACTCTGTAGAAAACATAAAACTAGACTTATAGTCAAGCATTCACCATTATTCAAAAATAATCTTAAGTAGAAATAAACCCAAAATAAATTCAAAAACACCTTGAATAAACAAACACTCGCACAAAAATTTATCGAGTTGATAACTATTTTCCAAATAAAGAAGTGCCAGTTGCATCCGTAGTTTTTATCGTGACTTTTGTTATAAATTTTTGAAAAGTAATAATTCATTCTAAATAATATATACCCTAAATATGTCGCTAACATAAAGAAATTTGATGCAATAATTACACTAAACATTTGTATCGTAAATTTGTACACCACATACTTTAATTCACTATCACTAACATTAATGCACACCTTTGAAATCAGCGGTAGAGTTTATTATGTATACACGACTACTCTCCGTTTTCCCCATCAAGATTTTTCTCCTCTTATCCATAGAAATTTTATGTTGTTTGTTTTCTTATAATCACGACATTTCGCAAATAATTTTTTATTTTCCGGTGATAAAGATTCATTTATATATACCGGCTTTTCCGCAATATTTGAGTTGCTGGGATCTAAATCTTTAGTGGTAAAGTTACGTTTAACCCTTCTAGCCCGTAAAAATTCTTCTTTATCAATTCGGCTGACAAACTTTAAAATAATACTCCTGGGCTAATTTGGTTGTTTTTCAATTGGTTTCAACCTGTGGCAAACATCAATCATGTCTTTCTTTATGTTGTAATTGTGTTGAGTGCATTTTGTTCCATGATAATTTACTTTAATCGACATTGACTGCACTAACTATTAAATCGGGAAAAAAAGAGTAAAGGGTTCGCCGGTTTTTACGATAACACAAATCTTAAAATGTGTCGGAACAGATGGAGGTGTTCCTGTTACCCTCGGCTTAGCTCAGTCGTGGAGGGGTAGTTCGAAAGCTCAGTTAAAAACCTACGGCACACACCCTATAACTCTACTCAAAATCGTATTACCCAAAGCGCCACTTGCTTTTAAAGGAATTGCTTCCATGACCAAAGCAAGAAAGTTCACGGTCGCTATGCCAAAAAAAAACACTGGGTTCGGTGCGAGCAGCCTCTTCACTGTCGCTCACCAATCTCCACCAGGTCTGTAGGTATAAACGCAGGGTGGCCTTGAATCAAATGACTTACCTTAGGGACCACCCTCCTAGAAAATTAGGATCTTAATGCAAGCTAATATGCTTAAGGCTTGTACGGCAAACGAGACATGTTTTGGCGCTTTACAATAAAATACACATGGCCTTTGCCAATGGGGGGTTAAAGACCCAGAGGGATTTCTACAATGCTATAAATAACGAGGCTGACTTTGACCAAAAATTAATATTTAATGATTTACACACAGAAAGTTTCAGGTTAAATCCACCAGCGGTACATCCTAACTGAATATTATCGTGGATCCCAAGCAAGAGTTACCTTAATTGCTAATTACAAAATAAGAAGTACATTGTTACAAAAAAAGAGATAACAAGGATATTTTCCCACAATTCACACATAATCAAATAAGGTTTCCTTTATAAAATTAAACGGGGCAAGGTTCCAAACGAAATGCAGCGCACACTATATATTTTCACGGCACTTTCGCGACAAAGAGTACAGATTTTACATTTACCTTATTAGCCAAATCAAGGTTTAGGAGATGACAGGTGGCACCGGGAGCTGCGGCTGCAGCACCCGCAAGGTTGAAGTCGAAAATTCGGCCGAAATGGTGGCTGAGGATGTCAAAAAAGGCAGCGATGCGGATGCACGACATAAACAGGATTTGCAAATGCAACTCCTCTCATTGGGTACGAGGATGGCTTACGAGGCTTAATCGAGAGGTGTCTTCTTCAAATTTGCAATGTAGCAGAATGTTTTCCTCACAAACAGGTGAACGAAAACGTCAAACGAAAATAAACATTTTGCCCCGGAAATTATCATGTCGGCCGCAACACACCAAAACTAGAATTTAGCCCACCAAGACGCCTGAACGGCACCTATAATTCCATCGCGGAAAACCAAACGCGAAACTTCAAGTTTGTAAACAAACCTTTGCTCACGAAGCGGGGCAGAACTCACACAATTAGTTACCGACACGGTGAAATCGAAATCACAAGTTTTATAACGAAAAGCCCCCCGGTTCGTGGCACGCAGACCACGACCGGGGACGCGAAAAAAAACCCTACGTCTGTCTTAAACGAGAGCTGGCTTCTAATTCATTCTCAAATTGGGTTGCCGCGAAGCGACCACGAAATTCGTTCCTCCCCATTATTGCACAACGAAGTGAGATGTTGCCAAAAGAACCCGGAGGAGCCCCCGATCAAGCAATAACAAAACGACAGCAAATTACGTCACCGCAACCGTGCCCATGGCACAGCGCATAAAGGAAAATTCCATAATGATCTCAAGTTAACTTAGCAATTCTAAATGGGATTGAACGCTTAAACTGCGTTATCGGCAATACGGAACAAAGAATGAATTCATGATTACAATTCGGAGAAAGAGAATTTAACCGGCAATGACTGCAATGAACTACTTGGTCCCAAGAAAATCACTTACGAAGCTTGTAGGTCGCAAACATTTAAATATTCGTTCAACTAGATTCGATTATAATTCCGGGAGCCCAGGGCCGGCTTAAGAATATTTAGGTAGAACAAACGAGCTCGAAATAACATAACAATTTTCATCTCTTGGTTCTGACACCCCGTGTAGTTCTACAATATTCATTCTACTGTACTGCTCCAGCTGATTCACCCTAGCTTTTAATTCACCAGCCTCTTTTTTAGATTTATATTTTCACTAGTTAGATTTTCCATTTGAGTTAAACATTTTTCTATTTTATCATCACGTCCTTTTATTAACTTAGTTAAGTCTTCAATTTGATCATTATAAAACATGATAGTTTTTTGGAACTCATCGATTTTTTCTTCAAGATGCTTGGTTTCGTCTTTAATTACTCCTTTCATTGCTTTAGTGATTCCTTTAAATAATGCAGGATTGATATCAGTTTCTGCAGTATTGAAATTATCGGCCGACGTGGGTTTATTTTTACCACATGTTAGATTATTTTCGACCTCTTTCGTTTTGCTCAAAATTACGTTTATTTGGCGCCCGAATTCTTACTGATTACGGCCCTGTACAGTTACATTCAAATTTGTCTTAGCAAGCATTCTTCGTTCAGTGCACAAAGTGCGTATTTGTTTCGACAATCAAGCGTTGAACGCCTAAATAAATCAAATTCTTTATGTTAAGCAGTAACGAAACTCAGGCCTTGGAGCTTAGTGTTTTCTGTCAAGAAATTGACGCCTGCAGTTCTTGCAAACTGTACTTTGGTAATTCGACCCTTTGAGAATCGCTGTAGCATTAACAAACTCTTCTAGAAAGTTCTTTGTTAAACCTGATTACTGCTCGATAATTAGCTTCTGGAAATAAAGTTTGGGGCAAGCCCTGTTGGTCGCGTAGTGTTTAAATACGTTTTCAGAAATCTATCCTGCTTTCCGGCTGTCATAGCTTCAATATTTTCGTAGAACGCGTCGTTATCAGTATGATATTCGAGAACTGTGGAATGTTCATTGTAAACTGGGGGCTTCCCCTGGTTCTTCCCAATTCAGCAATTGCATCACCCGTTAAAGCCTTCTTTGTTGTGCTTTCAGCCCAAGCATTTTACGTCCAGCTTTGGGACCATTGGATATAAAGTTTGATAAACCCTTAGTTAACCGCACATATAGAAATGATGGCTTCGAAGTTTTCTTCCGTTGTGTTTTTCACGCGGAGGCCGAATTAAGCGACACTTCATTCCCGACTATTGTAGTGGTAACACGTGTGGTTTTTCTTCAGCCCTCGGCGGGCATTGTCTTGCCGCCGAGGGCTGCCTCGATTTGTGTTAATGAAAATTCGAGGGCTGCCTCGATTTGTGTTAATGAAAATTCGAGGGCTGCATCGATCTGTGATTTTAAATCAGTTTTCGCGTTCTTCAAGCTTTAATTAAAATTCGTGGAGTTCAGCTTAGACCTTTGCACGACTGTTTTACCCTTGTTGGGTGATAGACAGTACGCGCGCGGTGGGCAATAGAGTTTATCGATAATTCAGTGTTGGTAAATAGCCGAGTCGTCTCATTAAGTTGTTTTACTTCCCAGGGGAAGATAGTTGCACCCTTTGCAGATCCAATTAGAGACGACATCTTTAAGCTTGTGATTAACGGCTGCCCGTACCTTTGTGGGGAAAAACCTTTTGCGTACTGCATTTTTGAATTACCGATGCTGAGTTTAGCGAAATCGACGGGAGGCCCACCGCGTGTCATTGTTGTATTGCCCTGGTTGCATTCTCTGCAAATTCCGATTACGTCGTGCCATTCCGAAGCCTGGAATAAACCAACTCTATCGCTCCGGTTCTTTCCAGGGAGGGGCCCGCATCATTTTAGGCGCCGCTCAGCGCTAAGCAACCATCAGGCCCGGCTCCGGCCCTTTCGGTACCTCTGCAACGCCCTGCCAAGCTTCCCCGAGGACGAGTTTATAGCAGAAACTAACGACGTGCTTACAGCTATCAGGTAGAAGCTATGTATTACACCAATTGTGTTCTTGTGCCTAATTAAGGTGCGACTATATTTGTTGTGTGTTTTCCGGGAGTTCGTAAAGATTGCTCACGTTCACTTAGGCTTAAGCCAATGATTTGATTTGTTTGTTGTTAACCAGGGGCTTCACCCCTGTCATCTATTTCGTTTTGTCCAGTGTGTAACAACATGTTTAGACAATAAGGTAACTTTGCGTGGGGACCCCTTTTATATTCATGTAGGGTGTGCCTTTTCTTTTTACTAAGCTTGAATTCGCCTCCGGGTGATTATTATCAATGTAAAGAGTTGTGTAAACTTTAATTCTTTAATTAATAAACCCATTAAAGTCAATTTGATTATTTGTTGAGTTCTGAACCCCTTCTGGGTCATCATTTAATCCAGTGTGGCAAAGGCCGAGCGTAATTTGCAATGTAAAGCTGAAAGTACGCCTTGTTGATAAGCAAGCCCCAAGCTCTGGGCTAGTGTTAGTGTTCTTTTGTCACTATTTAGCAAGGGTGTGGCTTAAGGTAAGTCGTTTGTTTATGGCCACTCTTGGTGTTTATTCTGAAGACTCGGTGGAGGCTTGGACAGCGAGGCGAGGACAACCGTGCACCTGGGGGGACCTCCTCATAGCTTCGTGAAGTTCTTGCTTTATTCACGCAAGCAACCTCTTTTAAAAGCAAGTGGCGTCCTTTGGCAATTCCTTTACGCAAGCCATAGGGTAAGTACTACGTCAAGTACTCCGTCGGTTTTCCCTTTTGAGTATTCAAATCCCCCCCAACCGATTAAGCTAGCCTGAAGGTAACCGGAGCAACAAAATCTGTTCCGACACATTAAGATCTGTGATTTCTAGGGAAAGCCGGCGAACCCTGTAGTTTGTACCCGAGTTTGGACAATTAATACGACCTATGTCGATCTGATGAATTAATACCGTAACACACATCGCCAAACAACCTTGGCTTCGACACTACGTTTTCTATAGCTCGTTTCCCTTATTCCAGCACAAACATAGTGTAGACCTTTCTTACAGCCTTCGCAGAATACAAAATCCGATTCTGGTGGCAATTTTTCGAAACAAACACTACATTCTTTCATTTCACTAACTTTTTGCTTTAATCGCTGCACTGAAAGTTAGATAAACTATATAAAATACGGAGCTCAGATTTTATACGACTTTACGCCAGCAATGCAGGTGCCTCTTTTGTAATTTCTGTAATTAGAATATGTAAGTAACATCAAGGATTGCCTCAATGTACGGTTGCTAAGACGTTGCCTATAGTTGCATGGTTACCATGGGTTAGAGGAAGAAATAATTTGAAAAATTCCGTGGGGGTTATGAGTAGCTTTTCATATTTTGTATTTATGACGAAAATGTTCTTTTTTCGAATTTTGTTCACAACGTTGTTTAACGTTTGAAGAACGGAGAAAAAGTATCTTTATGTGGCTGGGCTGTACTTAGCTACCTCGCAGCTCAGCGGATAAACCGTCCAGCCACGCCACATAAAGTCCTATAACTTTTGATTCTAATAACACAATATACTATTTTTGCTATAGGTAAATCATGCAGATTATAAAATTTTAAAATGTATTCAAAAATTCAGTGGCAGGATTGAACAAAATACTATTCTTCATTCGTAAAAAACTAAATCACTCATTTGTTTGTTTTTTTACACTCGGCTTCTCCTCGTGTATAAAATCGACAAACGCGCGAGTAAAAATCTTAGTTTCTCCACTCCTCCAGTAATATACTATTGCCCAATTTTGCGTTTATAGACTAACTATTATTTGACTTTGCGCTGGAGAAAGTGGGGAATCATGCTGAGAGATGTTTAAAATGTACGAAGCAAAACTAATAGCTCCCAAAAACGAATTAAAAACAAATGTAGAAGCACTGAGCAATACCTCGGAGGAATAACTTGAGTTTCTTTAAAGTTCCCGGCGAAAAAATTAAACGTACTGATTAAGTAATAAATAATAGATGTATGCTATGAAAAACTAAACGTTATAATTATTGTAGAGCTGTAGATCAGTTACAACTGATTTTTAGAAATAGCCTGCACATACCAGATAGTAGAACGTTTCCTTATGATCACTCTCGAATAACATTTCCATTTTACTTTGTTGGTGACAAACCAGTCAACATGAAACCTAACCTCACTGCGAAAATAACAACCAGAAGCTCATGTACCAAGAACCAATATAATTCAATCTAGTAACAATGCTGCTTGTTGCCAATAGGCTCTCTAGATTGCATTTCTATGAAAAAAAAATATGTAAAAGAGTTTACACGGAACTTTCCTCGCGCGAATTTGATCAATTTGCAAATAAAAAAAATAGTCCGCTCTGATTCGAACTCCACTCTCCGAGGTGAATATTTCGAGCCATTTTCTTGTCCGACGCTTGGATAACTGAGCCACGAGCTCGTTTGAATTGGACGAGTTTCTGGTGCGTTATAAAGCACATTACTATTCTGTTCCATTTCTGATGTTTACCTTGTATCTGTTAGGTCACATTTTCGACAGTGATAAAGCCTGAGCTATGTGCAAATAATTACTTGTATCTATTTTTCAAGTAAAGCAAAACTAAACAAAAATTTTGTTTACGATAGCAGCAGTGGACTGCAATTTAATTTTTTACTTGCTTTTACAATAAAGAAGGTATTGGATTCGTCCCAAAAATTCGAAATTGAGTTTTCAACATATCTTCGCGTTTTAGAGTCCCCTGAACTCAAAAAACATGTTTTTGTTTATTGGTCTGCCTGTTTATCTGTGTATCTGTCTGTCTGTGTGTCTGTCTGTCCGTCTTCCTGTCTGTGTGTCTGTCTGTCTGTCTGTCTTCCTGTCTGTCTGTCTGTCTGTCTGTCTGCCTGTGAACAGAATATCACAAAAACGAAAAGAGGTATGGCGTTAAAACTTCATATATAAGTTATATGTACTATCTAGATGCGACAGCAAGCTTTTGACGAAAATTGCATAACCGTAGTATGGTGTTTACTTTTGTGATTTAACAGTTTTTTTTTCGATTGTTTCAAAAACGGCTATAACCATTTTTTTAACTTTAGATTTTTAATGTATATTGATGTGAGATATGTGATTTTCCAGTTGAATACCTCTAAAATGGATTTCTTTTGTTTTTTACTGCTCTCGTCTAAGACGAAAAAGGTATTGTAATCGCGAAAATATCACTTTTCGAGATTTCTTCAGATCTTCACATTTCAGGGTCGAAAAACAGGTTTTCTCAATTCCGTGTGTCTGTCTGCCTGTCTTTTGGCGGTATAACTCAAAAACTAGTTGTCGGAGAAAAACCATATTTTGCATACACATTATATATCTACCTGGCATTAAACCGAGAAAATTTCAAACAAATATATACAGCACGAGCACCGTAAAAAAATTATTTTGTTTATTTTTGATTTAACTTATCAATAAATACAAGTAGTAATTTGTACATAGCACAATCTTTATTTTTACCAAAAATGGGCCCCAATAGACACAGAATAAATGTTGTACGATACAAAAAGAAGCAACAAATTAGTGCGTTACTTAATATAGCTGCAACGCAGTAATTTGAAGGATCGGTGCTCCGTAGCTCAGCCCGTTCCCATGTAATATCCCACAAAAAGTTGGAACTGCATACGCGGTCCGCCTGCCCGTCAAATTCGACTACCGGTAACTTTTTTTTTTAATTCGAAAATGTATTTAATTTATTAGAAACGTGAAAATACTTTTATTTGTTCCTCACTTGTAAACATCAATTTATCAGGTCACTGTATTCACCTTGAAAATGTTTCTTAACTGGCTAGCCAGTAAATTCTTTACTGGCTAGCCAGTTATATTTTACAAGCGTGCTCATAGATAAATGATAGCGAGCAAAGCCAGAGTTGTCTTCCTTACTATGTGTCATATTGATTAATTTAGTTGCTTGTCAGTTTGACATTTTGAATAAATGGTGAATTTCTAGTTATTTACAAGTGAGGAACAAATAAAGCATTTAACAATACACGCCAGGTAACCATTTTTACTGGCTCAAGAATATGACAGGCTCGCCTAACGGCTCGCCAGTCATCCCAATACTATCGCCAGTAAAACCTGTTTTACCTGGCTTGTAATGTTAAATACTATTACTTATAACTTAATTTTATTTTTAAAATTATTTAGTGCCACAGTTTCGACGAAGGAAGTTCTGAGTAAAGTCTTTTAGAGATTTTTTTTATTAACTCCTATTTTAAATATAACACCCGATATATTATTACATTTTTGAATTCAACTTAAAATCGTAGAGAAAATTTATCTGTTCAACTAACGCTCTATTTTGTATGGTTTCTGTAGGATTTGTAATTTTTGAAAATTTTGGACAAATACTTAAAAATTAAAAATCAAATTCTTGTTTAACTATAATATCACTGTAAAAGGAAGTTTTGTGCGTGTACCACACCAGATTTTACTTGTGTTTCCATTTCTTTACAGCAAGTATTTATCCTTTATCTTTCCATTATTTTTCAACAAACAGCTAGCCTGGAAAATACAAAAGTGAATTATTCAGTTGGAAAATAATAATTTCATTTGACACTTTTGTGCATCTTCGAACTCAGGCAAGCTCCTTCGTTGGAGATTAAATTTAATATTTCATTTGCGTTTCAATTCCTTTGCTGCACCTCCGTGCTCTTTACCTTTCCATTATTTTTCATAAAATAGTTATGTCTAAAAAAGACTAAAGTGGAATATTACATTTTTGAGTCTTTTTGAACGAAGGTACGCTCTGTGGTTGTAGATCTGTCTTAGTACTTCATTTGTGTTTACATTTTATTGCAGCACCTAATTGCCCTTTTCCTGTAATTTTTGTTTTTTAAGGAAGTTGTATAGACAAATATAGAACCATTGCGATAAAGAAGAAAACATATACTTTACTTTACACTGTTGTGCTCTGTCAAACTCCGGTGCGTTCCTTGATTAGAAATTAAACTTGATATGTCACCTGCGTTTCGATGTAGCTGTAACACCAATTTGTCCTTTATCTTTCCATTATTTTCGAACGAACAGCTAGTCTAGAAAAATACGAAAAGTTTTATGTTGTACTAGAAAACAAATATTTACTTGAAATTTTTGAGTCTTTTTGAACTCAGGTACGCTTTTTGGATCGAGCTAGGTGGAATATTTTAATTGTATTTTCATTTCTTTACAGCCACTACTTGTCGCTTGCCTAAGTAATAAGTTCATTTGACACTTTTGTGCAACTTCGAACTCAGGTGATCTCGTTGGTTGGAGACTAAATTTAATATTTTATTTGCGTTTCAATTCCTTTGCTGCACCTCTTTGCGCTTTACCGTTTCATTATTTTCTATAGAATAGTTAATGTGAGAAAGACAAAAGTGGAATGTTAAATTAGAAAACAAGTGTTTAGTTGAACATTTTTGAGTCTTTCTGAATGAAGGTACGCTCTGTGGTAGTAGTTCCGCCTTAGTATTTCAATTGTCTTTCCATTTTCTTGTAGCACCTAATGGACCTTTTCCTTCAATTTTTGTTTTTTTTAAAGGAAGTTGTCTAGAAAATTATAGAACCATTGCGATAAAGAAGAAAACAATTACCTACTTTACTTTACACTGTTGTGCTTTGTCAAACTAGAGTACGTTCCTTGATTAGAAATTAAACTTGATATGTCACCTGCGTTTCGATGTAGCTGTAACACCAATTTGTTCTTTAGCTTACCATTGTTTTGGAACAAACAGCTAGTCTGGAGAAATAAATTTTTTTTTATGTTGTATTAGAAAACAAATGTGTACTTGACAATTTTTGAGTCTTTTTAAACGAAGGTACTCTCGGTGGTTGTAGATCGGCTTTAGTATTTTTATTGTGTTTCCATTTCCTTGCAGCACCTAATTTCCCTTTTCCTTCAAGTGAACCTGCACTTCATATGACGGTGTACAATTGTTGCAGTGTAATTTGCCTCCAAAACAGTGTTTTTACACCCAATTAATTAATTTGCCGATGTGCATCTGTGAAATTAGATACTGTGTGATACCCCTAGCTGTTATTACGGTGTTTTTCGGGCAAGTAGATTTTATTCTAGACATTTTTAAATTCATAATTTCACCTGCAGCTGATTAAATGTACGTGTAATCGGCGAAGTCAAGCGGTCGAGTGATCGTTGCTAACAGGCTCGGCTTCAGTTTTAATTTTAGTTTAAACTGTTTACCAAATTTATTATGGCAGAGGATGATGATGATGGTTCTGAGACTGGTTCAATTTCATCTAGGGCTGGGGTTTTATGGATGTTGATTTGGATGATTGGAAATGTAAGGGCTGTAAACAACCGAGGATACAAGTAACGGAAAACGCATTTACGTTGGAAAATGATCTGTTAAAGAAACTAAATGTGGAGTTGCAAAATGTAAATACCTTACTGAAACAACGGTTAAATGATGTTGAACCTAATTATAAGCAGTTTTCTGATTTATCAGACTTGAACAGTAATTCCAGAATTTCAAAACCTTTGGGAAATCTACAAACCAGTTTTGCTGATGCGCTTAAACTGCAATTTAAAACTACAGCTTTAAAAATAAAATCTACGGTAAATGAGAGTGTTAGCGAATTTAAAAAGCGCATAGACCCGGTTAAATTGGGACAAGGCATTACTAATGTAGGGGTAGCAAAAGACGGTTCATTAGTTGTAAATGTTAACCAAAAGTGCATAGATAAAGTTCGAACAAGTCTGGAACAATCCATTGGTAGAACCTGCAAAGTGTCAGTGGTCCAAACTTTGCATCCAAGAATTAAAATCAATAACATGGAAATTTCGAATGAGGAACATCCCGATATCTGTAAGAATATTTTAATTCAAAATCATTTAATTGAAAATAAGGATGTTAAATTAGTCTGGAAACAAAAAACTGGAGATTCAATGTTTGTAGTTTTGGAAGCGAATGCCAAACTATTTAAAATTATTATGGAAAAAGGTTACTTATATGTTGGGTAAAAAAAATGCACTGTTATCGAGCATTTTGATGAAAAATGTGATATCCTATGCCTAAGCGAACACTGGTTGAACGATCCTCATTTCCTAATATCTGGTTATTCGCTGGGAAGTTAATTTTGTGGAAGTGGGATAGATCGTGATGGAGTGGCTATCTTATTAAAAGACCAAATTTATCATGAAGCAATCGATCTGAAGCATCATTGTAGTGAAAGACTTTTTGAGTGCTGCGCGGTAAAGTTTATGTCGAACTCAAAAACTTACATTGTTATCACCATTGATAGAAGTTCTGGTCAAAATAAATAAGAATTTATAAAACACTTAGACAATTGTCTAGGAGAAATTACATCAAAGTATAGAAATATTTCTCTAATTCTCTGTGGTAACTTTAATATCAATTTTATTGAAGATTCCAGGGACTGTAGAAAATTACCTGAAATACTGAATATTTATAATCTAAAGCATACGATTAGAGATATAACTAGATATTCTACAAACTCTGGCTCTTGTATCGATAATATTTGTAAAGATTTTCAGTACCTATCAGTCTATTGAATTTGAAGCAACTGTTATATTTCCATGCTTGTCTGACCACACTGGTCAATCATTGACAGTATATTCAAAAAACGTTGTGGAAAAAAAGCCAAAATAAAATGTTCGGAGTTATAAATTCAAATACCATAAAAATATTTCGCGATAATTTTGTAAATGGAATTGGGATGATTTGAGAAATGGCACTATTGATGAAAAATTTCAGTCTTTTATAGATATAATTAAATATTCGTATGAAACTGCATATCCTATAAAAAAGAGTAACAGTGATCATTTCAAATAAAACAGCCCATGGATGACAAACGGTATAAAGATATCTTTTCAAAATATTAAGCAAACTTATTTCGATGTAGTACATGTTGAAACTGTTGAAATTCTAAACTATTATAAAAAGTTCAAAAATTTTATAAAAAAGTTATTAATCTAGCGAAGCAAACATATTTTCAAAAGAAATTAGACAATTTCAAAACCCCTAAATCAGTTTGGCAAGTATTAAATACACTCGCAAAAAATCCGCCAACGAAAAGTGAATTTATTATTGTTACGAATGACGGAATTGAGATAAGCGATGTAAAAATTATTTCAAATTTATTTGCTCAGTACTTTAATGAAGTTGCGATCAAATATTTTGATAAAAATATTACCACAACTGGAACACTACCAATGCATAATTATATATTTTTCTTTATGACACCTATTACAGAAAATGATATACTGAGTGCTGTCAGCAAGCTGAAATTTTCAAATTCCTCGGGTAATGATAATATAACTACTGAACTTCTTAAAAAAGTATTAGATATTGTCATGGAGCCTTTGTTGTATTTATATAACCTATCTATTGAAGAGGCCTTGCAGGCCAAGCTCCTTCACGGGGTGTTAGTGCCTCACCATTATTATTATTGAAGAGGCGGTATTTCCAAGTTGCTTTTAATGTGCGAAAATAGTACCTCTTTATAAGGCGGGGGGGGGGGGGGAAATAGGGGGTTGAGAATTATAGACCAATTTCGCTTTTGTCTACATTTTCAAAATTGTTTGAAAAAATTGTTGCGTCAAAATTAGTTGCTTTCATAGATAGGTATGACTTGCTCTCCAGTTTTCAATTCGGTTTCAGGGCAGGTGTAAGTACGGCTGATGCTTTAGTGGAATTTTTATATAATGTTTATGCCGCTCTAGATCGTGGTGAAAATGCGATTGGTGTCTTTGGGGATCTCATAAAGACATTCGATCTGCTAAATCACTCTACACTGTTAACCAAATTAGATTCGTATGGCGTCAAGGGTATTATAAATGATTGGTTTAGGAGTTACCTCCATAAGAAGTGCCAGGTCGTTGAGATAAATAATATCAAATCGGATGTAAGATTTAACTACTGCGGCGTTCTACAGAGATCTTGTTAAGTCATTTTGCCGTTGTAGATGCTTAATTGCATTTCACGCCTTTAGGGCAACTTGTTGCTATGTTAAAACCATTTTCAATCTTTGCGCACAAGTACAATCTCATCTTCCGCCCATTTGATTCAGGTCATTTTGGTATTTTAAATAGCCACCTAGGCTTTAGGGCAGCGTGCCCGTATGCTAAACCCTTTTAGTTACTTATTTGGCTCCATCGCCTAATTCCAGAATCATGATTTTGCACATATTTGGCCCCAAACGCAGTATTTCTCGTCGGTTGGAGCGCCCCTCTGATGGCACTTTGGCAGCCGAGCGCTGTCGCTCGCAAGAATTCCGAATCTTCTAGAAAACACGCCGTTGCGGCGTGCTGCCATTGTCGCCGGCATTAATTTGTTTCATCTTATCGCCTCACGATTGGCTGTCGAGAGTCACGTGGCAACGCCGTTTGGCTCACGCCACTTCAAGCGTCCTAACGCTTTTTGCTGGGGGATTCAGCCGAGAGCCGTCGATCGAATAAGAGGTCGGATAGTGTGTGCGTTCGTGCGTCGAGTGCTGCTTCAGCAAGTATGTGACAAACGGTTTCGCCTTAAGTGGCAGTTGATCGCAGCCCGTTGCAGAGAGCGTTCGTGTGGTGGTTGTGTGGGAGTTCCGATTTGTTTTCGGCGTAGCGTGGGTGCTTCTTGAGCCCAGTTCCTGCTCCCGTAAGTAAGGGATCGTGCCCCCTTCATCTCGACCTTCGAGGATCTGTCCCGCAGAACGAAAGTGGCCCATTTTTCGTCGTCCAGTTGTACGCGTCCTGACGCGTCTCACGTCGCCAGTATGGCGGATGTCCACTCATCCCTATAGCCGTCGAACATCGAATGTACCTGCCACCTAAGACTGCAGCCTGTCGCAACTCAACTGTACCAGGCTCCCCAACCGCCTACATATTAAGGTATGTGTCTTTGAACTGATTACCGCTGTGAACGCGAGTGTACCTGTCCCGCGGAGAGCATTTAAGCCCCGCGTACGAGCTGTATTGGGACGCCGCGAGCGAGCCCGTCACATCTCTTGTACCTACAGGCACTGTCGTCATACTTGTACATTCATTCCAAATTACAGACTGTCTATGTTACAAGTGCTACTTTGTTCATTACTGTTCAACATCTGTCGCTAGGTTTAGAGCGCGCGCCAGCTGGTGTTTTCTTAGATATAATCTATTCATAGATATCGGGCGACGCACTCCGCTGCCCCATTGTAACCCGTGATTCAATATATGATTTGTTAGTTAAGGGAACTATTGTTTTGTTTCGACTTGTGCATGTTCTGTTTCAGATAAGCGCCCCCTTCAGTGTACTGATTATTGTGCGACGGGACGAGGGAGCTTTGAGCGTACAGGTGGGTGAGACAGCTGCGTAGTCGCGGTCGGATTGGCACCTAATTACAATCTTTGCATAAGGCAATCTCGAAATTGTTATTTGACCTCGCAACTCTTGAGTAATCCTATCGACGGAGTATTTTGCGTGCTTCGCTCCCGTCTAACCGTCCAGGCCCGGTTAGTCGGGTTAAGACAGGCTTGGTGGCGCCCTCATAATTTTGACATACCCTATATATATATATGCCGCAACACGCTTGCCCAGAACGTATCGTGTGACTCACGCCCGACTCCCTGAGCGTTCCAGCCGTGGCCTTTAGCCTATTTTGAGCCGATCTCAGGGCAAGTGTGCCAGTTTTTCAGGACTGATTCCGTGGTGCGATGCTCACCTTGGGTGGGTGTCGTAAAGTTCTTTTAATACCGTAACAATCTGTTCTCGGACTTTTATTATTTATTATTTATATCAATTAGGATTAGGTGAGAGTAA
Source organism: Agriotes lineatus (assembly GCA_940337035.1). Lineage (NCBI taxonomy): Eukaryota > Metazoa > Arthropoda > Insecta > Coleoptera > Elateridae > Agriotes > Agriotes lineatus. The sequence goes on from OW679203.1 coordinate 91,197,157, forward strand.
GTAAGTGTGTCTTACAGTGTTTTGGTTGTGCTCCGATATTTAAGTCCAGCTGGGCCATATCGAGCGAAGAAAAACACGCGGAAGTGGAGTAATCAGTAAAGTGAAAGTCCAGTAAAGCAGAGAAGGAAAGATAGATAGAGGAAATAGCCAAGTAGTGAGCCAAATAACGTTGAATTAATATATTTAGAGGTTAAGGGGATTAATGTATTGAGTTGAAAATTGCATGCAAGAACTACGATAAGAAGTGCGATAAGCCAAATCGCCGGACGCTGTGGACCGCTCGACGAAGGCAGGGTAGGCAACACATCGTACTCCTCTAAGTAGGCGAAGTTGCATAAGAAGCAGGAAGGTGTGAAACCAAAATAGGCGTGAACAAGATATAAGGTCAATAGCGGAGGTGCAGATAAAGGTAACAACAACTGGTAAGCGCCAACATCTCCGAACGGTAGACGTGGACGTTGACGCTTGGCGCCAACTGAAATAAAAGAAATAAATATCGCAATACACAGAAGAAGATGGATTCAGACGACTACATGACAGACGAGGGAAAAAGAAAGAAGGACGATATTGATACGTTATTTAAAAAATCTAAGAAAGCACACCGATCCCCGACCAAAGGGGATGATTTGAAGGATAGCGTAAAAGAACAGATGAAGGAAATGATGAATATATTGACGAATTTGGCAGGCGATATAAAAGTAATAAAAAGAGACCAACAGACCAACAACGAAGAGACAAAAACACTGCAGGATGAAATAAGAAAACTAAGAGACAAACAACGAGAATTCAAGGAAGAGATAAAACAACTGAAAAGTACTAACGAAAAGACTATGAAAAAAATAGACTGCCTACGACAAGAAGTAATTATATCAAATGAGAAAATAGAAAAACTTGAAGGAGAGAAAAGAAGAAAAAACATAATACTCCAAGGGGTGAAAATAGAAACAAGTAATCCCAAAGTACTAAAAGAAGGAATGGAACAGTTTATAGAAAGTAAACTGGGCGTAACAGTAAAAATAGAATCGGCAAGGAAATTAGCAAACAGAACCTGTTTGATCGAACTAAATAGAAAGGGAGATAAAAGCACCATTGTGAGTAACAAAAATAAACTACGAAATTGTGGAGAGGAAGTGTACATAAACGATGACTTGACCAGAGAGAAAAGAAGGGTGCAAACAATAATTAGGAAAGTTGCTAAAGAGGAAAAAGCGAAAGGTAAAACAGTCAAAATGGGATTCCAAAAGCTAATAATCAACGAGGAAGTATGGAACTGGTATAAAGAGACTCAAGAACTGGTGAAGTACAATAGGGAGCGAAATAAACCAACCCAAGGAATACCAAAAAACTATTAAGAACAGAAAAAAAAACAAAGGGAGGGAAAATGGAGAAACAAGCCAAGCAAAGAAACTGGAAATTAAAAAGGCAATCAAATTTAATAACTCAACGATAATGGACAGAAGGGTAGAGGGTAAAGATAAAAAGAAAGAAAATAATGGCGCGGATGGGCAAACTAAACAGAAAAAACAAACGGAAAAAAAGCAAAATACAAAAAAGAAGAGAGAGAAAGCATAAATATGGAATCTAGCAACTTGGAATGTAAGGAGCCTCAGCGGGAAAGAAAAAGAGTTAACAAATGAAATAGAAAGAATAAAAATAGAAGTATTAGTAGTAACCGAGACCAAGAAAAAAGGACAAGGCATGGTACAATTGGATGGAAATTATACGATGATCTATAGTGGAGTAGAACTAAGCAGGAGAGCAAAAGGAGGCGTTGCATGCATATTAAACCAGCATTGGGCGAGAAAAATTTGTAAATGGACGTGTTTAAATGAAAGATTGATGGCAGTGGAATTAGTAGAAGGCAAACAGAAATTAACAATAATAGCAGTATATGGACCCAACGAAGACGACAATGTAGATAACAAAGACCAATTTTGGGAAGACTTAACGACGCTTAAGGAAGAAAGTAAAGGGACGGTAGTCATAATAGGCGATTTCAATGGAAGAGTGGGAATAAAAGACCAGTCAACTTCAAAAATACTAGGCAAGTTTGGGAAAACAGAAAGAAACAATAATGGAAATAGATTAATAGATTTTTGCAGAGAAAACCAATATATTGTTGCAAACACATTTTATGAGCATAAGAAAATACACCAGTACACTAGAGAAGTTAAAAGTAGAAGAGAAAAATCGATAATTGATTATATATTGTTGGGAAAAGAGGAAGGCAAGATGGTAAAAGATGTTAGGGTGAGAAGAGGTTCTGAAATATACAGCGACCACTATCTACTAGTAAGCAAAATGCGACAGACAATAAAAGAAAATAAATTAAAGACCAATACGGACAAGAAAAAAGTCTATGACAAAATTAACACCTACAAAATAACTGAGATGGAATTTGAAAGAAAATACCAATAAGCAATTAAAGAAGAAGTCAGAAAGATTCATGAGGATTTTCTACAAGAAGATACAGAAAGTTTGTGGCAGAAATTTAAGACCATCTTGATAACAGCTGCAAAGACAGTCTGCGGTGTTACCAAAATCAATAATGGAGACAAACAAACGGACTGGTGGAATGACGAAATCAAAAGCGAAATTAAAAGAAAGAAAGCGAAATGGAGAGACTACCTAAGCAAGAATACAGAAGAAGCGTACCAGGAGTATAAAGATCAGAGAAATAAAGTCAACCAACAAATAAAGGCTGCAAAAGAAAAGGCATGGGAAAATTTGGACATAAGATGGAAAATAATAGTAAGGGAAATTTAAAATTATTTTATAGAATACTTAGTAACTGTAGGAAAGGGAAAAAACATACACTAAACCAAATTCAGAATAAAGACGGAAATATTATAACTGATGAAATGGAAGTGGCAAAGAGGTGGAAAGAATACTTCCAAGAAATACTAACAGTGGATGAGACAACACTACAAACAGAGGAAGACGACGAAAGAGAAGAAAGTTTGGAAATGACGGAAGAAATCATAACTGAAGAACCAACATTGGAGGAACTGAGAGAAGCTATAAAAAGATTAAAAAATGGAAAGGCAGCAGGTCACGATGAAATAGAGGCAGAAATGTTGAAAACTATGGGAGAAGAGGGTGCGCGATTATTTCTGGAAATTTGCAAAAAGGCTTGGCACACTCGAAGAATTCCGAAAGATTGGGAGGTGGGAATTATACTGCCAGTATATAAAAAAGGTGATAGATTTAATTGTCATAACTATCGTGGCATAACATTACTTAGTACGGCATGCAAGACCTATGAAAGAATTTTAGAAATAAAATTAAGGAGGAAACTAGAAACTCAATTAATAGACTCTCAGAGCGGCTTTAGAAAGAGACATAGTATACAAGATCACATATTCAGCTTAAAAGAAGTAACAGATAGAACACTAAGCCAGAACAGAGAAGCATACTGCGCGTTTATTGACCTTGAAAAGGCCTTTGACCGAGTACCAAGAAAGAAGATCTGGAAAAGTTTGGCAAGAAGAGGAGTAGGAAAGCAAATGATCAAGGCAACAGTCTATACAATAATTGCAGAAACTATGTTAGAACGAAACATGCACAATCCGAGGAATTTAACACCTCTAACGGACTACGGCAAGGAGGAGTACTAAGCCCACTGTTATTCATCGTACTCATGGATGACATCATAAAAACATGCAGTTCGAAAGTAGCGAAATTATGCATAGGACATAGGAATTTAGAAAGGGTTAATATCTCGGAATGTGCATTCGCCGATGATGTGGTAATATTAGCCCCAAAAGAAAAGGAATTACAAAGAAACCTGGAAATATGGAAGGAAACGTTAGAGGAGCACAATATGAGAATAAATGCAGTTAAAACCAAGGTCATGGCGATAGCAAAAAGAGAAGTAAAGATGAACATAAAGATAGACGACAATAAACTAGATCAAGTCGAAAACTTTACTTACTTAGGAGTCAACCTGGAGACGAAAGGGGGACACGAAACAAAAATAAACGTCAGAATAGAAAACACGGCTAAACTTTACTATGTGTTGTCAAACTCATTTCTGAACAAGAAAGAGATCTCGAAGAAAACATAAATCACGGTGTATAAAACACTATTCCTGCCAACCTTGACCTTTGGTGCGATATCGTGGGTGTTAACAAAACGACAAAAGAACAAACTACAAAGTATGGAAATGAAATACCTAAGAAGAGTGCTTGGGGTAACTAGAAGAGACAGAATAAGGAATCAAGAAATCCGCGAGGAGCTTCAGGTTGAAGCACTGGGAAAGAAAATAGAAACCAGACAGCTCCAGTGGTTTGACCACTTAATGAGGATGAATAAAGAGAGACAGGTTAAAAGAATATTTGAATCGAAACCAGGAACAAACAAACAGATCAAGGGGAAGACCTCGAAAAACTTGGACCAAAAGAGTCGAAGAAATACTGCAACAAAGGAGACTTACGTGGCAGGACGCGAAGATAATGGCACGAAACAAGAAGGAATGGACCAGATACGTACATGCAATAGAAGAAACGCAATAATGATATTTATTTCAACTTAACTATTAAATAGAAATTCAGAATAAGAGCTAAGTTCTGACATGTAATAAGTATTGTAAAATACCTTTACACCATAATGGTAGGAAAGGTTTAGATAATATATATATATTATTAACCAAGGTCTATAATGATAAATTTTTCAAGAAAAAATCGATCACTAATGGTATGTTTATAGGCTATTAGTGTAAAAACCGTATTAAATGCGCTATGCCGTTCTCTTCGGGCTTTTTAATTCTACTATTTGACAGCGTGTGGCCGGCTGGTTAAGTGCTTGCGCTTGCAGTTGGCAGGTAGCGGGTTCGAACCCCACATCCGGGCATTAATAGCATCGA
>OW679203.1:91202120-91365513 GCA_940337035.1 Agriotes lineatus
AGTTATTAAATTCGTCCTACATTTTAAATGCGGCATATGCCGCGGGTTTCAGCTAGTTGTAATATAATTGGAATTTTTGTTGGGTAATAAAAAAATTAATTAACTATTGCTAATGTTATCCAAATGTCAGCACCTGGTTCATACACTCGCTTTCCCTATCGACACTACCACTTACCTCACATCTTAAGTATAATTTTATAGAAAAACTGTAGCATACCTATAACATAAACAGTCCTGACTGAGTTGGACTCAGACCACCCACCAATTCTGACCTCTTTCACAGAATCGCCGCATAAAATCGAACAATTATCGCGACTTATTAACGGCTGTGTCAACTGGGAAATCTTCCAACAAACAATAGATAATAAAATACAATGTCCCACAAATTTACAAACAAAAGAAGTGGATCTGGCCTTAACCAATCTACAGGAAATAATCAAAGAATTCATAAAGGAAGTACGACGTAATCTCAGAACACCTAACTATGGCCAACCTTCCAATAAAATACTGGAACCTAATACAGGAAAAGAACCGAGTAAGAAGAGAGTGGTAGCGGAATAGGGATCCCCAAAAATTGCAGTTATTGAATCATTTTATACGGCAAGTTAAATATGATCTGAATAGCTACAGAATGTGCACTTACAGAACATATATCGAGGAACTGCAACCTGCTGATCCATCGTTATAGAGAGCAACGAAGCGAATCCTTAAACAAACTCCTACTACATCTTCACTACAGCACAATAACACCATCTACACCAAAACCAAGGAAAAAAGCGAAGTCGTTGCTGAACATATGGAAAGTATTTTCACTAATGATATCAATCAAGTAAACGCTGAGAGAGCTCAACATGTTAAAGGCCATATAATCAACAACTTTCCTAATTACCCTGGCACTATAAAACGCATTAAGCTCAAGAAAACTGGCAAAATACCTTAACAAACCACACAAGAAGAAAGCTCCAGGGCCTGACCTAAAAAAAAATCCTAGAAAATTGTCCATATTATAATTACTAACAAACCTAGTAAAATCGCTAAGGACCCCGCCGACTACAGGGTGATTAGTCTGCTGTCGGTAGCGCCAGTGTTATCAAAACTATTCGAAAAGACGATTCTAACTCGTTTAAATAATGAATTAACCGCCAGAAACACCATTCCTGCCTTTCAGTTTATGCTTAGAGCTTATATTTCTAGATTGTTACGGTTCATTTGCGCCGCTTTCTAATTTCGCATTCTGTAGTATTCACTTTGCTTTGTTATGCATCTTTTCACGCGGTTGTCTGTGAGCACGCCGTCTGTATATACCGCGCTGCGCCACCCCGTTTGGTCTCGTGACAATAATTTTTCAGGTACTGTTATTTGTTTGGAAGACGCGTCCTTTCCGATCCCGCTTGCGAAGCGAACAACATGACGTGGTAACAGTTAGAATTTAGAAGGTTTAATTTTGGGCTTCCGTTAGTTCAATGACGTGGATGTGAGCCTTCACTGTGAAGTGGATTTATCCCTTATCTTCGATGTAAGGGAAGCTTGACTCCCACGCCATTGGCGGAATTTTTCATGCTGCCACCACGTGTTTCGCAAATTCGCCTGGAATCCGGTCCAGGGTGAGTAAGAGTTCGCTTTGAACTATTATTTCGGTCTTGTTATGCCATCGTGGATTCCTTCCTTCTTTATAGCACCTAGTGCCGGAGGACCAAATTGAGGCTTGGAATACAGCTGGTCTTATGCGCTGAGAATTTTGGATCTTCGAACCCGCTTGACCCCTGCTCTAGACGCCGTTTGAGCGCAATAAATGATCCGACAAGAAGGCTTACTTTCAGGTCTATTTTGTCCCAGTACCACAGTAACTTCCCTCTGGAACATCAGCTTCGGGCCACCCGCTGTAATCTTTGCCCCTGAGAATAATATTTTAATGTGTAAAATAAAGCGATTGCCTTATGGTTACGTTACAAACTGTGAGTATTAGTTTTAATTCTGTGAGGTACCTCATGCTATTACTGCTAAATTAGCCAAACGTAATTAGTAATGCAAGTAATACTGTAGCCACCTGCGATTCTGTTGGTGGATCGACAATTTTGTGATATTTACATGTACTGTGATCTCGAACTGTGATTTTTTCAACTGCGGAGGTTTAATTTCGTTACGGCTGTCTATTGTATTTGAAGTTCCTCTTTCATGAATGGTGTTTGTGCTTAAATATTGTGAGTTTACGAATTCTCTTGAACACCTGGGTGCACTCGCCGTGTTATAATACAAAAAAAGTCGTTGGCGCACTGGGCATTTATTTATTTCTATTGTTTCGTTCTACCGGCTGTTCTGTTAAAAACCTGTACGCCTCCATCCGACTAACCTGGCTGCCGGCTATTGCACCCGAGTGTACAAAGTAATTTTCTGAAAGAATGACCAACGAATTAAAGTAGCTAACAACATTTACCAATTACTTATTAGAACAACTAAAATTATCGAAAGAGGGTTCGAACACAAATTATATACCCTAATTGTCTTTCTTGATATCGCGAAGGTTTTTGACACCGTCTGGTTGCATGGGATTTTATACAAACTGCTGGATACTAACATGTCGAATTATTTATTAGTAATCCTAAAATACATGTTCTTTTTTGCATACTCCGCCACTTCGAAAAATTTAAAATATTAAATATCGAATGATTCAAAGGACAATCTGCCCTCCTTATCAACGATTAACAATTAAAACCAAAAATAAATAACGAAACTTAGCTTTTCATGGGGATTGAAAAACGATCAACCTTCAATGAATTGCTTGAGACTGACAGTAGATTACCTATACCTACTTGAACTGATCTTGAAGAATCGACAGCCAACTTTTGTCTAAAAATACAGAGAAAGACGAAACGCATATTTCTTCGTTATGTAAAATATACGCCGTTAGACAAGATCTTTATACCATTGTATTTTGTGGTGTTATTATAACCATATTCTGCCAGCTTAGACATATTAAATTACTAAAATTTATCATATTTTTATGATCTTTAACTCTAACTTCTAAAGGTCTGGATGTTTCACCGCTATAATATTTCCCACATACACAAGGGATACCATATACAGATTGTCCGAAATCCGTTTTGAACATAGGAAATTAATGAGTGCGACAAGGAAGACGTAAACAAAATGAGTAGCAGGGCAAAGATAGAATGTAATCATGGTTAGGTAAATTTTTTAACTAAAGTTAAGTCAATGAAACAAACAAACACTTCCGTCAAATATTTTATTTGTTATTAAGAGTATAAAGTGAAGTTTAAGTATAGTATTGTTTACTATTCACATAATTATTTTAATTCGAGAGGTTTTATCGAGGTATCGTTCTTTGATTTTGCGGATAAGCGGTTTTGGACACCGAAAATTGCAGGAAGTCAAACAAAAGCAGATTTTACCGTCGTTACGTCACTGAAACAAAACCAGGTTATTTGAAAATTACGTCATATTACTTGCATTGTATCTACCTGATGTGAATTTCGTCATATTTTGTCGTTTAGCCTTCAAATTACCCTAAATTCTGTCTCTACAACCATCTATGTTTTGTAGTCAATTTGAAGGTTAAAAAGCTGCCAGATACGAATTCGAGCAATTGTCATACGAGTTAATCTGCCCTATTCAAAAGTAATTGTGATACAAGCGTTAAGACACAACCCTTTGAAAAAAAGTTGTTCTCATGCTAGACCGGAGATTTATCTTGTTTGCAAATAAATAAAATAGGAAGAGCAAGAAACCATTTATTTTGCAAATATTAATTATAAAATCATTTTAATAGTCCCTCGTAGGGGACACAGAATTCTTTATTCAAACTATTTAATTTGTAAATTGTGGTAATCTGCCCTGCTCATGATTTTTTTAAAAGCCTTTCAAGTAGAGGGCATCATTACAATATGCATCTCATTGCAGCTAATTCTACTAGCAATTAACGACGTAATTGATCGTAATTTAAAGCGTACCATTCAGTGAATTAAAAATTGCCGAAATGTTGGCCTTGCATCAAATGGTATTTTAAAATAACGCAGAAGTCCAAAAATTGTTCATGATTTATTCATTTTAACACGACTCGGTCCCGCGGCCTCGTTGGAGGGCGGGCGAGGGCTAACTACTACTAATGGCGACTCTTGTTGATTTGGCCCTGGCAACTCAGTCGGCCAATGGTGTTCTCCCTGGTAGGCGGAGCAGACCTAAGTGCAAGCGCGAGAGAGAAAGAGAGAGAAAACAAAAAGAATGATATTTACACAGGTTTTTAATTGTTTGAACATATATACAAAAGAGAAAAATAATAGGCTATGTATTTGATGACGCCTCGAAGCTTCTGGTGAGGTGGGGTCGCCGTGTTTCGTCCCGGGGCTCTTCCTCTCGTGGGGAGGGCGTGCGTGCCGGGGACGGCGGAGGTTCTGGCGCTGGAGGCGGCTCGGAGGGCTAGGTGTGCGGCCTCGCCGGCTCGTCGGGCCGGATGGCTGCGGATTGGGGCGCCTGGGCGATGGTGACGGGCGGCGGCGGTGTCGGCGGTGGCTGGACGGTATGCGCGCTGGAGAGGAGCGGAGCGGCGGCCGGGGGCGGTCGCGTAGCTCCTTGGTCTGCCGCGGATCCCTCCTGTGGTAGTGGGGTGTACCCTGGACCTTGCTTCGGGCCGGCAGGGCTACTGTGGGGAGCTGGGGGCGGCGACTCGACTCGGCGGGGGCGCAATATGCGTCCCACAAGGACTGCAGTTCCCGTGTCTCCTCGGCGCTTAGGTGCAGCTCCAACTCCACTTTTGGGGGCGGCGGAGGACCTGTCGCTGGCGGCGGTGCGGGCGGCGCGGTCCGGGCGGAGTCTGGTCGTACAGGGCTTCCTGTCCCGTGGGCGTGTTTCGGAGCTCCGGGGTCCGTGGGCAATACTGCGGGGTGGCGATGTCCGCGCGGTGGGCGGCGGCGGCGGGCGATCCTGAGTGCGGCCGCAACTGTAGACAACGGCGTGCCTTGAAGGTCAAGGGCGACTCGGGGTTGGGGGTAGGTGAGGGGCCGAACAGGCGTTGAAAGGTCTCCTGGAGTCTGTAAAAATATATGAGACCGATTAATGCGTGGGGGGGGGGTGGCGTCCTCGGAGAGGCCGGCTGGCGGCGGCGTCCTGTGGAACGGGGAGGAAGGAACGTCCTTACTCCATGGAGGCGGTGACTCTGCAGGCGATGACGGTAGTGGTTTGGGGGGGCGGCCGGCGTGTCGGGCGGCTGGATCCGGCTTCGCTTGGGCAAATTCGGCTAAGTCCCAGGAGCTCGGCGAGCACCGCTGGAGACTAAGTGTCGTTGAAGCTGGAGTAATCAGGCTGGCTGGACCGAGGGCGGTAGCTGCTGGCTGCTGGCTGAACTGCTGGCTGGAACTCCGTGCTCTTCTCAAGAAGCCCGGGGTTTATAAAGGTCTTGCCGGCTTTGTTTGCCGATTCCTCGCTCCCGATTGGCTGAACGGCAGTGGGGACGTTTGCAAATTTGATAGGAATTGGATTCGCGGCTTTGATCTCCGCGGCGCGAAGCGCTATCTTATCGCTGACATGGGCATTGCTTCTGTCTTCTTAAAACTTGAATTTTGAGTTCTTATTCGACATCTTTCGCCCGCATATTAACAAAGTTAGGATTGATTAAATTATTTCTATACTATAAGCCGCGCGGTTGTGACGCCGATCTTTTTAGATGCCGCGGCGTTTGCGGGCTTATCACTCTCGAGAGGAAAGAAACAAAATCTCTGCATTGTTTGCGCTTTCTAAAGACTTGAATTTTGAGTTCTTATTCGACATGTTTCGCCCGCATATTAACAAAGTTAGGATTGATTAAATTATTTCTATACTATAAGCCGCGCGGTTGTGACGCCGATCTTTTTAGATGCCGAGGCGTTTGCGGGCTTATCACTTTCGTAGCGAGAGGAAAGAAACAAAAATCTCTGCATTGTTTGCGCTTTCTAAAGACTTGAATTTTGCGTTCTTATTCGACGTGTTTCGCCCGCATATTAACAAAGTTAGGAATACTTAAATTATTTTTACAATAGAAGCCGCGCGGTTTGTGATTCGCGGACTTCCTGGTACGCGGCCTTGCTGCCCCGTGCTTCCACTGTTTAGGCTATTTTTTTTCGCATGCTCCGGTGGTCGGTGTTTTCTTTAATTCAATCAGCCCTCGCGGCGTGGGTTTTCATTGTTCCTCGATTTGAACGCGAGTTTTTAATGCCTGGATTTTATTTCAGACTATCCGGTGCCGGTGTTTATTGATGCTCTCTGAGTTTTATTTTCTAAACTGCTTAATCCTAAAACTGTCTGTCGCTGCAATCTTCGCAAACTTTATAGTTTTATGGTGCTGTTATTTCGGCCCTTTGCCTACTTGGAAAAAATTATGCTTTCTACCGCGGGCGGCTGCGGATTATTTCATACGTGCATTGTTTATGTTCACCCTGACCTTATAACATTAGTAAAAAGGAAAAGAAACAGACCAACACCTCAATTCGCGTAATGTTGGCCCTTTTTAATTAATGCGCCAGCTTCCCTGTGTTTTTGAGCGGTTTACTGCCCGGAACACTTCCTTTGTCGCGCTGTCATCTTGTTTTGATGGGTTTATGAAGTTATGCTCTGGGCCGTAATGCGGCAGCTCCTTGTAAATTCTTGGGACGGCTGCCGCTATGCAGATGTTTAAACTGCGTCTTTGAATTTTGGCGATCTGGTAATGAATGCCGCGTTTTGATACTTGTTGCGTGGCGAGGGCGTAATCGAATTAAATTTTGATAATGGAGGCCCTTGCGTGCCTCCTGAATCATATCAATTTCAACAGTAAAGATTTATGGTTGAGCTTTTATAATAAGAATTAGCCCGACACTATTGCCAACTTTATTGTATAATGACAATTGTTTTGTTCCTGTAAGTTATCTACTGCGCAATTATATTATGTTTTCTAACTAAGTTAACTTATTTTATTTTATACACCATTTGACATTTAAATATGGCGAGTAGGTAATGCAGATTACCACTTTGTCTATTTTAAACAAGCAATAGTTCACAGGTAATTGATAGATTTGCTTAGCTTCTTATGAATACTAACTTAGATTGCTTTTCCAACAAGGATGATCACCTTTGTGTAGGTCTCCTCTAGCTCTAATGGGCCCTCAGAGTGAGCCGTAGGTCGCCCCTGGCGATACCTCCACAGCTGTAACTGGGTTCGATGGTTGTTCTCGTTAAAACTGCACTTTCTTCAGGCTCAACACAGCCCGATAACCTCGTAGTCTATGGACCTCCAAACGTCAAACCACCTTCCTGTTAAGGTGTCTTATAGTTTACCAGTGCTTAGTGCGTAGAATGATTTTCTTGTGTGTTACAGAGCTGACATTTTCTGAACTTATTTACCGCTTTTGAACTTTTGTTCAGTTTCACGCTTGTACGTATTCACTCAATAAAACGATAAATATCTCAAAAACGAAACGAGGTATAACGTTGAAACTTTATATAGAAGTTGTTTGTACTATCTAGATGCGACAGCTAGCTTCTAAAAAAAATCGCATAACCGGAAGTAGGTGTTTGCTCTTGTGATTTTTCAGTTGTTTTAGATTTTTTCAAAAACGGCTGTAACGATTTTTTTCAAACGTTATATTTTTATTACATTTTTAATGTGCAGTGATGTAAGATAGGTGATTTTCCAGTTGGATACCTGTAAAATGGGTTTGTGTTTTTCTTTTTACTGTTATTTACTTGTATTTTAAATAGAGCAAACGGTATATTACTACATTTTTAAATTCGGCTTAAAATTTTAGAGAAAACTTTTGGTATTGTATACAGACCTCCAGGTTTAAACTTTAATGTTTTTCTAAATGAACTCGATAATTCGATTAGCTCTTTCGATGGTGATTGTAATGGGTTAATATGTATGGGTGACTTTAATGTAAATATGCTTAATATAGCAGAACGAGGAACAGTTCAGTTGAGGTCGTTAATCTATAGTTACAATTTGAAGCAAATAATTGAGGATCCCACAAGAATCAGTGTGACACTGCTACACTTTTGGATTGAATTATATTATCAAATACTATTACAGCGAGTGGCAGTGGTACTAGGGAGCTTAACATAACTGATCATCAATTAATTTATCGCACATTGCTGATTGAAAGGGATGTCTACAAACATAAATTTGGAGTTTATCAATTTTTTAAATATTTTGATATAAATGTCATTGATGCGGAAGTAAAATCGCCACCATTTTCAGAAATTTATAACATAAATGACATTAATTCTAAAATTGAGTTTCTAGAAGGTTCATTAAACTCACTTTTTGATAACCATGCACCAATAACTGTATCTAGATTTACCAAGCCGTTTACACCGTGGATCATTGACAATATTGGATTGATGATGATGCTAAGGGATAACGCACTAAAGAGATTTAAGAAAAGTAAAAGGCAAGAGCATTTAGGATTATTACAAGCAGCTTCGTCATTTAACAACAAAAGCAGTATGCAATGAGAAAGGAGCTTTTTTTGAACATGAATTATAAACGTTTGACAATAAATCACTGTGGAAAAACTCGATAAATGCAATATACCGGGTGACCACAATGGGTGTGATTTTTTTTTCTTAGATTGGCACGGTTTATGTTGGTGGCACTGTAAGTCTATGTCAAATTCGAGGTTAGCAGGTTAGGTATTGCGTCAGTTTGAGTGAAAATTGCAGTTGCCCTATGTAATCTATGTGATGATGTATTAAGACAAATAGGCAGCAATAGATTGACGATAGTAGTAGAGGGGCCTCTAAACTAGAGCACCTGTCAATCAAAGAATTAAATTAATTGACCTAATTAAATCCGCGGTTTGATCTAATTAATTCCGCGGTTTGACCCAATTAATTTCGCGGTTTGCTCTAATTAATCACATATGAAGTTTGATATGTAATTTACATATGTGCTACTGATTAAATTAAGCGGCGGCCATTTTTAATTTGCTTCCGGAATAACGCCGCGGCCATTTTCAATTATTGCGCGAATATTTGATTTTGAAATTTTTCAGATTTTTTCTAAGTTCCCTTTTTTTGAATTTAAACCTCCCGGGTGTCAGCCATCTTTGTTTTCTGCGTGCGCACTTCTCGCGGCTATCGTTTTAATTTCAATTTTCGCGCAAATATTTGAATTTCAAATTGGTAGATCTCTCTCTCTCTCTCTTCTGCTCATCGGGCGTTGGTTGTCTCTCTCTCTTGCATTCACAGAAGGGCTGTTTATATTTAAAAAAATCTCTGGACGCGCTGGACTTGAACGCTCTACGTTCGTGTTTATCAAATTAGATGCAACCGTCAATGCCTCAGCACTACCGAGACGTTGCAAATTTTAATGTGTATAGCGGAAAGCCATATCGCTGTTCTGACGTCACGCGCACAGATTTTAAAACAAACTATTTTTTCAAAAATATAAATTATAAGAATGGAATTGTGTAGCCTATTGTGATTAAAGGTTGATACAATTTTTTTTAAATTGACTTTGTAACTGGTTTTCATAGAAATAATTCTTTTATTTTATAATTTAAGTGACGCTCATGAATGGATTATCGAGATTCTCATTGTCCCACCCTACTACATAGCTGAAAATTTCCGCTCGGTCGGCTATAAGAGGTAAAGTCAGATCGTAAATATAAAACGAGTTACAAATGTAATTTTAATATATTCCTGAAATACTAAGTATGAAAAGGTCTCATATAATTTTATTAAATTATTTATAAAAACCGCGGTTATTATCCATTTTTCATATTTGAAATGCTAGAATATGCTTAATTTTATGCCGCTATGCGTAATTACAAAAGACGTTATAGCCCGAGGCTGAGTTTCTATTGGTAATCCGCTACGAACTTTAGTCACGCTGCAGTTCTCGGCCACAATTATATATACCAGCAATAATATAACATGAACAAGAAGATAACACGTATTGCTTGAGTAAGAAAGAGATAAACATAGTAGCAAATATTCGAGAAGGCTTGACTCTTAATTTTAATTATGACATTTGTCAACTAAACATGCCTACTAATATATTTTTTTTGTATGGCTGTCTCTTTCTTACTCAAGCGTTGTATTTGGCAATTCGTCACGAAGAACGCAGGTATAGACAAGATTCAACCTCATAGGTATATCTTAAAAATTTTGTATGACGTAATGCTTCTCCAGTTTAAAAGCGGGCGGCTAATAATTCATGGAACTATTACTTAACAAACTTAAATAAAAATTCGTCGTCAGTATTCATATTTGTTGTAAGGGACAACTGTCGGAATCCTCAAGTTGAACGCATTTCTTCTATTTCGTACCACCAAATTTCATAAAAGAATAAAAACTCCATCTTGTTGTTCAACAAATCGGTGCAGGTTTGATGGCACGACGGTCTTTTTAATTTGTAACACCGAGATTGACATGTTTGGTTTTTATTTTATAAGTAAGCGTCTGAAATTGTGTCATATCGATCAAAACTCTATTTTAGTTTTAAAAATTCCAGTATAAATGCAAACGGATAAAAATAAAAACGCAATTGACCCCAAATTAAAACAAATTTAAATAAAAACAGATAATTTCGTTGAAAAATTGTTCTGCCACATCATTCCACTTAAAATTTTACAAAAACTGTCATCATGTCACTTTAAATTATACAAAAAACGAAATTTTTATTCAATAAGCGATAAAAAATAAGCCATCCTACATCATTTCACTTAAAATTATCACAATTCGTTTTGCAAAGCGCTTTTATAATACCGAAAATTATGTAAAACCAGTTTTCGAATTATTTCTAAGCATAATTTTGCAAATGTTTTACACTTTTTTCTCTAACTTGTTGCAATTTTAGTAAGATTTGAATAAAAAACAGCAATTTTATTGAAAAATATTCTGCCACAAACATTTCGAAAAGCAAAATTTCAGCTAAGTAGGCTCGTTGTTCATTTTATTACGAAGTTCTTGTACTTTTGTTGGAAATATATGTATGTTGACCCAAAATTAACATAAATTTGAATAAAAACAGGCAATTTCGTTAAAAAATCTTTTGTCTTTTTCTTACTTGATTCTGCAATTGATGTCCTGCTGTAAGGTGCGGTTGCATCCTGACAGTTATTAATTCGTCTGGGGGCCATCTTCAGATGCACAAGGTAACAGAGCACAATCACTTAAAACGAGTTAGTGCGGTATCTGGTTTTACAAATTTTAAAATAAAAAGAAGTGGAACCATTGTGTGCGTCGCATAGCAGACAGTTTGGCTCTTGTAAAATTTCAGCGATGACGAACCACGACAAATAATAATAAAACGTCAGCTGAGGGTCAAGTCCTTCGATAAATATATATATATCAAACGGTTTCGAAAATTGCTGGATTCGATTCCCACACCTGCCATATTTTTTATATATTTATTATGAGAGTCTTGATTTTAAGTTAGTTTATTCACGACGGCTCTACCAGAACAAACGGCTGAGCTCCTTTTTTGACTAAAATGGACCAAGCGCAGAAGATGCAGATTGTATCGCTGGAATTTGTCCAGCGCATTAAGTCTGGTGAGAATACGGAGAAAAATATGTTATCACAGCTTGATGACGAAATGCAAAAAGTTTTAAAGTCCAAATTAGCTGATCACGATAAATGGGTGCAGTACAACCAAGTGTTACAAAGATATCTTCATTTCACAAACCAGGCACGGCAACCAATCAAAATACATATTGAAACAAGCAGTAACAGCCTATCAAATGCCGTTATTTTATCTACACTTCCCAAAACTTCTAAGAAAAAAGCTGAAGTTTTCCTACGCATTTTGAGTGCCTCAAACGATGTGAGCTGGGATCACAAGGGTACCGTTACTATAAAGGGTGAAATTTTACCGGCGTCTAACATAGTCGATTTAGTTCACGACATTCTGAGGCCTCTAAAAACTATTAATCCAGCCGGACGCCTACAGTTTGATGATTACATCAAAGGCCTTAACGTTGCTCAAGTGTTGCTAGATAAACCTAAACAGCAAAAGAAGCCAGCCCCGACTGGTACTACAGGAAAAACCGATATGGAAACTGATAACTGCGAGTCCGATTTAGAATATAAATTAAAAACACTAGCTACTCATTCAAGTTCACATCAAAAAGGTGCATTCAGAAAAACGTCGATTAGGAAACACTTCCTAAAAAGGGCCGTTAGAAAAACACCTCTAAGGCAGAGGTCCTCAACATCAAATACGAATGGAATTCTGGATTGGGACCGTCTTAAACTTTAAAATGCCACAATGAAATTTGTACTACGATCCCATGTAAACGAATTCTGATTTTATTACTTGCAGCCTTTTTAATTTGAAATGTTGTACACCTCAAACTACAGTTTTGTAAATTGCTAGCGGATTTTTAGACAATAAGACATTCAGCTGTACATTTATTTTTATATTATTAAGTATTATACGAAATAAGAACAATATATTTGTTTATTACAAAGTGTTTGTGTTTTTTATTTCTACTCTGCTTTTGTTTTTCACAAATCTGCAATAATTACAAAATCTAAAGCTAAAATATTAGTATTTGAAGTTTGTTTTTCACGAATCTGCAATAATTACAAAATCTAAAGCTAAAATATTAGTATTTGAAGCTATTTTACAGTTACAAAGTGTAAAATTTCAAAAATCAATCTACGATTTCATAATGGTGTGATATAATTTAAAAAAATTGTGATTTCTTTTAATTTTGAGGGATACATTTTATAAAAAAGTGTAAAAAATTTGAAAAAATTATGCTTAGAAATAACTCTAAAACTGCTTTTACATCATTTTCGTTTTACAAAACGATTTATAAAACAAATTGTGATAATTTTTTAAGTGAAATAATGTGAGATGGTGTATTTTTTATCGCTTATTGGATAAAAATTTCGTTTTTTGTATAATTTCAAGTGACATGACGTCAGTTTTTGTAAAATTTTAAGTGAAATGATGGTGTCAGAACATTTTTTTCAATGAAATTGCCCGTTTTTATTCAAAATTATGTTAATTTGTGGTCAACATACATATATTTCCATCAAAAGTACAAGAATTTTTGAATTTTGTTTATCGAAATGATTGTGGTAAAAGATTTTTTCAACGAAATTGCGATTTCTTTTAATTTTGAGCGATGCATTTTATAAAAAAGTGTAAAACATTTCCAAAATTATGCATAGTTTATGTAACATGATGTCGATTTTTGTAAAAATTTATGTGAGATGATGTGTAATTGCGTGATTTTTGTTCAACTTTCGTAGTGTGTTGAATAAAAATGTCGTTTTTTGTATAATTTCAAGTGACATGATGTCATTTTTTGTAAAATTTTAAGTGAAATGATGGTGTCAGAACATTTTTTCAACGAAATTGCGCGTTTTTATTCAAAATTATGTTAATTTGTGGTCAACATACATATATTTTGTATAATTTCAAGTGACATGATGTCAGTTTTGTAAAAATTTATGTGAGATGCTGTATAATTGAGTGATTTTTATTCAATTTTGTGTTAATTTGTCGTCATCACGTGCATATTTAGCCAATTGTACAAGAATTTTTGTAATAAAAATGCACAAGGAGTCCACGTAACTGAAGTTTTGTTTATCGAAATGTTAGTGGTAGAAGATTTTTCAACGAAATTGCCTGTTTATATTTAAATTTATGTTAATTTTGGGTCAACATACATATATTTCCATCAAAAGTACAAGAACTTC
This sequence comes from Agriotes lineatus, assembly GCA_940337035.1. Lineage (NCBI taxonomy): Eukaryota > Metazoa > Arthropoda > Insecta > Coleoptera > Elateridae > Agriotes > Agriotes lineatus. The sequence goes on from OW679203.1 coordinate 91,215,804, forward strand.
GTAATAAAATAAACAACGAGCCTACTTAGCTGAAATTTTGCTTTTCGAAATGCTTGTGGCAGAATATTTTTCAATAAAATTGCTGTTTTTTATTCAAATCTTACTAAAATTGCAACAAGTCAGAGAAAAAAGTGTAAAACATTTGGAAAATTATGCTTAGAAATAATTCGAAAACTATTTTTACATCATTTTCGTTATTATAAAAGCGCTTTGCAAAACGAATTGTGATAATTTTAAGTGAAATGATGTGGGATGGCGTTATTTTTATCGCTTATTAAATAAAAATGTTTTTTATATAATTTAAAGTGACATGATAACAGTTTTTCCAAAACTTTAAGTGAAATGATGGTGGCAGAACGTTTTTTTAACGAAATTGTCGGTTTTTATTCAAATTTATTTTAATTTGTGGTCAATTACGTTTTTATTTTCATCCGTTTGCATTTATACTAAAATTTTTAAAACCAAAATACAGTTTTGATCGATATAATAACACAATTTCAGACGCTTACTTATAAAATAGAAACCAAACATGTCAATCTCGGTGTTACAAATTGAAAAGACCGTCGTGCCATCAAACCTGCACCGATTTGTTGGAAAACAAGATGCAGTTTTTATACTTTTATGAAATTTGGTGGTACGAAATAGAAGAAATTATAACGATGCGTTCAACTTGTGGATTCCGACAATTGCCCCTTACAACAAATATGAATACTGACGACGAATTTTTATTTAAGTTTGTTACGTAATAGTTCCATGAATTATTAGCCGCCCGCTTTTTAAAACTGGAGAAGCATTACGTCATACAAAAGTTGTAAGATATACCTATGGGGTTGAATCTTGTCTATACCTGCGTTCTCTTATCAACCATATACCAGCCTCATCCCCCGGTTAGCATGGCATTCAAATACCACTCAAGAACGATGTAATATATCTTAGCATGCATCTAGACAGGCGGCATCACCAAAAAGAGAAAAGAAAATGCACCGACTAATGGGACCAAGACCTAAACTATCATTAAACAAGAAAGTGTTAGTGTATAAAACTGTGTTAATTCGAGTGTGGGCTGAGCGAAACCTTCAAATACTGCAACACTGCAAAGGTTTCAAAACAAAACTCTCCGCATTAGAGTAAACGCGGAGTGGTTCATTTCTAACCAAACTCTTTGCAACGACCTGAAGATCCCATGGATCCGAGATGAAATCAGAAATCAACAGGTACACAACTAATTATGTGAACAGAATCCATTCACACCCGAATGTGTTAGCACTTAATCTATTAGACAATATAAACATCACCAGGCGTTTAAATAAATGTAAAATTTTAGTCAATGCTAACTAGCATTAAGTAGTTTGCGGGGCCCGCCACTGGGCAGGTTTCCTCTCACGTTAATGTATTATGTATTATTATGTACTACTTAAACTACATTTGCTTGTTAGCCACTGGGCTAGTTGTAAATCTGCAATTGTAAAATTAAGAAAATATATATATTTTTATAAGGGTCCCTGCCCCTACGCTTGTGCTTTTCTCTCGGTGTCTTCTAAACTTTGCGTTTGTAGACCTTTAACAACTACCTTATGTCTCCATAACCAAAAGTCGGGATGATGAAAACTTTTTTTAAAATTTTAAACCTTAAATGATGTACTAGAGAAGAAACCACGTAGCGCAGTTGTAAAAGCGCTAGACTTGCATTAAGAAAGTCCTCGGTTCGAATCCAGCGGGGATCGCAATTTTTCCGCAGCCTTGGCGATTGGAATCGGGCTCGGTGAGGCCATTCACAGTTACGCACCGAATTAACTGTGCTCTACTCAAAACTATAGACCTAAGAGATAGAGTAACAGGGTCAACACATCACGAAGACACACACAGCACAACGGTTGCTGCGCAAGCACAAAAGGAGCGCTCCAACTTCTTATCCTGAATCCGGGGCAAGTTGAGCATTATACCGCCAGTTGCTAGCGTACGAAGCACCAGCCTCTACACCGCAAAGTAAATGAGGTTACAGATAATACATACACACATACATGATGTACTAGAAAAACTTTTCGGTTTAATGTTGTACTAATACCAATAATTTTGTTTTAATTTTAATGAGCACTTAAAAACTGTATATTTCTTGTGTTATTAGAAATTTTATAGTGCTCTAGCTTGTTTACAACTAAGAATATGACAATATATTTAGTAGAGAAGGTTTGGCCTAGTTCATAAGCCTTAAAATGGTATTATAAATTAATTTACATGCTTATGTCTAATACTGGTCACACAATGACGCGACAAAGCGTCACTAGGGCCGCGATCAATCATCATCAGAACCGCGTCTTAAGTGGTGGAAATATTTGATGAATTTTGGCCAGTTGTTAGACTACTACAAAAGTTATATTCTCCCAAAAAAAAACCCCGTCCTCCAAATGTGGTTCTCCCTCAGTGCTCCTTCGAAGTTTACATTTGCGCCTTAGGATACTGCTTTATACCGGGTGACCATAAATGGTTGTGATTTTTTTTCTTAGGTTGTCAAAACTGACGCAAAACCTAACCTGCTAACCTCGAATTTGACATAGACTTACAGTACCACCAACATAAACAGTGCAAACATAAGAAAAACATCACAACTATTAATGGTCACCCGGTATTTCCATAACCAATTGCTTGTACCCAAAAAGAGTGCAGATCTGGGCAAATTACTTTACAAAAGTAATTAATTATTAATCACCAATTACCACCCAATGAAGTAATTGAATTACCAATTTTTCACGTGAAATGCCACATATATCTGGTGTTTAAAAAAAAAACTCATTCGCAGTATGCCATAATCAAATTGAAGTTTGCCATAACTTGATACATACCCATTGAAGCAATTGAACTACCATAAAGTCTGTGAGAGCAAAACACGTAATCTGGTAAGGCCATAAATGCGAATATCGGCCGTGTGTCCTATACATTTTTTTATTCACGACAGTGTGTAGAATTTATTTTTAGTTGGAAGTTTTAAGTTTGTAAAACGATTGTTTAATAACATGCTTTCATTCATCACGTCGTCAGTAGCACCGTGTTGAAATTTTTAATCACGAAAAATTACGGGCGATTGCTAGTAATTCTAATTAACTTTTAAAATATTTTTTCTACGATCGTGTCAAAATGACAACTTTTTGCACAGTTTCTAGTGTCAAAACTGACTTTCGTAGCACTCTTAGTAGTAGCGCCCGAATTACGTCTTTTTTGCGCGTTGCCATTGATGGCGTGTTTTAATACTATATTAAAACACGCTTTGCCGTAAATTTGAATGTTAACATAACCTAGAATATCTAACACAATGTGACGGAAAAAGTGTGACCGAACTGAGTTTTTATATTTCTGTTACGATCGTAGAAAAAATAGCTTGTGATACACGTGTATAAGTTCCATTAAAACACTAGCGACATTAAAAGCACTCCGCTTTGCGTCGTGATCTTAAACTCGTCGCACGTCCTTTAAAGGCGTACTTATACACTAGTATCATAATATACTATTTTTCATCTGAATCGAATTTTTTTCCAGTTAATTGTGTAATATTGCTTTTAGTTTCTGTTCAGTTGTCTATAAATAAAGGATCAGTTTATGTGTCTATAAAAAGACAATTGTAATTAGGTATTGTAAGTAACTGAGCGCTAACTGCTACCTAGGCTCATCCAGATCATATTTACGGTGACTTGCTATTTGGATGTGTGCTTTGCCTAAAGAGTTCACTTTATCACTTTAAAGAGTACAATCCAAAATTTTATGTTTAGTAGTGTTTTATGTAGCAAAGAGGATTTTGTGGTGATCACAATAGCAATGAAAAGAATATTTATGTTTGCAAGAAACTTTTCACTTAAACCGTAGCTGAAAAAAAATTAGAAAGTGATGTTTTAAAAAAAGGTACTTCATTAAGTTGACATAGATAGTCTATACATTCTTGCATGTTGTTTATAAACCGAGAAATAATTATTGATATGCTACTTAGAGTACTTAGACATATAGCATTATAACAGTATAAAAAACAAACAAATAACTTTATGCGAAAGGGTAATCTATGCAAATTCATATCTTCATAAGTATAGGTATTGACGATGGTTGTTTGGGGGAGGGCCTGGCATTCCCCAGCCAAACATTCTAGTTACGCCAACCGACCACAGTAGCATATGATTTACCAAAAGGTTATTATTATGTAGGCCCGCATTGATTCGGATTTTTAGCAGTTTTTTGCAAAATAGTTTTGATCAGACTGTTGAAATTTTAAAACAAAATATCAATTTGCTGTTGATCAGGGACTGTTGAAAGTTGACAGGTAACCAATAACCTAGTTAAAAAAGAATTCGTACATCAGATACAAAAAGCAAAAACATTTGCTCATGTACGTAACAATGAAGTAATTTTTACATTCCAGAGACCTAGATAGGTACAGTGTGTCCAAGATAAGGAGGGCCAGTATGGAGATCTCCTTAATAGTAAGAGATACAAATTCAGTTAAATAAGAAAAAAGTTGTGCAATTAAAGGACCAACAAAATGACGCCTAGAAATCCTTGATAAGATTTTTTGTTATTGAATTATCTTAAAAAATCGATTTTTTGATTTTTTATGCTATTATTTTCTGGCGTTAGTATTAAAGTTAGAGCAAAAGTTGTAACAACCGCCCCTGCTTATAGGGATTGTACTATTTATCTACCACGGGTTAGCTCATTAGATCGGAGATAGGTTCCATCGTTCCCTCAGATATACCATAAATAAGCAAAACACACTAACGGAGTATCCTGTATAACATTTATTTTATACAGTGTGGTCCATTAAGTGTGCAACAAATGGGAATTTTTTTTATTAGTTGTACAATCGAAATTTAAATATTGCCAAAAGTTAGTGCATGTGCGATAACCATATCAGATGCCCTTAGAATGGCTTCAAGTCAAACAATATACAGGGCAGGACAAAAAATATGGAATTCGTTCAAGAACAAAGTTACCTTATTTCAAAAAATATAGCAAAATTTTATTGAGAAAAGTTGTTTAGAATTGAAAGTTATGCTCAAATACAAAGTCACGGCCTCCTATTCGAATTTTGATTCTTTTTTGGAAAATTTTGTATTACCCCCGTATGATACATATTTTTATTATTTTGATTTTATATGTATTTAAAGTAGCCACAACCACATTCCTTTTAAATAACTTTTAGCAACTTGAAGCGTATTTGTAAAAATTACTTGGATTTATATTTTTGTAGGTAAGCGTCCACTTCATGTTTGTTGCAACGATATTTAACAGAACTTTAGAATTTCGCAAATATATTTTTAACAAGGCAAATGCTTTACTAATAATAATTTACATATGAAAAACTCTTAATAAAATCAGAATAATAAAAATATGTATCATACGGGGATAATACAAAATTTTACAAAAAAAGAATCAAAATTCGAATAGGAGGCCGTGACTTTGTATTTGAGCATAACCTTTGATTCGAAACAACTTTTCTCAATAAAATTTTGCTATATTTTTTGAAATAAGGTAACTTTATTGTTGAACGAATTACATATTTTTTGTCCTGCCCTGTATATTGTTTGACTTGAAGCCATTCTAAGGGCATCTAATATGGTTATCGAACATGCACTAACTTTTGGCGGTATTTAAATTTCGGTTTTTCAACTAATAAAAAAATGTCCCATTTGTTGCACACTTAATGGACCACACTGTATAACTATCGTACATGAGTAAATATTCGTGTAATTAATTAAACGAGATGTAAATTGCTCAAATTAACGATAGTATAAAAACGCGGCTTCCTGGTTCAGGCGGAGACGGATTCTACGGACGGTAGCGGCTTCCTGGTTGTAGCGGGCGTGACCTCGTGCGCGATTCGTTCGAGGACGTCGTGGTCGGCCGGACCGCTACTTCGTTACTCTTCGGGACGAGCTGCGCGCTGAATGCAACGCCGGGCAGCCTGTCAAATTTGCCGGTTTGCGGTTTCTGGCTTCTGTAAACAAATAACAAATTAAAACTGCTAACGCGAGTTCTCGCCCTATACGTGTAACTACAGTTCGGTGGTGAAATACTTCGAGGAATTCGCCGCACGCCGGGGCTTCGCTTGAAGAACGAAACTCCGAATCGGCGTGACTTTTGAGGTTAACAATCCTCGACACCTGCAAGTGAACTCTTCAGGCGAAGCTATCAGTGCGGTCCGCAGAGTTCCCAAGCAAGACGGCCGCTACAATTCTCAGGGATTAATTCAGGTAAATTCTACTTAGGTAACTTGCAGCTTTTAATTCTGCTTGAATAGCAAGGCGGTGAATTTAAAATGCAAGGGAGCTGGGATTTAAATATTACGTTAGTTATTACTGAATTGCAAACGGTTTTCGTTGTAGAATATTTTACAAGGAAAATATTGCTGAAGTGTCAGGCGTTCCTGTGAAACCACTAACTTGAACTCAGCTTATTAGGAAGGTTCGGGAAAATATGGCTAAGTGTCAGGCGTTTCTCGCGAAACCACTAACTTGAACTCAGCTTATTAGGAAGGTTCGGGAAATATGGCTAAGTGTCAGGCATTTCTCGCGAAACCACTAACTTGAACTCAGCTTATTAGGAAGGTTCGGGAAATATGGCTAAGTGTCAGGCGTTTCTCGCGAAACCACTAACTTGAACTCAGCTTCGGAACGGATCCCCAGGTACTGGTAGAGTCAACGGAGAGACTCTGTGGACAGGGCAGGATGAAGGAAGGATCGGGAACTAGGTGTTTGCTGGAGGAGTATCAGGTATCTCTTGGAAATCTCTGGGGAATCTCTGGGGAATCTCTCTTGAAATACACTCTGCAACTGGTTTTATAGGTCTTGAAATGCTGTTAGGTGGGGAGAAACGGCGCGCGTCATACCTTTGTTTGCGCGGAACTTCGGTCGGCGCTATCTTATCTTGCTGGGACACGCCGGGTTCTTGATAACGCTAAAGGTCGGCGACGTTTAAATCAGCAAATATTATTTAATATTGAATTAATCGGATTCAAACGGGAGCTAGCGTTACAAAGTGACACAACTATTTATGGAAATAAAGATTACGTTATCAATTTTTTTATCCGACATTTCGTCTTCGAGCAACCATCATCAACATTTTTTTAAATACGACCCTTATTTCCTAATGTCAAATTTTAGAATACCTTTTTATTCCAAATTCAACAATGTACCACACATTATGGTTGAAAGTACGTTTAGAGTATTTTTTGACCATCATCAAGAAATTTTTGGATACGGACCTGTGTCCTAGAGCATTTCATGCGTTGTTTCAGCTTTTGTAATTTAAATTTTTGGATACGGACTTGTGTCCTAAAGCATTTCATGCGTTGTTTCAGCTTTTGTAATTTAAATAAAACAGTAATAAGCCACACTGAATGTTTTTAATCCTTAATAATCGCGTATGGTCTTGGAATACAAATAATTTTCAATATGAGGTAATGGATGTATTGATTATTTTGCTTACTTATAAACAATAATTAAAATTAGAAATAAAAAATTCAGTGCAGCTCATTACTTTTTTCTTTACAAAGTTGAAACAACGTATGAAATGCTCTAAGACATAGGTCCGTAGCCAAAAATTTCTTGATGATGGCCAAAAATACTGGAAACGTAATTAAACCATGTATGGTAGATTGTTGAATTCAGAATAAAAAGGTTGTTTTAGCTTTGTAATTTAAAGAAAAGAGTTGAGAATTGAGTATTTAAATGTAGTAACTAATTACTTTCAAAAAGTAATTGTCAAGTACTTTTTAACAAAAATTCCAATTACCAATTATAATTACGCATTTTGAAAAGTAATTCAACTTCACGGCAAATAACAAAATGGAATTTAATTAGTAGTTTATATACAAAGTAATTAATTACTACCCAGCTCTGAAAGAGTGTACTGGAAAAACAGTTTTATGTAAATTGCACTGATATTAACAGATTTTCTTAATTTTAATTGAAATAAAAAGAATTCTATTTTTAATTTAAAGTTCATATATTTGTTTTATCTTTGCAGCTGGTTTAAAATGGCAATGTAGTAAGTTGCAATATAATACTGTTTTTATTATTTATAATAATTATATACAGTTAAAATTTACAATAAATACAGGGTCAGTCGTTAAAAAGAGTGGCATTCTCTTCTAGAAAATCCGCTGAGTCGTAACATGACACTACAATGTTCAATGTAGTGCTCTCAAATGCATCATTTAAGGATTGAAATTTATAAGAGTTTTCATCATTACGATTCTTAGTTATGAAGATATAAGAGTCTGCAAATGCAAGTTTTACAAGGCCGAGAAGGGAAAGCACAGGGGAGGAGCAGAAAATTTTCGGACAAAATTTAGATTTGCTCTAATTTTGTCCTGACATTTCACGTATTTTTCTATTGATTTTATGCACTAGAAGGTATTGCGTTTATTTTGTAATTTCAGAGTCACCAGGAATTTAGTTTTCTTCAAGATCTAATTTTGGAGAAAGTAATAAATGAGTTACAAGCTTAAAACAGAGCATACATACTCTGTTTGCTTTCAATAACGTTCTTTCCAGCAAATTCTTCCATATCTTCAGCAGCAGCCTCGATACGAGTTGAGGGTTGCATACACTTGTTACAGTTTTTGGTTACGAAAAATTATGGTTACAATAAAACCAGAAAGTTGAATACAAATTTATGTAAAATGATATTTATCGTTCAAACTTCATAACTTCAAAGTAGAAGATTTTATCTGGTGGCTCCATGGCGCACCAAAATCGCAAAAACAAGACAAATGTCTCTATTCGTGTTTATTGATCACTTGCAACTACTGCGAAAAAAGAGTTATCTAACTTGAGTGAAGGTACAAGTATCGTTGGAAGACTATCAAAGCTTGTTGCGTCCAAACCGCTTTATTACAGTTGTTGTTGGGTATTAGGCTTTTGCTGATAACACTAAGATCAAAAGATTACAATTTCGTATCAGGTACAGTATCATAGTTCGAAATATGAATAAATATTCTAGTTGCACTCAATTACAACCAGAAACTCTAGAAAAATAGAGCACATTCTGCTTAGTAATGGCATACTTCAAGAAACTACGCTGATTGCGTTGACTAACGAAACAAACCGAACAGCATGGATGGATGAATTAAATTAATTTATAATATCCTAGTAATTTTTTATGAAAATACTTGCATCTTTCTTTGTGTTAATTTCAAAACCTAACTGACATGAATAAAATATAAGATTATTGGCTGTTATCTCGCAATAGCATTGCTTCAGTTGTGAGAAGCAATCTTTGACAGCTCTCCGTGTTGAAAAATGACGTCTTCGACAAAAGTACAGATGTGAAAAATAAGTACAAGCAACTGGAGGCCTGTTTAGCATAAATCCATTACGCCCGCGACGAACGCTACTAATAATGCACCATCCGGTGGGTCCGCGACATCTCGAAATGTCTCCAAAAAATCAAAAGCACGTGCTCCAGCAGCTTTCGACCTGAATCGTATCGGCAGCTACTGTGCTTATCCGCTCTCGCCAGTCCGCCAGGCGAGTTCTGGGGGCGGCTGCATGCCTGCCCGGCGACGACTCGCCTCAGCCACCCCTTTATCTCGCATCTGGCGGAGGCGCAGGCCTCCGAAAATCGAAACTCGGCCACGTCAGCCTTCGCAGACGACCTGCCCATATCTGACGGATCGCGGGACACAATGGGTCTTTAAGAACACACCTGTGCCGAGAATGGAAGGCTCTAGATGAGATGGCGTTAAGATTGGCCCCAGCGGGCCTGCCGATTGTGCGTTTCCTTCTTTTAATGGGGCGAATTTGTTATTTCGGCTGTCTCGTTGTGTTTGGTGTAATTGCTGGTTGTCAAATGCGACTGGCCCACGTGCTGCACGCAGCCGGAACCACGACCAGGCTTCTATTACTGCCCCGGAAACGTTTGCTCCTGGATACGCTTTTTCGTGTCTGAACCGCATGGAAATCGTGCTCAGGTCTGATTACGAGCATGTAATGAGGAAGCTCAGCTACTGAACTAATCATTTTTAAACCTTGTCGGTCTTTTGCGGATTTTCAGAGCTTATTTGTGAAAAAACAAGGAAACTAGACCTGTATCAGCCCCAACTGGATAGTGGATAGTTCTAGTTTGACTATGTCCCTTCAAGTTACAAATAACCACAACTAACTTATACCTGTTTCCTTTATAGAAACGAAAAACCCTTTGTATTGGTTTCCTTTTGTTGGATTCGGGATCTCATGTCCAGGGTGGAAGAAATCAGGCTAGCAAAGATAGCCAGAGATACACAAACATCACAAGGACTCCCAGAAAGACCATCAACCTTCTAGAAATGCCGCTAGACCTTCGTATTGCAAAATATGTTAGAAAGCAAGAGGGAAAAGTCTTACAAAACTTAAAAAGTATATTGTAGTTGCACACTATGAAGGGCGAGATGCAAGTCACTTAGCTACTGTTTCGAATATGCTTCTTTTTTTTGTTTTTCGAAGATATTTTTCCTTCTTTGCAAATTTCCATTTTGGGTAGATTTCCAAGCTCCTTTTAATTAAAATATAGCTTTGCTATTTTCTTGGCATTAGATCACTTGAAGCGTCTGTGGGTGGAGCGTATTGTCTGTATTATCGCTAAGTTTTGGTGTATTTTGGAAACTTAAAACTTATTTTCAGTATCTTACGCATATAACTATAACTATAACCGGTTTTTTCTTTTGCAAAACGGCCAGTCTTCCATTTCCCTCTGTGACTGAAGACGTATACTGGATACTGGAAGCTCGCAGAAGGAAGTCACCACCAGGGCCGGACTGGCGAAAAAACTCAGGCAGGGAAAACAATAGGGTCAATAGGGTTGCAAGGTGGTCTGTGGGAACCCGCCTGGGAGAAAAACATTCAAATATTTACTCTTACAGACGCAATTTATCGCATTCTAAGAACTATTATACTCACCAACGATTGAAGGCCAACTTATTTGAAGAGAAATCCATACATCGATCTTAAGCATCGGCACAGTAAATTTGTCAATAACTCTTCACTCTTTGATTAAATTGTTCACAGCTCAAAGAAGAAACAGTGAAAAATGCAACTCGTGTTATATGCACAAAAGATGCACATGCACAGACGACAATAAGTGAATGGCTCAATGGAAAAAAATATGGGCTAAATCGCAATACAGCAGATTGATACTAATATTAGTATGTATTTAAAAGAGTAAAACTTTTTTACAAATTTGCTCCTCTCAGTAAACAAATTTATAATTTTTGCATTGTCCAGATCTCTTATAACACTACCTTCCACACTAACAAGCCATGCTGGTAGCCTTGGCAACACTGTATCTCTGGTAGTTGGTGGTCCTAAATTACAGTACTTCAATTTGAAATTTTGCTTTATATAGAGCACAGTTTTACTCTTTATCATATATTACTCTGTAATTAATTAAATTTAGCTTCTGTAATTGTGACAAAATTATTTATATACTCAAGTAACAGTATATTTATAAAAATAACTTAACTTATGTAACTCACGGATAAAAGAACATTTCTGTAACACCTAATTATTTGTAATTTTCTATACACTACTGCTGAGAGTACAACATATATGCAAAAGCTATGGTGGTGCTACTGTAAATAATCTTATTTGAACATAATATACTTATCTGCTCGGTAACATCTAAATTTGTGTGACGTAAATTGTTCCATAAAGTTCGAAAAACTACTTATGTCGTCATTTAAAAACACTTTCACTTTTTGTACATGTTTTTCCAATATTTGTTTTCTTCTACATTCAGGATTTATCATTTCTTGAGGCGCTTTTGACGACAAATATGCTCATAAATTTGGAAATACGTTTGGGACAGCATTGTCAGCTAATCGAGGGTAATGCAGCATCAGCTTCTGCAGTTCCCCACTCTTATTTTTAACGCTTTTCAATGTATTTTCGATTAAAATGTATTTCACACACGACAGCACTTTTTGTTGGGGTCTAATGTTTTCGTGGTATTGCACGAAGCCATGCTTTCTTTCGCATCTCGTCCATTGGAAAAGAAAAAGTTGTTAAAGTACTGTCGTAGTTGGTACACAACGTCTTCGTGGCATTGTAAACAAGAGGAAGGATCTATCTCTAACAATTGACCAGTATGTGCCTTTAAGATATGTTTTAAGTTGCCAGGTTGATAAAAGTTGTGTAAGTTTCTTACCTCCTCTTTATCTCTAAAGCAAAGTGTTTTTTGTGTGTATTTGTCGTAGTTTTAATTCTTAGAAGTTTGTTTAAGACCACCATAATAAATTTATTCGTGTGAGGATGTAGTTCGCATCTACCAAACCAGATGGTGGATTAGATTTTATTAATAGTTGTTGCTTGGGGCCTTTTAATATTTTATTTTACTAATAGCTTACATTAATTCTTTCTTCTTTTATGTCTAAAACCTTTTCATGCTTATCTTCGCCCAGTACCTCTGTCGACTCGTTCTTAAAAATAGTTTCTGTTTTGATTTATTTTTGCAGTAGTACCGACAGTATGTTCCCATCTTTGTCCAACTCATGGTTCAACGGACATTTTCTGCTTCACCAGGTTTTGGTGGTTCTAGAAATTAATAATTTCGTTTGTGTTTCAATTGGTTTTTTAATCTTGTATCTTATCTGCACCCTTCTGGCAACTTCTGGCCACTTGCTGGTAGGAACACGTCTACAATTCATACAAGAAGAACATCTTGTACGAGATGACAAAGGGATACAAATAGCACTCGGTTAAATAAAAACGCTATGTTACATACACAACTTAAGAAAACCTTTCGAACAAAAGGTACCTATTTAGTCACACTTTTTACGCTGTCCCAGAAGAATTATTTATCATGATGAAAAACGTATATAAAATATGCATAAAAAGGAGAAATATTCCAACTGTGACACAACAAATTGTTGAGGCGTAGCAGCTATAAATGTTATACTTCCTGATATTAAACAATCTCACTGAAAAAGGAATTGAAATAAAAGAACGAAAAAGCAGACAGGTTTTCATTCAGGCAGGTCAACAGTGTACAAATTATTTACGTTGAAGTTAGCACTGGAAAACATTGTTCACAGAATGCTTACGGCAGTGCCTGTGGCAAGAAGTGTAAGAACTTAACATACATAGAATGCTCTCAATCATGCAGAAATATGAAGAAAATTATACAAGGATAATAACCAGTCACATCTGATCTGTGGTTGGTTTTCTCCCACCATTTTTAAAATATATGACGATCGAATAGTAATTTCTGAAGATCACTTAAGCTACATAGTGAGGAGAACGAGGATAGATGACACAGACAAATACTGAAATGAGTTTCGACTAAAAGAAGAAAGAAGTATGATCAAGAAGTTGCTGCCCTATAGGGAAATAATTGGAAGACCCATCATCAACATCCCCAGAATCACCACCATCATCATCATCCTCACTGCCATCATCGTTCTCACTATCATTATCATCATCATCGTATGTGTCCCAGGATGGTTCTTTGCTTCTACTGATGTTGTTTAAACTTTATTTCTCATTACTTGTTTTCTGTGTATAAACGTTTCTGGCTTGCTGTATTAAAATTTTCTTAAAATAATTTTATTATTTCTTCACGTCAACTATCGTTTTCCTCTTTAATTAAGATCTCCTCCTATTACAGAAGACGTTGTGTCATACTGTATGTCATAAATTGCGATTTTTGATTACATCGAATAATGACAGCTGCCTAGTTCGTATCCCCTTTTCGCTTTGTTTTTATTTTATATGACTTTTTACGTCTTTGTGGATAATGCAATAGTCTAATCACATTAAGCTATGTATAATATTATTCGTTATCCATTTAGGTAACTTTATTTGACTACAATGTTGCATTCTGTTCAAATTCTATAAACGTAGCAATTGAAATGAATGTTTTTCCATCTACCACAGGTGTACTGCACCCCTTTTTGTGTTTTTTCTAGCGACGGCATCCAAACAACCGGCGTCAGCTGCCCCTTTCCACGTCTCGGGAGCGATTCCTGGCATGCCGACTATCATGTTCGCCGACATGAGCCCCAATCTCGGTGCGATTTCTACAACTTCCCCGTTGCTTGACGTTGATGCGGTAAACGGGCACGCGAAGCTCGCTGAGCCCCACGCGAGTGCCGCAAGATTTAGACGTAATTTTTAATTGCATAATGCCGTCCGCACATCGCACGCTCCGGCGCCGCACGTGCAGGGGTGGAGGCGCCTCCGCACACTGGCGGAACTAACTCGGCTAATCTAGACAGCCGCGTGCGTCTCAGCACACTATCTGTCCGTGACACTCCACACATCGCACAGGGCCGAATCTGCGAATTTCGGGGGACGCGGATCGCAGCCCCTGAAGCTGTCGCTCGCAGCTGTGGGGTCTGTCGCATAAGACTGCTTTATGAAGAATCTGAGAAGTGATGAAATTGTTTTTCGGTAAAGGTCGTTCGACATATTTTACGAAAAAGTAGAAGGAGTCATTAACCAAGCGCCAAGATTTGGCGCCAAAATTGTCTGTGAGATTTTAATGCAAAAGTTAACAAAGAACGGGGACATGGAGAAGTTATAGGTCAATACAGTAGACCTACAATAAGTAATATAAATGGCACAAAATCAACGGACTTTAGTACCGGAAGACAGGTGATAATAGAAAGCTTTCAACATAAATAAATCAAATCGATCACCTCAGCAAAAAAGCCCTAAAACGGATATAACTGATACACAAAGACGTTGGCGTGAATCAGATATTGACTCAGATCACTTCTTTGTGAAGGAGAGTATAAAAGAAGATAAAAGATCTAAGCAAACACTATCAAAATACGAAAAAAATAAAATATAAAAACAAAGCAAGATGAAAGGGATGCATATGATTACCAGAACAAAAGAAATTATGCAGTAATATGACAAAAGAAATCATCAGCTGGCACGGAACGGAAGTGGAAATGTATAAAACAAGCAATAAATGGCACATCCAAGGTAACAGTAGAGATACGAGAAAAACGATCTTCAAACGCATGATACGACGAGAAATGCGTGAAGATACGCAGTGGGAGGAATAACATAGGATGATCCAGTGCAATACAGGAACAACAATAGAGAATTACCTCGGTAAACCAACAGAAGCACATTGTATGCACTAGACTAGCAGAGGGAGGAAGTAAATATGGGCAAGCGAAAAGATAGATAACAAAGAGAGAATGAGAGAGAGAGGGCAAACAGATAAAATCGAAGAAAACAATAAAGAATTCCTAAGATAAACGCAGAGAGGCCACATTAGAGCTCACATCAATAGATGAAAGAAGCAAATATGGACAAGACAAACAGAATATTTTACGACAAATTAAAAAGAAGGTAAAACGAGAACAGCATGTGTAAAAAGAAGAAATGAATATACACTTAAAGGGGATACCCAAAACCTGATAGATAGGAAAATATTTTAAGGAAGAATTTTATGATTCTATAAAGAGTCACAGGAAGATATATGAAAAGATAATAAAACAAGAGTTACGAATATATAACCAAGTTCTACAACTAAGGAGCCACCCACAATGGACGATATGGAAATGCCAATATAAGCACTAAAGAATCAAATATTGCCTAGAAAAGACAATACAAACGTAGATCTATTAAAAATTCATGTGAAGAAATAGAGAAGAAATAATGCCAAAAGAATGGGAAAGCTGCGATATGTCCGGCGTACAAAAATGGAGATAAATTAAACTGTGAGATCTACAGAGACACGTCGCTATTCAATATTAACAAAATCCAAGTTTACGTAGAGTGAACTATGACAGACTATACCTTTATGCTAAAAAACATTCTACAAAAATTTTACAAAATTTACTGACTTTGCATAGCTTCTGAAAAGCATACTACAGTACCCAGAAATTTGAATGAAGAAACTAGGTACAGCACAGAAACTGAGAAGACTAGCAAATGCAACATTAAATTGAAAAAAATAAAAGTAGAGACACCCCCATCACAAGATTTTCAGAGTAAAAAAGAAATTAGGCAAAAGACAATTAAGTCACAAGCAAACACAAGCGATAATAGGTACCTTTTGTTGTATATGGAATCTCCATAATTGAGATTGATGGCTCTGATACGTTTCTATAGAATTATTTTGTAAAGCTTTGTTGATAGAAAGTTTCTTTCGCCCAATCTCTTCCTAACCTTAAAAGCCTGCTACAAGGCTGTCTTTACTTGAAACTAGGTATACCACAGAAACTGCAAAAACTAGCAAATATGACACTAAATTATGCAATCAATACATGACATGACTGCGTTGATACAATTGCCGGACAGAGTAATTAATGGAGACGGCGTGCTGTTGTTTAAGGATTTATGATTAAACTAATACGCCAAAATGAGCCCCAACAAATCTTTTATTAACGATAAGTGCATCCAGGTAGCTATCACAGAGAATTCGTAAATTCTAGCAGCATAATTATTCTGAAAGAAAAGCTAAGCACAAGCACAGGTAGCAGTAATAATAACAAAACCATAATATAATAATTACGAATTTAGTATTATATAGTACAAAGTACAGGTGATTACTTGCTAAATAAAGTTTATTGTAGGATAATAAATCGAGGGTAAAATTTAAGGTGCAGCTCATAACACAAACACGGCTTGCGAGAAAATTAGCTTAAAACACACATTAAAAACTACAAATATAAATTATATTTAACACTACAACAGTTTAAAAAAGTGTAACGAAGGTTAACGCAGGCTCAGTAGAAGAAAAACACAGGGTGCCCTCAGGTACTTAGTTCGTGAAGCGCCCTGTACATAACAGCGAAAGTTCCAAACTACAGCCTCAAGAATTTTGACGGAATTCGGCAGGTAACTGTAGCAATCAAATGACATGTACAGTAACAGCTCAGGGCCTATAGTGTTAAATGGTTTTAAATAAAGGTAAATCAAAACATATTTACTCGATTCCTTTGGCCAGCCCCTTTCTGGCCACTAGAAAGGTCGTGTGAGGAAAAACCCCCAACAGTCCATACGAAGGTCGGAAATGGAAGGTGTTTTTCAAAGCCCATGCAGGGTAAAGATCGACGCTCTTGATGTGAGAATAGCAATTAAGGGAAGCTCCGAACCTGCAGCCATAAAAAAAAGAAAAGCCCAAAACAGAATTACGGATGCCTAAAATCACGTCACGAAAAGCTGCAATCGACTTACCCCGGATAAATTTGGGTCACGTGTAGAAATAGGTCAGCAAAGCGCCTTAATCCGGCAGAATTGATTTGAGAATAAATTTCTCAGCAGATTGCCAGGGTTGCAGAAAGCCCCACCATCAGTGAGGGCAAATTCCACCAAACATAAACGGCATGCCCGCTAAACCACTGGAAAATTGAAAATGCTGTTCGCCATTACAGCATAAAAAGGAAAAAGAACGCCGGGAACCAAAAGCCAAGTTTATGTCGCTCCTCGTGCCGAGAAACAAAACGCTAACAGGCGGAGCCGGGCGAAATTCAAATCTTGTACTACATACATCGGAAGACATAGACGGCGCGCACAGAACTGCGAAACTGTAGAGACGCAAACTAAATGTAACACAATCAAAGTAGAGATAGCCTTGTCACAGGATTTTGAGATTAAGTTGCGACTTATCTGCAAGACAGTTACGACATCAGCGAACACTAGAGATTGTGCAGTTCTGTTGTATATGGAATGTCCATGTTTGTGATTGATGGCTCTGAGGAGTTTATATAGAAGCATTTTAAAAAGCGTTGTTGATGGGAGATGCTTTTGGATAAGTCTCTTCTCAACTTCAAACTTCTATGACAAGGTTGTCTCTACTTTAAACTAGGTATTCCACAAAAACTGCGAAGATTGGAAAATATAACACTGAATTAAACAAGCAGTACAATCAAAACAATGAAACTATAAGAATATAGAAAAATAAGGATTAGAACAGAAAGGAATAGAGCCGGCCAAGGGTGTGTAAAGACCTGAAATGGCAAAGAAGAAGAAAAGGAGCGTCGTTAGAAGAAATATGAAGGACTAGCAAGATGCCCGTTCTTCGTACGGACTACAAATGTTTGTTTTTTCTTCTAAATCTCAAATGCAGTCTAGAGTGCCCCCCTCCTCCATCACTCAATACGCTAAACAGTTTACCACTTTTCGCCTCTTAGGGGTGCAATTTCTAAAAAAAATCAGCCCGTTTTATACTGAAATGAACCCACAGCGAAAAATAATTTTAACTTCCTACTTCTATTCAGTTTTCCCTTTTTACCGGTTTAGGGGTGAAATTTTAAAAACCCTTAAAAACGTTTTCTAAAGATTTAAAAATACATCTATATGCCAAAAAAGAATGATCTAACTCAACAAACACAGGAGATACAAAGGGTTCTATAATTCACCCCGAATTCAAATTCGCACCTTTTAAGGGTTGATTAGGGCAATGAAATGTGGTTTTAGACATTTGCATTGGATAGCTACTCATGCAAACACCAAGTCGATATCTTACCGGGCCTAAGAGATATTGTGAAATTCGTGAAAACATAGTTTACCCCTTTTTACCCCTTTAGGGGTACATTTTTCAAAATCACTTAAACCATTTTTTAGATATTTTAAAAATATATCTATATACCAAATCCCAAATGAGAACATTAACCAATATTAGGGACAGATACATAAACAAAGGAAGGGAAAATTAAAACTTACCCCTAAGAAATAATACATCTCTTCAAAACTGGTTACCTTTCCAAATAATCAACATTTTCACAATATTTCCAGCAACTGTCTACAATTTGGAGTTATGGACAATTTTGTTGGCGAAATCATGTAATAAAGAAGGTTACCATCTGAATACTCATACATGTTTAAAACAGATCGAAATTTTAATTGTCCTTATGTCCTACATTATTTTAACAAAATTATTTTATCTCTGATGAAGCTAACCAAGTCTTAGCGAAACGTTAGATATGAATAAATAAAGAATTTTTTAATTATATGTAATTGACTTAAACGACAAAATTTTATTTTACGTTTGAAAGAAAAACAAATCTTATTGGCTGATTTTAATCTCTAGATGTTGTAGGATAGATAGTGTCTGTGAGAAAGGCAAAACGCCCACTGGTGTTCCGTATTGCGAACAGTCAAATATCTGTCTTATCATTCTTACATTCACAAGAACAGCTGTAATTCAAAATTAAATAACTTACAGTTCTTTAATTCACCCCCAATCCAGATTTGCACCTTTAGGGGTTGATTAGGGCAAAATACTAAAATAAGTGTCTAGGTATTTGCATTGATAATATTTGCAAGTAAACACCAATTCGCTATCTCATCGGGTGTAAGAGATATTGAGCAACTCGTGAAAACACATTTTAACCCCTTTTCATCACCGTAGGGGAGGAATTTCAAAATATCCCTTTTAACCCATTTTATTGTGAAATGGAACTCACGGCGAAAAAAATTTATAAATTTAACCCCCCCACACCTTTTCAGTCTTTCCTCCTTTTACCCCTTTAGGGTTAACATTTTCAAATTTCCTTACACCCCTTTCTAAATATTTTAAAAATCAATCTATGTGCCAAAACAGAATGTTCTAACTCAATAAACATAGGAAATACTTAGGGTTCTTTAATTCACCCCCAATCCACATTTGCACCTTTAGGGGTTGATCAGGGCAAAATCCTAAAATACGTTTCTAGGTATTTACATTGATAATCTTTCCAAGTAAACACCAAGTCGGTTTCTTATCGGGTGTAAGAAATATTGAGGAATTCGTGAAAACACATTTTACCCCTTTTCACCCCCTTAGGGGTCGAATTTTTAAAAATCCCTTCTTAGCACTACCTTACGTAACAACCCGAACCTTCCACCCAATTTTCAAGTTTTTAGTGCCAGTGGTTTCGGCTCTGCGTTGATTAGTCAGGGTTGTGACTTTCCTTTATATATGTATAGATTACCAAGATGACGGGAAGTAAATCACACTGTGTATATGCTTTAAATAGCAAGAAAATTGGACCATACTGATCGTTTGTTAAATATTTTTTGTCGTACGTGTTTTTCTAAGTGCATTTATTGCAATAAAGTTACCTTAACTCTACAAATATTTGCTGAATGCTGAACTAATGGTTTAGAGGCACTGAACATGTGAATCCCCCTACTATGAAAGAAAGTATTTGATCTGTGCTTGCTAAAAATTCAACACACACTCATGCCATCATTTTTGAAGGACAATTCGTTTTACATTAGTTCTATCTTCAATAGTAAAATACCATCTCATAGCATTTATGTACTTCTTCCCATATTTTTTAAGCCAATTGTTACAACTACAGATTTTTCAAGACGTCTATGAGAATTTGTTACAACAGGATGGACCACCTACAGGTAATGCTACCAATGACATAAAGTTTAATATCAAGAGTTTGAAAAAATTGATACAACAACTAAGTAAGTCTTGGTATTAATGTTGAAGACATTTGCAGGCATTATTCTTGAGTTTTATCTCAGCTGACGCAAGCCCAAAGCAATAACTATGTAATTTTTAATAGTGATCGTAGTGAAATTTCTCGGTATTAATCTTGAGTTTCATCTGAACTGTCCCAAGTACAAGTTAGAACTACTGTTTGTATTAATCGTAGAGAAATTTGTCGGTATTAGTCACGAGTTTTACGTCACTTAAGCCCAAGTCAAAGACTATGTAAGTATTGGTACTTATAATGGAGAAATTCTTCGGTATAAGTCCTGAGCTTTATGTCAACGGACGCAAGTCCAACGCAAAAACTATTTGAGTTGTGGTATTGGTGGTAAAAGAATTTGTGGGTATTTGTTTTGAGCTTCAACTCAACGGCGCCATGATCAATGAAAGAACTACGTACTAAGTCTTAGTATTGATTTAGAAAAAAATTGTAGGTTGATCTCAACTGTATCAATACTCAGACAAGAACTACCTTAGCCTTGGTATGGATGTTGGAGAAACTTGTAGGTAGTACTCTTGACCTTGATCGCAATTGACGCAAGCCCAGGACAAGAACTAGGGAAGTTTTCATGGTAGAGAACAATGTCGGTATTAGTCTTAAGCTTCAGCCAACTACCCAAGATTAAGACAAAAACTACGTCTAAGTCTTAGTATTAATCTTGGCGGACTCTGTAGGAATTATTTTTGGTCTCCATCGGAACTGCCACATGACTTATGTAAGTTTTCGTATTAACCGTAAAGAAATTTGTGAATAATAGTCTTGAGCTTAATTTCAGTTGTACCGAAACCAACGTCAGCACTGCGTAAGTCTTCGAATTGATGCTGAAGATATTTCTAGGTATTATTATTGAACATGATCTCAATTGACGCAGACTCAATGCAATAACTCTGTAAGTTTTGGTATTGATCGTAGATAAATTTATGGGTATTAGTCTCGAACTTCACCTCAACTGTCTAAAAATTAAGACAACAATTACGTAAGTCTTCGTATTGATACTGAAGACACGTGTAAGTTTTATTATTGAGCTTCATCTCAATTGACGCAAGCTCAAGGCAATAACTATATGAGTTTCAATATTGATCGTAGAGTTTTAGGAGAAATTTAAAGGTACTATTTTTGAGCTTTATCTCAACTGACCTACTACTAACCTATCAATTAAACCTTCACGCAGTTTTCTGGAGACGTTCATGAGAATTTGATTCAACAGGATGGACTACTTACAGGTAATGCTACAAGTGACATGAAATTTAAAATCAAAAGTTTGGGAAAATTGATAACAGCGCACTGGTTTTCCATAGATAAGTGAGAACGAGTTTTGCTGCGTAAGTCAGTTGCAAGTTTAGTAACTTTACAGCGATAGCTATCGACTTCTTTTTTATGCTCTCGAACAGAAGCAAGATATTTAAATTTTGTACAATTAAACCTTGTTTGGAAATATTCAACAAATTTGTCATTGAATAACTCGTATTTAAAGCTTGCAAGAAAAATCATCGCCTTTTTTTATATATGCACATTGCATATATCCTACTAAAAGTAAATATTTGGTTAGAAAGAAATATTTGACGTTTTATTAAACCATTATTATTACGGTGCATCATAAAATTTCAAGACCCAACAGAAATTGTATTCGTTTTTATATTATTTACTAGCGGACCCGACCCGTTGTCTTGTCCGCTGCCTGCTAATAGCGGGTTCAGCAAACGTTTTTTGGATATTCGAATTTTCGATTTTTTTCATTTCAAAAAATATTGGCGGTGGTGGGGGAATGAAATTTTGGGGTTATATGTTCTGATATGCGAAAAATCTTACAAATATATCTTTTAATTCCTAGAATCCGATTGCAGCTCCACGTAGCGGGTCCAATTGTGAATCTAAACCATCCAGTAACCCACTCAAACACACACACGAAATTTCATCAGAATCGTTCCAGCCGTTTAGGAGAAGTTCAATCACATAACACACGTACAGAAGAATTATATATACAGTGCGTACGAAATGTATCGAACCGGCCTTGTTATTTCAAAGCTATTCAAGTTAAATCGATAAAATTTAATATGCGTGCTGTTTACAAAGCCTTCTATTATTTTGTAATTTTTTTAACTGACAAGATCGGAGGCTGCACAGCCAATTTAATTTTTTTTAAATAGGAAGGGGGGTATATCGCATACCGTTTGAAAGGTATTTTCAAGTAGAATTCAGAGACATGCCGCTTGCCATAGTTATCTCTAAAGATAACTTCGCTATTGTAAATTAAAGATTGGGAGTAGGTATTAACTGGATAACTGAAGATTTAGTGAGCGCTGGAAACAATGGTTAGTTTATGTTGTTTAACGAACGTCAAAAGCTTAAAACTGTGCCCGAAGTGCTAAATTATGGAGCATCTTACAGAAAAAGAACGTATAGAAATCTTGATGATGATAGGATACGGTGATAGAAGACGCAGTCATGCAGAAGTACGCGATTTGTTTATAAATTTGCTTGTACTAGATGAACTTCATAAACTTAAAACACGGTTTCAACAATCTGATGTTACATTAAACACCATATAACAATTCATTGTTCCCCATGCTAACTGGATCTTGAGTTTTACTAGTTAATAGGTACCTACTCCCAATCTTTAATTTACAATAACGAAGTTATCTTTAAAGATAACTATGGCAAGCAGCATGTCGCTGAATTATACTTGAAAATACCTTTCAAATGGTATGCGATTTGACCCCCCTTCCTATTTAAAAACATCAAATTGGCCGTGCAGCTCCCGACCTTGTCAATTAAAAAAATAACAAAACTATGGATATAATAAAAGGCTTTGTAAACAGCATGCATATTAAATGTTAACGATTTAGCTTGAATAGTTTTGAAATAACAAAGCCGGTTCCATATATTTGGTACGCACTGTATAAAGACGTTCCATTGAATTTCCTCCTCTTCCATCTCTTCTTCAAAATTGGCTCTTATGGTTTCTGGCCTGTTTAGTCAGCTTTTAGAAAGCTTGCCCAATGTTCGCCTTTCCTCCCCATTTGCCTTTTCGCATTTAATATCATCGAAGTAAGCTTTGTTGGAATAATGGAAGTCATTTAACAACATAATAAATACATTCCAAAACCAAATTGGTAAGGATCTTATAAAATTGAAAGTAAATGCTGCTAATAGTGGCAATTAAAATAACAAAACAGTGCTAAATGTAAGACAATCTGCTCACGAAATGGGAAAAGGCGATCATGGAAAATGTTAGAACTGCAGGGGGTCGTTCCATTAGACGTGGTGTGCAAAACAATGCTGGAAGACTACCAGTGCTGTTTTAGAAAATATAAGTCAACGATTGATCAAATATTTGTGCCGAAAGAAAGGCACTACAGCCCAGGGTTGAGAATGTATATACTTTTCACAGACTTTCAACAAGCATATTGTTATACGTGAAAACTCATTTACGACGGCTGGTTGCAGTGGGAAATGGGCGCGGTCTTACTCTAACAGGTCATAACAAGCAATTTGATAGAGACGTAGAAGATGATTACTATCTTTTGCCGCGGTTGGGTCTTCTAACTCGAAATAAGTTGTCGTCAGAAGATGGATTTTCGTTTACTGGATGGACTTACCTCATCTTCACCTGCTTGGGTGCTTATGTAACTTATAAATGCGACTACATTTTTGCTTCACAACCGAAATGAGTAAAATGTAACTTGATATGATTTATTCAACTCACAGTATTTATAAACAGATATTCTAAACGGATAGCTTTGGAAGGGGGGGGGGGCTCGTGGGCCACAAATATGGAGACTTTCTAACAAGTGACGTCACGGTGATACTTTCTAGAGGAAAGTAATTTTCGTAGCCGGGCGCAATCCACCCCACGTTTCTAAATGTTGTTTAGTCTCCCAGATTGGGAAAGGCTCCAACCTTTTGTCCGTTAGGCGAACGCTCACTATAAATACTTACATGAACAGCTAGCTCAAGAAATATTTATAAAAAAATTCATAAGCAGATGACTTGACAATAATAGGTTTCAAGATACAAAAACTACAGAATACCTTTACAAAATTTGCTGAACAAGCAGCGAAACCAAAACTAAACCAACAAGAAGCCAGGAAAAATATACTATCGAAAAGGGGAACAAAATAATACATTTGGGTAGTATAATAAATAACAGGAGAAATAATTAAATTGAGAAAAAATATAACTCCCAAAGTCAAAATCAAACAAAAGCGTCGTAAAGCTTGCATCTACAAGAAAGACTGACGCGCATGAATGAATTATTTATATACGTATATAATAACTTGGGCGATTACAGGGTGATGTATTTTACGTTCACGAACTCAAAACAGTGACATCGATGGGTGGTGATGTTCAGGACCCTAGTTCAAAGAAGAAAGCCTGAGAGGTTGACGGAATTATTTCATAGCGCAGCTAGTTTTACTTCTCGGGCTCGATGAATTTAGCCCGGCATTAAGGTATTAAATACAAACTAAAGCCCATAAAAAGATTGAGGGCGTGATTTGATCTGATGTAATTCGATTTTTGGACTCTGACGGTATTTCAAAAGCGAGAAACGGGCTCCAAGGGTTTAAAGCACTGTGAAAACTGATCGGTGAAGATAATTAATTTCTTTCTGTCTACTAGCACATCACGAACAGACTACCAGAGACCAAAGCGATTAATCACCAGAAATGTATATTAGTTGCTTATCTGCCATTTTTGCCTCTGATGAATAATCTGTCTAGCCCATCTCCATTTTCGTTTAGCGGTTGTTATAACAATATCTTTGACTCCACGGATTCCTGTGTTACGCTGTTATCTTTTAGTGTTATGCTAATAATTTTGCGTTCATACATTTCTGGCATGCTGCTAGTCTTCTTACGTATTCTTGTTATTCATCTCTTAGATCTTTGACCTATTTTTCCTGAGTTAGTTTTTATTGCTTTTAAGACTTCTAAGTCGAACTATCTGTCCAGGTAGCCTTGTACCCACCACGTGGTTTCGTGGATTCATATTTATTGTTACTACTGGTAGTTCACAGTTTTTTTGTGTGTAAAGGATGTTGTTTCTAGCTCATAAGTGAGTCGATGATCTTGGCTTTAAGTGTACAGAGTTTGCTGAACGTTACCCATCCTAAACTTGTTCTTCTGTTGACTTCCACGTATTGTTTGTCCTTTTTAATTTTATGACTAAAACATGTATATGCCTGTATGAGCTTATATTCGATCTCTGTATCATCTATTACAATATTCGCTGCAAGTGGATTCAGTAACATTGTTGCTTACTTCATATTCATTAATAGCTCAACATTCCTAGATTATTACTGCAACACCGTGTCCATATTTATTGATTACCGCGTGCAATCTCGAGCGTACGCAGCTGATATTAAGCGCTAGGGACCCGAAGCAGCCGATTTGCGTCCGCAGTGATGGAGAAGGTTGAGAGGCATCATTTCGTGATGCCATAACAAACAAAAGTACTATTACGGTTACGAAGACGGTTTGCTTGTTCCGGAAAATTAACACTTATGCAGTGATTAAACCCTCGGTGTTTCGTTGTCATTATTAGAGCTTCCGTCGGACCCCGAGGATTAATTTTTATGAGAACAGAACTGTTATTGCCCCAATTCTTTCGTTGACTTTGGTTTATTCTCAACGCTGGCTAATTTGGAGCACGGGAGAGTGTCCCAGATCTGTTGTCAAATTCCAAACCCCCAGTTTACCTTTCCTGAGCTAGGATTTCGAACATTGACCCATTGAGGTTCCATTTCGAGCTGGTGGACGTTAACCTGCCTTCAGAATTTGGTATTGTTAAATTACTGCATTAAGCTATAATCACCTATTATCTGCGAGCGTAATTCCTGTATGTTTCTGTAGATACAATATTTATGACGTTCACATGTTTGTAGATTTATTAAAATTAGTGCATAAGGAGCAAGAAAGCAGGAAAGCTTAAAAGATTGGATAGGGCTTTTCAAAGTTCTGAAGTATTGTTAACAGTTTAACATGTAATTTCGTAGATTTGCTATTAAAATAAATTTCATTGTGCTACAGTTGACTGTATTCGTTCTAGTTATACGCATTTTGACAAAGTTGAACTGATAGTAGCAGTGGACTAACGAAATATTGTGAAATGGTTTGCATCTAAACTGTGGTGGAAATCTAATTGTTCAAGAAAACATTTTCTAACAGTTGTTTCACTAAAAAATCAAAGAAGAAGGATCCATCCCACCAGCGGCAACCGCTGCAGAAATCCCCCGATCCATCCCTGCTATAATCCATTCCCTACATGTAACACACAAGGCCTGTACGATCAAGATATGTGCTTTGTTGCCCTAATCTCAGGCACACGGCGCCCGCCCCTACACGAGTCGCTTTGTGTACTCACATACATACATACATTACACGGTTTGCAGCGAATTATCGGCAAAACGCGAAAGAAGGGCGCAGCATCCGGAACATGTAGCCGGGGAAGTTTCTTTACTTTCTATTCTGCGAATTAGAGTTCCGTCGTGCTGAAGCCTCATGTGTCCAGTCTGGGCGTTTTTCCCGGCTGCAAATCTATCTTGCCGTAATCCGTCGCTGAAACCGGGCTGATTTAAAGGGTGGACAAGGCTTGTTTTGAGCGTTTAAATAGCCACATGGCGTTAATATTAATAGCCGTAATGGCCCAATAAATAAAGCCGTTAACGTGGCCGTGCTTTGCCCATCAGCAGCTCCGGAATGCCATTGCAGAAATATGCGCTAAAACGGATTTATTCGCCGGTACAGGGGCTCAGCTCGTAATGATGCACAGCCATATATGTATTTTTGGAAAGTCCTGAAATGGATAAACGTATGCTCTAGAGGCTTTATGCGGTATGCATTGCCCTGATCTAGTTACCCAAGGTGGTTATTGTTGAAACGCATTTGTTTATCGATCATTACTCTCTACCAATTTGGTATTTCTGAAAAAGCTGAAATTTTTAGATTAACCTTTGTTGTAGATCACTATTATAGGTGTCACTGACTTGAGCTGTGGTAAGTAGACAGGACAGGGACATGAAAATGATAGATGCTCCTTTATGCCATGTTTAAGAAAATTAATCTCATGCATTTATGTATGTCCTCGAACCTTACGAGTACGCAAAGTGAATTGGATAACCACAAACTGTTTGAAAACTATAAAATAACAAATGTTCATCTAAAGCTTGATTTATGCGGTTTCGTCAATTTCTTCTGGTCCTTCCTTGGGAAATATAAAGCTTGAGGAAAATAGCGAATTTGGTAAAAATTGCAAGTGTCATCAAGCACATAAAGAACTCCGGAAATATGTGAACTAAATCTAAGATTTAAGTAAGAATAACTAAAGAACCAATAAAAAGTGAGCAGCTTGCCAGAAAGGTACATTCACACGAAAAAAACACAAACTTCATTTCGCTATTGCATCTATCGCGTCTAATTTCCAAGTTTTCGAGTTGTTTTTATTTAATTATTGTTGCTATTGTTAGTATTGCTATTCTTCGTTAATAATTTTTAGAGTTTTAGTATTGCTTACCCACTCGCACCGTTTAATTTCGGGCTACTTGATTTCATAACATCAAATCATAAATATCCAATGTTTTCTAGAGTTTTATCTTAAGTTGCAGTTACTAGCATACGTTAACAATATTTTGTTAGCATTTATTTATGGAATAGATACTAAATCCATTTTTACATATGGGTACAATGAGCTGTAACGGAAGAAGACTGGTACATTCAGAAGCGTTTTGATAAACAAGAGGCTTCCGGAACATGGATATTTTCAGTTATAATATATCAAGAGATTATTATTTTGATTGGTCGAAATTTGAAAATTCGATATCAGATGATTGATCAATTTAATATGAAGAAAATAGTCAGTAGAACAAGTTACAGAATTAGCAGCCGCAGAAACTGGGAAGTCAATTTATCTGATACCAAAAATTCTAAAG
The DNA here is from genome assembly GCA_940337035.1 of Agriotes lineatus. Lineage (NCBI taxonomy): Eukaryota > Metazoa > Arthropoda > Insecta > Coleoptera > Elateridae > Agriotes > Agriotes lineatus. The sequence continues at coordinate 91,244,138 of OW679203.1, forward strand.
AGTATGGTGCAGCAGGTAATACTTACAGAAATTAAAAGGAACGAAGAATCTACAAAACTACACAATATACAGTAGCGTAGAACAAACAAGAAGAGCCTGTAGTGGAGTAGCAATCTTAATAGACACAACAAAATTTAACGCTATTCATATATTAACGACAGAATAGTAGGTATCAGCTAGATTCAGAATAGAGAGAGGAACTTATGCTCCCGACGAGGGAGTAGGGATTTTGTCAGCTTCTTGTGTAGTGGATGCTTCTTTTCATATCTCTGGCATTTCTTCTTTCGCCTATATTTGTTTAATTAGCAGATGTATTCTGATTATTTCTGCCGCTATGTTATCGATCCTTGCAATCTTGTGGTTTTCCATGGCTCTAATTATCTGCTTGATCTGGTCCTGACTCTTTCGTCTGACCTCTTCCTACTACTGTATCTATATCTGTTGGGTTTTCCTGGTTCGTTTTCTTAGTCAGTAGTTCGTCAAACTGCGTCATCATAATTTCAACACTTTATTTTGTCCGCCGGCTAAGTTTCTATTCTTGTCTTTGCATTGTTCGGTACTCTTATTTTACTATTTTTACTTCCTTGTAGAAATTTAGAATTAGTTTATTTTTGTACTTCTTCTCTACCTCTTGAATCATATATTCCATATATTTTTCTTTCTTTTTCCTACAGATTTGTTGATAATGTTTTCTTTCTACTCTGTAGTTGGTTAGGTTCTCTTCTGTTGTTAGTGATAGCATTTTTTTCTTACGTTCTGCCCTCTTTCCTAAGGCTTCCTTTCAGTCTTGGCCGAATAATTCTTTTTTGCTTTGGGTTTCACTTTTATTCTTCTCTGTCGGCTTTGTCCATGTCTCCTCTATGCCTGTGCTGGCATTCGTTGATAGATTCGGTTCTATGTCTCAGAGCCGTAACTATGCAAACTTTTATTGTAGGCAAACCAACATTTTTACGCCCCTCAGTACAAAAACGATATATGTGACAAAAATAGTAATGGTACTGTATTACTTCTACATTTATCTCCGGATATATGATGTATGTATTCAAACAAACAGGTAGGTATTTAAAAATAAATCCAACATTTTTTATTCAAAAATTTTCAAAATAAACAACTAATTGTTATAATAACAAAATACAACACAAATGAAAACAGAAAACTAGATTAGAAAACACAATTCTAATTAAAAAAAGTACATATTATTATGTAGTCAGTAGAACGGAATCATGAATAGCGTCTGATTTAGCACCTTTATTCCTGCAACACAAATTACTCTTTCATAGAATATTTCGCTGTTTTTCAATTTGAATAAAATGTTGTGTACATGATTTCAGAAAAATTGAAACAAAAGTGTCAATCAAATTGTGTTGCAGAAAAAGGCGCTAAATCAGACACTATTCGTGAATCACCCTGTATAACCATATGGTGTACCTGCGTCTCTGTGTCACCATTTCATTGGCACCGATCGGGCGCATGCGTCATTTATGGCGCAACGATAAGCAGATACATTTATCAGTAAACGCGAGTTCAAATCCCAATGGCTGCAATGCTTTTTTTAAATTTCCAAATTCATGTAACTCGCATTACTAAGTGTTGCTGTATTGTTAACAGCATTAAGGTATTTTTTACCTATTTTGTAGATAACTTGGTAGGCTTCATAATTAGATCTAGCAAAACTTGTTTTTCTTGCAGCGCGCTATCTGTACTAAATATGTTGAAAACGTTTTCTTTTGTAACTTTTTATATAAAGGATAACCTATTTGGTACGCTCAAAAGCTAGTAAAGATATCAATATGTTAAAATAATACAATATAAACAAATAACTACACATTACTATGCGTAGTAACATATGAACGTAGAATAAGGTTCTGTATTCGCAGCCATACTGCTACACTATTTTGTAGTAATCAATATATTTAAAACGTGAAGCCTTTTCTGTCGGCACGTACTATGAGCCTTGCATCAGGCCGATTTTGATATTTTTTTCTTATATAAAATCTGCCATCGTGTAGGGTTGCAGAAGTGTCTTAAATTGAACAAATTCTAGCGGGAAAGTGATTGTAGCGAAAAATACCATAGTGGTGGAACAAGTAAGCTCTTAAAATCGGTCTGTGGTGTTCTACTGATTGTTGGAATGGGCCACTGTACCAGCGATGAGCCCAAAGCAGTGAATGTATGTGTGCTATGTGCAATCAGCGGAGCCGCTTCAACAATTGTTTAAAATTTAAGTTAGTTTGTCGCCACTGTTGTATTACGTTGTTTTAAAAATGGACACATTTTTATAATTAGATTAAGGCCACTTATGCGCTGGGCCAACAAGCTAATAAGTCTAATGTTTTCATTGATATAGGTGCGAATTATAAAGCAAACGCCGTTATTATAATTCGCATTATTTGGGCTAAAATCGTTAATATTACAAAGTACGGCCCTGCTATGTCTTCTATGTAGGTTTTTTGTACTTCTAAGCTTCTAAGCTCTTCTAATGCATAGATTGTTTTTAGCTTTTAGAGCTCTTGGTATTTTTTGTGCTAGTTTGATTCCAAGCATGCATAAAGTGGTTTTTATCCGCATCTGGCCCTCTGTATGCTTTTACATCCTTGATACAGCTCTCTGTTTGTTTCTCAATTAGTGCATAATCGATATGGTTTAATGTTTTACCGTCCTCCGAAACCCACGTTCCTTTATGTGTTACTTTATGTTCGAAATATGTACTCTTAATGCGCAAATTGCTCCCTTCTGCAAAGTCTATTAGTAATTTACCATTCTCATTGCTATGCATATGTTTGCTATGTATTTCTATTGTTGATCTGTAGGTAGTAGTTCTCCCTTCCTGTCTGGGCGTTCATGACTCTCTCTTCTATATAGTATTTCTATGTATGTATTATCGTTTACCTCTTGTGACCTTCCATCCACCTTAGGATTCGAACCTAGGACGTGCTTAATGCAAGCCTAACGTTCTACCAACTGACCTACGTAGCTTATTGCATAGTAGTTCTAATTTTTTATAAAATTGTTCTTATATTTCCATACAAGCTTTATCCGTTGGTGCGTGTGCAGTTATAATACTGATTTTTTGATACTATAACTAATATACAAAAAATAAATCGGAAAATTTGATGAGGATGTTTATTTGGGCGCACTACTGAATATATAATAAGTTCCAAAAAATTTAAGGTTAGCCGGCTCCGCCATCTTGGAAAGAACTAACAGTTTTATAGTTTTTTGCAAATATCCAATGAAATATCAACGTTATCACCAAAAGTGATTTTACAAAAATGAAGGAGCATTACAGTTCTCACAAAAAACGCGAAACACTTTTTTTTGTCAGTGGAATAGTTTCCTCGAAAATGGCTAGCGAATGTTGCATGGATGGATAAATCGCTCTAAACGCGGGCAGTGTGATGACGTTATCTAAATATCTGCTCCAAAATGTTTCGTATTTTCGATGGTGATAATTTTTATAGTTCTGCAAGAAAAACATATTATTGAAAAAAATATTATATACTAATAAATAGGTTATTTGTGATCCTCTGTAATTCAATAAGCTTGATTGTTCTTGGGATTTTGAATCACAATTGTTAAAATGTTTTTTTCGACGTTTCGGTTTATTTTAAACTATATTCAGGATACTGACATTATAGAAAATATGGGTTATAAATAATAAAACAATAAATAATCATAACGTACGAAACAAGTTTCTAGTTGTAGATTGTTGTTGTTTAAAATCCATATATTATATAGTCACTTGCTTATTACCATTATGGGAGCATTCTCTTTTCAATGTGGTTGGGTCCGGGTATGGCTTCATCTACCACCTCAGAAAAATCTAATGGATCCATCAATAATTGAAGATCGTCACTTTCTGCAAGAGAAGTTGGCCTCGAGTCGTTAATGTCCTCTAACCATTTGCATCCTCGTCGACATCTTCATTGTCATCATCGACTGTGGTTGAACCATTCAGACAACCTCCATGGCAATTATGACAAACCGTCGGACAATAAATTCCTGATTTTCTGCATCCACACATATTTGCACACCCAGTTGTACATTTTCAGAATATGATGTTTAACAAATTATCTGGAGCAATTGGGTCCATTGTTGAGATTGGAGTAGGATAGCCTTCTTTACGACTCCAACCCCATTTTTGAACTTGCTGGAATACCGGCAAAAAATGTTGCTTGGCTACTCCTTCTGTTGGTGGTAGTGGGGGAACATCTGGTTTAATTTTTGTAACTGCTTTCGCGAAACAATAACATCGATGATTGTTTAAAGAATTATCTGTGAGGCGAGCACCATAGATGGCAAGAAAAAACGTTTCCTAGCTGGAGCGACTGCGTCTGGCGAAGAGTCAGAATTGGTGAAAATGTCTGCGATGTCATGCTGTAACGTTTCGTCCAGCAGAAACGCGTTTTGTGAATTAAAATCAATTCGCGCGTTCCAGCCTAGCGATTTCTACGTTACAAGTTTGAATTTTTTGCACGCGCGGCCGGCTACGTCATCAAGAGATCCCTGCTCCACGTATTGCGCTGCTCCCCCACTTAGAATGCCCAAAGTGGTGGCTTGATGCACAAAGCACGAAGAAGAGCTATAAAAGCCGCTTCTCGTCAGCATTTAAGGGGAGACTTCATTCATACATTTATCCACATACATTCCAGTATCCTTCCAGCCCCAAATCATCCCCAATCCTGATCCTGTCCGACCGTTTAGAGAGAATTTTCCCGTCCACACATTAGTATCTTCCCTTAGCGACAGTCGAACCGGAAGCCTCCAGTCTTGGACTTGGAGACCGTGTTCCTAGCTAGTATTTAATTGAGCTCATTCCCCGAAGAATCAGCTTTCAGAAGCGACGCCCACGAATGGGAAACCGTTTCGCTGATTAACCTGATACCTGTTAATATCCTGAACTAATAAATTTTGAAACATATCCTGGAGGACGTTAGTAAATAATTGTATCAAAATTTCCTGGAAGACATATTCGAAACGAGGGTTTAACAACCAGGCCGTTTCATATGTCAGTTTCGTAACACTAAATAAATCCACCGAATAACATAACATTTGCGCGGCCCGAGCCGGACAAATTTCTTGTTAATAAAGGCCGACACGAAGTCGACCTTGAAGGCCCCTTTAAGATTGCACTTAATTTCTGTTTGACTACAGGACTGGACTTACCGTTCGAAACATCTCCCTGTCGTAACACCGGAGATCTGCGGTGCCCTCGAAGCCGTGAGCTGTCGAAGTCGCCTCCACGAACCGGAACTCCAGGTGGACAAACGTCGACAACTTCCCCTCCGGCCGCAACTCGCACAAACACTTCACCGTATCCACGAGAATTACAACGCTAGCACGGTGTCGTAAGGCGAAAAACATAACATATTCGAATTAACCTATATTTGCAGCTACACGCGGTTTTCAACGTCGAACGTGACCTTCGTGCGCGAAGGTTGGCACCACTGCAAATTACTTTGGGCAAATCGTCTCCCCGGCCAGTAGCGTCCCGTCGATTTCTGCAGAAGGCGGCCAATCGGACCCTCCACACACAGATGCGAAACGGGTTGTCGGCGCGTAAAGAACTGGCAACTGGACGTCCAGCATAATTAATTAAATTCATTGTAAAATACATTTTATTTGATTTCTTAAGAGTGATACTTATGGTTGTAAATATTGAACATTATAATTAAACTGTCTAAAATTATCCTAGTGTTTGCTTGCTAATTTCCAAATGTATATCTGGCTGAACCAAATTATCTCCGACTGAGAAAGATACCCGAAGGAAATTTATTAAATTCATTAGCCCTAATTAGCAGAGGGCTAGTACCGTTTCAATGCAACTCTTTACATTTTTAAAATAGTTTTAACACACTTGACTTTTCCTTTGTTGAACGTCGCTTAAGTCGTGTCACAGCCACTAAAGGCATGTAAGAAGAGAATACTGTTCCCAAGTCCCGATGATTGCAATTCCTCTAACGAATATATTTTTGTTTCAGTTGTGCCTTTTCCTGGTTTGGCCAAGAAAATTTTATTTTGTGATGGAGCTAGTGCAGTCAATAATACGAGGATTAGAAGTATAGCAGTATTAACGATGAGATAATCTGCGTCATCAGTGTTTTGCCGACATGCAATTCCATGGTCATTCGGTTTCTTTGTCAGCACGTCAATTAACTTGCTTTTGTTATTTTCATTTGCTAAAATGGTTCCTGTCGAACAGTAACATTCAATGTGTTCTTCAAAGTTAATGTCTACCGACTTTTTAACCAAGGATCGACGAATTTGCTCCGATTTTTTGGTACTATTGTGGCTATTGGAGTAACCATCGAAGACCACTATGCAGTTTTAGCCGTAGTGATTTTGAATATAATTTACGTAGCCTGTCCGCATTTAGAGCGATTTATTGATCCACGCAACATTCGCTGGCCATTTTCTAGGAAATTATTCCACTGACAACAAAGATGTGTTATGCGTTTTTGTAGAAAATTTAACGCTCTTTCATTTTTGTAAGTTTTTGTGATAAAGTTTCTATTTCGTAGAATATTTACAAAAACCGTACCTTCTTTCCAAGATGGCGGCGCCGGTTCACCTTCAATTTTTGGGAACCTTTTATATATATTCAATAGTACGCCCAAATGAACATCCTCACCAAATTTTAAAATTTTCCGATTTATTTTTTTCAAACGCTAAAATCGGGCCTTCGTTGACTGGGCTATACTTTCCTCTTATTCTTAGCATCCATAATCTTTCAAATATTGAGGTGACCTTTATTATCGTTCCTTTCAGCTATTTTTAATTTTAAACCCCACTTTTAACCGCCTGTTTTCATTTCCGTTATTAAATAATATATAATCTTCTGACTGCGCTGTTTCGTTGCCTTTGATTTTACTGTTTTTGCAAAGTGACTGTATCCGCATTCCATTTTTTGATTTCGTTGTTTTGGTTTTTCAATGCTCCTGCCTCATATATTCCCCTTATGTATGAACTTAGCCTAACTTAAACTTTCTTTTCCTCCTGTTTTTAGGTGTTGGTTTCTTTTTCCCTTCTAGTTTTAACGTTACTAATATCTACCAACTCGTTAGTCCTAGCTCCTGCCGATTTCGTCATCGAAGCTTCCCTTTTGTTTTTGCTTTTCAATTATTTGGTGGTGGATGCTCCGTTTTCTCACCAGCTTATCTGTTTTTAGATCTCAATTCCACTGTTCTTTTTTTATACAGATTTTCCCATGATCTACCTCTGCTTCTTTTCCATTTTCCCTCTGTGTCTTTTCAATTCTTGAATCCCTGAATTTTTGTTTTCTCTGGGTTTAAGTCATTGACTATGTAATGATTGGAGCAGTTTAGCTTGGACTTACTCTTCATAACTTGCATCTTTTCCTCTCACCTTACGAGATTTGTAATAACAGTAGGCTACGTAGCGCAGCGTTTGTTTTTATTATTTGCGTTACTGTTATTTTGGCCGTCACTTCTAGCTCTACTTCTAGAAACTGTTGTACAGCTTCTTTTAGTGGTTGTGTTTATAAAACTACCCTTTTCATTACTTCTTTCGTTCCTTTCGGCCCCTCTCAGATTATTTTCCAGGCTCTTAGTTACCGCGCCTAGTTTCCTACTTTAGACTTTTAGCTCATTAATATCCTTTTTATACTCCTGCTAATCCAATCATCTCTCTCACCTCATTCATCAGTTGCTTCATCATATCTTTCAGCTCATACATGCCTCCCTCTTATCTTTTTGTTGTATCTGGGGATCGCGTCGTCTTTTTTATTCTACTAAAAATGTCGAAATTTGCCTCTCCCTTCCTGCTACCGCCCTTGATTTATGATTGCTTGCTATCACACATTGGCTGTAGTTCTTTATCACCGTGCTCAGCGGTTTGGGCACGCGACCTTCAACGATGTGCTCTGGTTTCCGCTGGTTCGTTGGGCTCCTGGCACTAATATGGCAGCTTGCTATTGCCGATTATGTGTAATTATTCCCCGTTTGAAGTTTTTAATTAAATTTCTGCACCTTGTTGTAGTGTACATCTCTAAACTGGCTGCCCCTACGTACGTTGCTCGCGGTAAACTCCAAAATTTTTGGATAATTACAACGCTCGCTCTGTACACGTCCGTTCACGTTCACGACCACGATCACACTTTCATATCTAGTGTAATGGTTTTAGAGTAAGGGGCTAATATTAAAAAGATATCAACATTATTAAAAATGGTTTTGGTAAAGTAATGAACAGTAATTTGTACATACAACTAGTTTTGAAAGTCATACTTTTTTTTATGAATTTTCAGTTTGATAACGAGGGCGACACCCGAGTTAATCAAGCAAATGAATGAAAAACAGGACTTCCAAAACGTGTTGTACACGTAGTTTTTTTCATAGTGATCTTTTGCTCGAAATTTAGTCGAAGACAGCTGTCAAATTGACATTTCAATAAAATAGTAAAAAAATTGTACATTTTTTCACAATTTTTGCATTAAAAAAGTGGAACTTTCAATACGATTTTTCGTTTAAAAAAGACGACTTTCACGATCACTATGCAAAAAATAGAATTTAAAATTCAATTGAACGATGCAATATTAGAAACCGAAATATTCTAACATACTTTAATTATAATCTGAAATAAAGTGGAGGATTAAATATCAAATACCCATTCGAGAAATATCATTCAATGTACTGAAATGTAAAAATAGTGCTAAAACGATATCACTAAGGAGATGTACAAGAAAATTTTGACTTAATAGAATGTAAAACGGTTGTAAGCGGCTGAAATTCCTAAAAAGAACCCTTTATTAAATGAGTTTTAAATCTATTTGGTACGTGAAGAGTTGTATATAACAGTAAAATTATCGAGGAGAGAAAAAATGAATTTTTTAACAATAATTTGATATGGTGAATTTATGGAAGAGAATCAAAATGGTGAGAATATCATCGATTAAACAATAATAGTCCACAGAAGCAAATTCTGGAATTGGATGTAGAACTGAGTTTATTATCAATTAATTACATCATATGAATTGGATAGCAGCGGCTGGTATTACTGGAAGTAGCTTATATCGAGTCTGATAGCAGAGGGAACATCTTATGGTGTCGATAAAGGAGTTTTATTTTCTGGAATTGTAGGTACTTCGCAAAGATTATTATTGAAGTGACGTTTTTTGGTAATTTGCATTTAGTCGAGGTTCGTAGTACTGGGTGGTTAGAGGCTTGCGAATTTTGGAAGGAAGACGTGGATGGCAGTTGCTTCTGGTTAATATGACAGTTCTGTTGGAGAAGATATCAGGTGTCTTGTCGTGTATGGCTGAGAGGTCCTTGCGGTTCCTGGTGGTCGAGTACATTCCTAATAGGATTTGTGTGGACATTAGGAGATTTCTGTGAGTCTACTGGATGCGATTTGGATTGATAAAGGAGCATATTAGGGTCAGTGAGATCTGCAGGTATTTATAGAATAAACTGAAATGTGGTAATTATAAAAGGAATTACTTACTATTTAATGTTTGTTGAATGACCGGTACTGTAACGAAAGGTATTTGTGATTGATTTAACACTTGCAAAATTTAAGGTGACAGTAGTGACAGACATTCAAAGTGTCACATCATTTCGAACATGGTTTTCATTAAACAAAAAGGATACGAATTTTTCATGAATTAAAACAGTCTTGATTATGCGTGAACCCGACCTGAGTTTTCTTTTAAGAGTAAATGTTTCTACCTGGGCTAGTTCTGTTTAATAACATTAATAATTATAATTTGTAAAAAAGTAAATGGGTTACTTAAAGTCAATTTGAATAGAGAATTGATTAAAAATAAACTAAAGCATAAGAAACTCAAACGCAATTGTTATAACATAAAACCACTTACAAATATAAATACCATTGCATTATAGTCAATTATAACACTATCTTAATTTTAAACGTTTCGACGAAACCTCATCGACAACTAATATGCGATACGCGTGTTATGTAGCTTTTTGGGCGTCTGCTCGTGCTCACTTCGTTTAGAGTTCTATAATCTTCGCGGACTAGATTCCGAGCCCTGCTAATTAGTCAACTCCTTTTGTAATAACTTCTACAATAATTTGAATTCTGGGATAGTCTTGATTCTAACGAACCTAATGCCATTTAATTAATAACTCGATTCAACTTCAATGTTGATAAGAATATGGGTTATGGAAACAAGCACTGATAATTATCAGTCAATATCTACTATGCTACCTACTGATATTAATTAAGCATTCGTATATAGCTATCGATCAAAACATACTGGGTTAAAAACATATGGTATGTGGAAATATTTTTTTGGCAATTAACGATATTATTTTTAGCGCTGTTTTATTTTAAAAATCTCCAACAAACATTGTGCAGTGGAAAAAATATTTTCTCTTAATAAAACCGGGCGGCGCATTTCGGCGAGTTCGTTTGAGATTCGTCGCGGAAAGGTTTCCGGCATGATTTACGGCATCTAAAACGAATATTAAAATCGAGCGACGTTTATTCGTTTGCCTACCGTTGTTTGGGGCGAGCAATGGCTGCCGTAATCCGTTTTACGTCGCAGAGGCGCCTCTAGATCATAAGTAATTATACATTTATCAACAAAGACTTCACGGCTGATTTCGCCATTTGCAACGTGCATTGTGTTTGTTTCGTTCTTGATATTGCAATATTTATTTACCATTACGTTCTCGACTGGCTGGCGCTTACCCATTAAGTCCGGTCGGTGCGTTATTGCTCGTTTCGATCGAAAGCCTTTATGTCTGCGCGTGTAGGACTCTAACGTTCCGATAGAGCTTTTTCCGAATGCAATTCCATTTTATTGTGTCGCAAAATAGGATTTGCGGCGTTCCCACGCACGCGGGTCGGTTTCAAGAACGCAATTACGGACGGAAAGTTTAATTTTAATGTTGAGCCGTGGTGAATTCGTAATTGCCTGGCCGGTGATAAGAAATGACAGCTTCTGAGGCACCGACGCCACTTCGCCCGCAGATAAAAATCCCAAAATGCGCTCTTTCGCAATTTTATACCGATTACCACAATCTCGAACCAGGAGCATTTTTAGAAAAAAGTTATGGCATAATCATTGCAGATCTCTCAAAAAAACTGCTCATACTCGTAAACGAAAAACTGAAACTTCAAAAAATTTTGAAAACAGACACAATTATTCCAAAACAACCTTGATGTCGGTTAGCGCTTCTACAAGAGTTTTTCTTCAGAGATAAGTGTTCTCTGTTGCAAATTTATAAAGCCACAAGAACAACTAAAAGTCGCTCCTTTCTCTCAGGTGAGTATGAGGATCTTCTTCTCTTTTTAAACAAGAAATGGAATTTTGGTGCTCATTTTGAGAAGAGTTGTATGTTCAATCCAATTCGAATAATAAGAAACCTATCACTGATTTCGTAACGTGAACAATGAACCGAAATAAAAAATAAGAAGAACAACAGCAACGAAAGTGTTCTATTAACGTTTTATTGCAAAATATCCAAGGTTAGTAAATAGCAATTATTTTTTATGTCCTTTAATTTTCAACAATGTGTAATTTCATTATCCATGAGAATAAGTAGTAGCTCTGATTTTCACCGCTGCTCTAACAACAAGCAATTACATACGGTAAATACGAGGAGTGTATAAAGTATTCGCTGAACAACGTACAGATGGCGTTGCCATTGGTCGTTCGTAAGTTTTTCGAAGACGTTTATTTGTTTTAAGAACTGAAACAAAAATTCAAGGCCATCTGTCACCCAGTTATATAAAATTCTATAAGACTTTTAACTACCAGTGCCCCAGGGATATATATTAGAATCTACTCTCTGTATTATATGTAAACACAGCTAAATACTGTAGTACTGTATGCAAAATTTTCTGCACAGTAAGAATTCAGTGCAAAGTTGCCTTAACCTTCTAGAAATTTACTGTAAGCTAGCTGAAAATCTTCTCCAAGCGTTTTTTTAGCATTTTCTGACCACTTCCAAGCACTATATACAAGATTTACTACAAAGTAGGACTGCATTACAAGCTTGCTGCAAATTTACTTAAAAGTTGAAAAAAATGTTTACTGGAAACCTCTTGGGAATTCTCCCCAAATTTATAAAATGCTTAATTCTTGACTGTCCTTTGCAAATGTATTATTGAGACCATTATTAACAGTTTACTTCAAATTTGCGGTAAAAATTGCTGTTAACTAGCTGCATGTTTACTGTAGATCTTCCAAAAATGTATTCTTTCTATAACAGGTCCTGCGTCAATTTTTACAAAAAATTTCTACAGATTTGCTTCTTAAAGAATTTTATGGAAATTTGTTACAAATTCACTGACAATAACCAAAAATTGTCTCTATCTACTGAGGAGACAATAAACCTAAAATGTTACTCCAAATTTTTTTTTTTTTTGGAATTGTACGAAAGGGTTAATTGGCTATATTTAGAAAATTACATGTTGAAAACGCGCAAAATTTCTTGATTTTTTTTTGAAAATTAGCAAAAATTGGCCTTAAATTCAATGAAAACTAAAATTCTGCAGCAAACTAGCTGAAAATTTGCATTCCAACTTTCCCAAAAATTGGCTACACACTTGCCGAAAGTTGCAATCATTCCTATTTGGTCTCAATTATACAAAACATCATATAGGTACCCCTAATTGACACAACTCTGGTAGCAAGTTCACACTAAACTTCCATTTTAAAGTAAGTTTTGCAGACGGTGTTTTCAATAAATGTAACAAAAGCTTGAATAGAATTTCTAACAAGTTTTCAATTAAGTTTTAGGAATATTTCAGTGAAATCTTTAACTACCGGAGATTTGTAGACAATTTTCAGGAAGTTCTCACTGAAGTTTCAGGCAGTTTGTGGGGAAATTTTCTTCTTACAGCAACTTTAGAGAAAAATGTCAGCAAGTCTGTAGCCAAGTTTTTGGGCAGTGGCTAGCAAATCCTCAGTTTTAGGAAGGTTTCCAACAAAATTTATTGAGCTCAGACAGAATTTTGAACCAGTTTTCAATAAATTGTAAATTTACAGCACAATTGCATGAACCTTCAGAGTAATTTTAAAGAATTTTGGTAGCAACTTTGCAATTAACTTTCACTTTGAAGTAAATTTCAGAAAATGTAACAAATGCTTATAAAGAATTTTTAGCTAGTTTGCAGTGAAATTTCATGGAGATTTGCATGAATATTGGTGTCTAATGTAAACTGACAAATTGTCAACAAAATCGGAGTCCGGTATTTGATGCAACAAAATCATAGTTCGTTCTGAGAGAATTTTCAACAGGTTTTCAGTAAACTGTCTGGTATTTCGAAAATGCATCAACGGCTTAGAGAGAAAGTTTTCAGCAAAACACTTAGAACTAGAAATCTATAGAACATTTTCAGCAAGTTTGCAGCCACGCACAAGCTTAGAGATAATCTTAAGGAAATTTTGCTAAACATTTTTTAACTACTGTAAATTTACCGCAAATTGTCAGCACGCTCACTAGGTACCACTCTTTTGGCGATACTCCAGCAAATCCTCAGTGTTAGTAAGTTAGCATACAGGTTAAATTTTCAGCAAGTTTGCAACACAATTTAATGAACTCGGAGAGAATTTTGAACAAGTTGCCGTTAAACTATCTAGAAGTTATCAGGAAGATTATAACAACTTTACAGTAAGTTGTAATGATATTGGCAGCAAGTTTCTAATAAACTATCACTTCGAAATAAAATTTGCTTTTTTCAGAAGATGCACCACAAGCTTAGGGAGCATTTACAGTAAGATTTCAGTAAACTTTGTGCACGTTTTCGATGAAATTTTAGAACTATTGTAAATTTACAAGAAAATGAACAGGAAGTTCGCGATCACGTTTACGGCGAGTATTCAACAAACCCTTAGTGTTAGCAAGTTGGGTCCTTTCAAATTTGCAGCAAGTTTGCAAAAAAAGTCTTGTTCTCTGGAATAAAATTTTTAACACAATTTCAAACTATCTTTACACAAATGCTATAAAGAATTTTCACAAAGTTTTCATACATAATCTAGAAAAGAAAATAAAAACTACTACGAAATAGATTCAGCTAGAAAATTTAATTTGATATTTGGCATTCAAATTGAAAATATTGACAATAATTAATTACTAAAAGTCAAAGAAGTGTAATTGTTTTAATAATAATTAAATTTGTTGGTATTTGAATTCCGTTTCTCAACTTCGTCAAGAACTGATTTTCAAAAAATGGACACGGTGCAAGATTTCCGAAAATCACCACCATGCTGATTTCCGAAAATCAGCACTGTGGTACTGATTTCCATGAAATTTGATTGACGGATGAGTTAAAAATGCTCACACCTGATTTGTCCAAATTTATAAAATGACGTTCAATAGTCAAGTAAGTGTGTTGCCCGCGTTTATATTGTGAACAATTACACAAAACCGTATATGAGTTCTGACTTAAAATTGATCTAACAACGCAAAAAACTCAAATTACTCGTTTCTTGCATTTCAATTTCGATTATGACACCATCCACGGGGTCAATAATCATCCCTAAGGCGATTATAGCTTTATAAGCAGTCCAAGGGCGCTTATCGGGTAATCAGTTCGAGATTGGTCAATTTTCATAAAAGGCATAGTTGTCATTGAATGATATCAGTAATCTGGTTGACAACTTTACAGTAAATTTACAGAATCTTGGCAGCGGTTCCAGTGAACTTCCACTTTGAAGAAAAATTTCCATAGTCTTTGCACGCTTGAAGAAAATTTTCACCAGGTTTTCAGTGAACTTTCAGCGGAATTGTATAAATACCATATATTTACAGAAAATTGTGGGGAAGTTTGCAGCTGCGTTTTTAACAAGTATGTAACAAACCATCAGTTTTTGTGGCACAGTTTTTTTTTTTGAATTTTCAGCGAGGTTATAACAAAAGCAAGCTCTGGGGGAATCTTTACCAAGTCTCTAGTAAACTATAGTTGAAAATTTGAAGCAAAGTTGTTTCAGTTTTACAGTAAATTTATAGCATGCTGGCAGCAAGTTTGTAGCAAGCTATCACTCTAAAGTAAATTTTGCATATAGTGCTTGAAAACCTCTGAAAAATACAACACTAGCTTGGAATTTTCAGACAATTTTTGGCGACATTTTTGACTAACGTAAATTTTTAGAAAATTTTCATTAAGTTTGCAGCCACGTTTTTTTTTTTTGAGTCTATAGCAAATTCTCCGTTTTTGTAAGTTTGTACCGAGTTGCAGTTTCTGTTGAAGTTTCAAACGTTTGTAACAAAAATTTAGTAAGTTCGGAGAGAATTTTTATCAGTTTCCAGTAAACTGCTTGAAAATTTGCTTTACAGTAAATTTACAGAATCTTGACAGCAGTTCCAGTGAGTTTGCACTTTAAAAGACATTTTCCAAACCATCTTTGCATGTTTGGAGAAAATGCTCACTAAGTTTTCAGTGCGCTTTCAGGAAGTGTTTAGTTAAATTTACCTACTATAAATTTAGGGATAATTTTCAGTAAGTTTGTATTAAAGGTAAGAGAGGATTTTTATCAAATTTCCTATAAACTGTCTACAATTTTCCAAAAAAGCTGTACACTAAAGTGTCAGGATACTGATAGCAAGTTTTCAATTAACTTTGAGGTCAATTTCATATTCCGCGCATGCAAGTTCTCAAAAAAAACAAGTTTTCAGCTACATTTTTGGCGAGCGCCTAGCAAATTCTCATTTGAGTAAGTTTGCATACAGGTAACTTTAATTTTTAAAGTTTACAACAAAAGTTTGGTCAGTTCGTATGCAATTTTTAACAATTTTCCGTGTGGAAATTTCCAGCAAAATTAAATCAGCTTTACAGTAAATTTCCAGAATGTTAGCAGCAAGTTTTTAGAAAACTTTTACCATAAAGTAAATTTTGCATATAACGATTGCAAATATTCAGAAAATGCAACAAAAGGTTGAAGATACGTTTCAGAAAGCGTTGAGTAGTGTTTGCAGTGAAATTTTATACCTACCGTAACTTTACAAAAAATTTTCAGTAAGTTTGCATCCAGGTCTTTCGTGAAAAAGCTTGTCGTTTAAATTGTCAGCAAGTGTGCAATAAAAGCTTAGTTTCGAGAGCATTTTCAACGTTCCAGTAAACTTTTTAGAAATGTGCAACATTTTATCAACTTTACAATCAATTTACAGATGTTGGGGATAAGTTTACAGTGAGCTTTCACTTGAACGTCAACTTTGCATACAGCGCTTGCACATTTTCAAAAATGCAGCAAAGATTTGGAGAGAATATTCAACAGGTTTTCAGTACACATTCAGGGAGTTTTCAGGAAACGTTTCGACCTACCGTAAATTTCCAGAAAATGTTCAGCAACTTTCTAGTCGCATGTTGGGCGAGTGTTGACAAAATCTTCACTTTAAGTGTGTATGCAGGTATGAATTTTAAGCAAGTTTGCAACAAAATCTTTGTGAGTAGGAAGATGTTTTTCAAGTTTTCAGTAAACGGTTTGGAGATTTCCAACAAAATTTTATCAACTTCACTGTAAACTTACAAAACGTTGACAGCAAATTTGCAAACTTGCACCTTAAAGTGAATCTTACATACCATGTTTGCCAATCGTCAGAAAATGTAACAAGAGGTTCGAAAAATTTTCGATAAGTTTTCAGTGAACCGTCAGAAGGTTTTCAGCAATATTTTTAACTTTCGTTAATATGAAGGAAGCTTTCAGCAAGTTGCAGCACATCCTCAGTTTTAATAAACTTGCACTGAGTTGAACAGTTTTAGGTAAATTTTTAGCAATTACTAGGTATACAAGATTTCGAACAGAATTTTTTACGATTTTCTAGTAACCTTTCTCGAAATTTGCAGTTAATCGCATCAAATGTACAATACATTTATAGAATATTGACACCAAGTTTGCAAAAAACTTTAGGTACTTTGAAGCTAATTTTGCATACAATTCTTCATCTTTAGAAAATAAAAAGCAAGTTTTTCAACAAGCTTTCAGTGAACTCTCATAAAGTTTTCAAAAAAATTCTTAGATTTCGTATTTTCTTTCTCTTCCAGTGACCTGTTTAGTTACACAAAGTTGTGGTGCTAACCCTCTTTGATCGTTATTCGGGAATGTGACTAGCCTTGCCATTACTATTGTTAGGGGTTAACTACTACCACAGCGTGTTAACCGGGGAGCGTACGATTTTTGAAACCCCTCTATAGTCGCCGGGAGGCGAGCCATGTCCGGCCGCATGAGAGTCGAGCATTTGCTCGCTGGATCATCTGCTCCCCTAATTTACGTATATTTGAAGAAAATATTCAGCACGTTTGAAGCCACCTTTTTGGCAAGTGTCCAGCAAACGCTCTGTTTAATAACTTTGTACACAGTAAAATTTTCTGCAAAATTGCATTTAATGTTTAATGAGATCCCAGAAGATTTGCTATAAATTTTCAGTAAATCATTTAGCAATTTTCAGCATAATTGAATCAACTTTACAGTAAACTTAGAAAATGTTGGTTACACATTTGCAGTCAACTTTCACTTTGAAGTAGATGTTGAATTTTCAGAATATGCAACAGACGTTTAGTAGGGATTCCCAATAAGTTTTCACCATTTCAGGTAGTTACTAGTTTTCCGCAAAATTTTCTAACTGCTGTAAGTTTACAGAAAATACCAGAAAGTTTGGAGCTAGGTTTTTGTTAGTTTAAGTAAATTTGCACCGAATTGCTCAATTTTTAAAATTTTAGCAAAAAAGTTGAATACGTTTGGAAACAATATTTTTAAGAGGTATGTAGTAAATTGTTTGAAAATTTGAAGAAAAATTTTAGAAATATTACTGTAGGGATGGTCGCGTGACGTGAAAACAGTAGGGCCACGCTGAGTCACGGCGGATCCCGTCGTAAACGTGAGTAATATTTGAAAATCGGGCTGTGAACGTGAGTGAAAATTTCCAAAGCGTGATTCACGTTTCACGTTAATTTCAAGTTAAATATTTAGTAACATACAAAAGACTGCAGGGCGCCCCGCTCCCCCGCTGCCCTCCCATGTGGAAGATCTAGAGCTAGAGCTGGAGGTCATTGTATTTCTATGTGGCAGCCTGCAGCGACGGAGCTTCGCACCTGTGTTGTGTTGTGAATGTTGTGTATGCAGGCCATAGCGTGTCTGCGTCTATAGGCGACCAAGTAGAACTTACTTTTAGTTCCTCGGACATAAAAGTACTTTTAAACCTAGGAATTAAAAGTGTTGCCTAGCAATATATACCTTCTTGTACTCGTATCAGTAAGGCAAATTTCAATTCCAATGACAGCTTTTGGTATTAAAAATAATGTCTTTGAAAACCGTCGCATGAAATGTTTTTGAGAGAAATCAGTATTTATCTCTTGTAAGCCATTGTAATTAATTTTCATTTACTTCGTTTTGTGTCTACTATTCCGGTTGTAACATATCACGTAAATTATTTCACATGGAAGATATATTGCATCTCTACTTTACAGTAAATTTCCAGAAAGGTTGCAGCAAGTTTGCAATAAACCTTCACGGTGAAGTAATTTTGCAATTTTTCAAAAATTCAACTCTTTAAGGAAATTTTTTAAAAGTTTTTCGTGAACCTTCGGTAGGTTTTGGCGAGCGTCCTGGAAACGCTCAGTTTAATAAGTTTGTATAACGTTTTTCTTAAATTATCAGCAATGTTGCAATAAAATATTAATGGAATCGAATAAAATTTCCAACAAATTCCTGTAAACCCTTTAAATTTACAGTACATTTACAACACGTTGGTAGCAAATTTACAGTTAACTTCGACTTTAAAGTAACTTTTGCATACGGTGCTTAAAAATTTTCAGAAAATCCAACGTTTGATAAGGATTTTCATGCAATTATTAAGGAGTTCTAAGCAAAATTTTATAACTGCTGTAAATTTATAGAAAATTTTCAGCAAGTTTGCAGCCACGATTTTGACGAGTAGTCAGCAAACCCTCAGTTTTAGTAAGTTCGTAGCGACTTCCACAGTTATTGTAAAATTTTCATCAGAAAAAGTTTAATGCGTTCTGAGAGAATGTACGAGTATCCAGCAAACTGCCTGAAAATTTTCAGCCAAATTATCTAAAGTTTACAGCAAATTACAGAAAATTGTCAATATGTTTACAATTATTTCTCAACAAGCTTACAGCAAACTTTTAAGACATTTTCAGTTAGTATATGCTTCGGCAAGTTTTAGTAAGTTTGTAGTAAATGTTGAAACAAGGTTGCTTCTAATTTGTATACACACTGAAACAGCATTGTTAGCAAGTTTATAGCTGCCACGAGTTTTTAGCAAACTCCTTTGCAATAAGGTTTTAGCCAAAGGTTTAAGAATTGTGGAGCAACTTTTCCGAAAATTTCCATTAAACTTTCTGAATTTTTAGCATACAAGTATTTTTCAATAAATTTGCAGAAAAAGTTTACAACGATGCAGTCACAATTTAAATATAGGTACATATTGCAATGGTATGATGCTTACAGCAATTCTGGTAACATTGATAAAGTACGAAGACTAAAGAAAGATTCAAATAGCCCTAGAATTGGTATTCTATTTATTGCAACCATAAGTCACTAGTAAACATTGATAATTACATAAGACATGATTAGCAATAACTGTAATTTAATCAACAGAGGTTAGTAATTGAATAAACAGTTTCGTCAGGGTTGCGTTTAATATTTGTGCTGGGTATAGCGAATTTATGTAATTTATGATGACTGAGAGGTTAATTTGTGTAACGTCAAACCAAAATAATTGATTTGCTTAGGTACAGAGCTGGTTCGAAGCGTTACAAGAGTTTTATGCAACGTTCTGTAATCATATTGGTATGAACACTTGAAAAGCAACCTGAGAACTATAGAAGACTACAATAAAGTGCTAATAACTTGTGAATCAATGTTTATTAAACTAAAAGTAAAAAAAGGCAGTCAAAGTGCGGTTAAAGTGTTCCAGAATAACATTTAAGCAAAAAAAATAGTTTAATGATTAAAGATTGTAATTTTTGTTAAAACAATTGATAATTTGTTACTATGTAGACGCAGATGATCAATTGTTGTTGTTTATAAGGAAACCCAAGCCGAAAGCTTGTTTGTAACATTGGCTCCCAGTTTTAATTAATCTCGTACATAAAAGTGTGATTTATTTATTCGCCAGTGTGCAGAGCCCAGTTGTGCTTAATTTTGGTAGTGTTCCTAAGTGCAAGCCCAGAGAAAATTGATCCTAAAGCTTCGCTCATTTGTGTTTGACTTCGAAGCGATATTTTGGCAAGTTGTGGCGCTGCGGGAAGCAGATAGCAGTATGCAGCGTATAGAGAAGCCTTTGCTTGTGGGGTACAGAAAAGCAGCAGCAGCTAAAAGCGTTTCAAAAGACAGGTACAAGGTTGGCGTCCCTTGCAAACGTGATCCGGGTACGTGGTCGACTTTTGAAGCCCGATTCGAGAAGGCTGGAAGCCGAGAGAGGTGCAGAGCAAGATATAATAGCTGGGAAACACTTCCTTCGTGGTCCAGAGGCAGGTAGCAGCCGCTGCGAGCGTTCCTGAAAGAAATTACGGGGTTGGCGTCACCCCATTTTGCAGAAAGCGGAAGTGAATTTGACAAGCAACCAAGAAACAGTTGCCAGTTGACATCACCTAGAACGTGAAAGAAAACCAATACAGGTTAGCCAAACAACTTGATTCGTTACATCGCATTGATTTTGTTTACCTAAAGTGAATTTATTAATTGCGTTCAATTACGCTGGATTTTTGTATTTTCGAGCATCTCTGTTTTCCGTCAATATTTAAGGTTAACTGTCATTCATTAGAATTGAGCATTTTCTATACTAGGGCAGGATTTATATGGTGTTACAACGTAACCAATACAGATACTAGATTTCTCAAAAGCTAGCCGGGGCATTAATTAAAATACTTTGTCAATAATTAAAATATACGAGGTAACATACCATACTAGTATTGCAATTAAAGCTCAAGTAAATAATCATAATTTTTAATAAGCTCTGAGAGAGACAACGATTCATATTAAAACTTGTAGTATTTTATTTATTTCAATTACATTATCATTACAAACTTGGCACCATACAACATTATTATTATAACAATATTTGACAGAACAATGTCAGGGAGTTTGTAGGCACCTTTTAGCAAATTTCATCGAATCTCTCAGTTTCCATTAAAGTTTTAGTTAAGGTATAGTATGGATGCAGCAACTTTTTAGCCAGTTTTCAATATATGTGTTAACAAGTTTGTATATAAATTGTATATATATTTGGCTGTTCGCACTTGATTTTGAATAAGATTTCTGTGTATTTTAGCAGGTGCATAAAAAATTTTCATCTGAACAACATCAAAACATTCGAATGGTAGTAACATGACAGTAAATCACTTTGATCCATTCACAATACAGAGATTAAACTGAAACCCCTTTATAAAGTTGAGATGCAGCCATTTTTCTATATGTACAGGAGACAGTCAGGTGGAGTCCGCGCCAGGCTTCAGCAATTAAACCGAACAAATCCCATTAAATCCACGTCGAAGTTTACAGGTCCGCACGTGTCGTCAGTGTCAACAGTGACGTCATTATCCTTGCTACAGCGGCCGGCGACAATCGCGAAACTAGAGAAGCCAGATAAATATTTAAACGGGCCGTATTTGCGAAACCTTACACCTTATTTCGGCGCTGCGCGTTTTATTTATTTTCGCGCCCGTGGGCAGCGTTCGATTCCGATCCTCGGACGCGAATTAAGGGTTGCGGAGGGCAGATTGCATTGAATCGGGTCCCCAGACGCCTCTTCGCCTGCTGCTGTAGCCTGCGACGCCCAGATTGTGTACACTGATGTTTCAACACACATAACAGAACTGAGAAGTCCTCCCCAAGGATCAACGTTAAATACGTCCTCGCACAATACGCAGATGAGCACGTGCTGGGGTGGCGTGAATTGCAGCTGCCGAGATAAGCGAAGTCCTTTTTGTCAAAGGAGCTCTGGATCGGCGTGGCCCTGAAACTGGAGGACCCCGTTAATCAAATCGGCCTTTCGACAACTCAGATGTTACCTGGATGCTTTCTAAGAGATTTTACTACTTTAAATTGATAAAAAAGAGAAATGCTCTGCAATAAGGACAAATTTGTAGCAACGATCTCAGCAACAGCTCAGCGACATCATAATCTTTCGAAGAATTTCGACCAAAACGCGAGCAGCCTAAGAAATGCCTACCGATGTTTGAAGAAATAAGACAATAAACAGCACCGTAAACAATCCTACATATTTTATAGGTATCCAATTACACGAGATTTGCTACGTTTTCTTTCAACTATGTCAAATATACAAGCAGCTTAAATAATGCCAACGGCGATGTGGCGTACTTCTGCTATTCATCTCACCTATTCGAACTCAAACTAATAATCCGGTGCAACTTCTCAAACTAAACTACCGAACGGGATAGATCAAAGTCTAATTGGCCAACCCGGAAGCACTAGCTGAGCATTTCGCCGCTAATACCTGACACCTAGATCTGCATAAGTTCAATTGGAATTTAATAATAGTTTCATTGTTTTCAGGCCACAACGATTAGTTTTGTTTAAACGATATTACAAGGGTTGTGCACCATTTACTTTGCCCCTGGCCTACTTAAAGGTGGGCAATCTTTTATGAATAAAAGAGCGGCAAGTGTTAAGAGTTATTTGTTCATCTACGGACATGAACTAATTTTGAGCTAAAAACAAACGCTAACAACATAGATCTATACAATGTACATTACAGTCAAATTTGCTCTACCTCATTTCAAAAGGGAAGTACCTCAATGGATTAAATGTCAAAGATACGGTCATACGAGACATTACTGATCTCATAAAATATGGTAACCATCTGATCAGTCAGTGCCAACATAAAGAAAAAAGCAAAATGCTGTATGAAGTATGAAGTAGTTAATAATTAAAACATGTTAATCTTGACATCCAAAATCATTCAATTAGCACAAACTAAAATTAAGCAGTTGCATTACCTTAGCATAATACTGGGGTGCAATATGATCGCAATATACATTTCCTTTATAGACTTCGTTCGATACAGCAGAGATAGAGACATAAGTACTCTGCAATGACTATAACAACACTTGTTCGTTAAAACCAATCTATGTTGAAAGATGTATTAAGCAACGAAATGCCGTATCTTAAAAATTATTAAGACATCCGTCGTAGAACGTTAAGAAAACTTGTAGTAACTCATCACTTAAGCCCTTTTGATCTTTTTGTTTTTTTGGGGTTTTCTCTCTCTTCTCTTCTACAGGTTCTTCTCTGTTTTTACGTTTTTCATCATTCCTTTCCACCTGCTCGTATCCTTCTTCTTCGTTTTAAAATGTACTGCACACTGCCTTGATTCTATTATTTAATTTTCGGTGACGCTTTTGGTCTGTTTCCTTGTAGTTTCCACTCTTGACATCGATTTTTTTCTGTGTATGTGTCCACAGCTCCCACAATCAATACATTTAAAAATAGAATAGACATTTTTCTTTCCGTTTTTCTTAATAATTCTAACAATTAGATTATAGTTTTACATCTAGATTGAAGTTGTTTTATATAATTATTGTTTAGCGTTACAAGTTATGAGTATAGTTTGTAATCAGAGCTTCATAGGGCCTGCCCTCTGCTCTGCGTTTATAATAATAATAATAATAATAATAATAATAACTGTATCCTCACTTAACCTGTTTCCTTATTTCGTGGTTAATAGCAATTCTATATTCTACCGTTTTAATGGATTTTCACTACAATATTTTTAATTTTTATACGTGTTTGTTTGTCATGTACGTATGTACATTGTTTTTGCTTTGAGCTTGAGGCTGTGGTATATATTGCAATGAACACTTTTAAAGCCTCTAAAATATTGATAGTAATTAATAATATTTCAAGCATTTTAAATATTATTTTAAAAAATATGCTAGAAATGTGCTGGTTTAATTTTTGAAAATTGTATGAATATCATTGACTTTGAGTTGATAATTTGTAAACACGGTATTAAAAATGGTATTAGCCTTGATTCAACATAAAATGTAGTCAGAGCAGGCTTAGAAATAATGAATAACAATGTATTCTGAATGAAAACAAAAAAAGAAAGGGAGGAAGCGAAGCCAATCTGTGAGGTGTGTTATTTTGGCTTCCCTACAAGCAATTTATTTAAAAGCGAATAAATACCCATTTTTTCCAATTCATTGTTTTATAATTAGGGCAGTGTCTTTAGGGTAGGCTGTAGAGCTTTAAAAAATGTTAAATAGTAGGTCGAGTGGTAGTTGGTGACACTGTGGTAGTTTTTGGAGCTGTTGCAAGGTTAGCATAGCCCTGGAAGTAGAAAGGAGGCAGCGAAATTCGTGCTGAGCAGTGCGGAGCCCTAGGATTGGGGTAAACATGGAGTTGTAAGCAGTTTTGGAGTGGTGTAAGCTGCAGGCGGCGTTCCAAAAGAATCTGGCCAATTACAGCAGGTCAACGAAGAGAAAGAGGAGCCCCTGTCCGTCTTGGGACTAGCTGTTGGAAAGCCTGATGTCCTATTTTGCATCAGGGAAACTAAATAAAGTTTGACATTTATCCTAATAACTAAATTTAGTGAAATTTTTAATGTGGCGTCGGTTTTTGCGCATTTCCGGAAGAAGCGCATTGTGATATTTTTGTTGTGGCGTCTATTTAGTTACGTTTGTTAAATCAGTTGGGCAACGCACTCTTACGTAATCACTGATGTAATTATTAATACGAATCCAACTTGTTTTGATAGATTGTGAGATTGGAACGCCATGTTTATAAAGTTGTAGCGGTTACATTGGATAAACAAGCAGTGACTAAAGCGAATACTTTTAAAAATCATAAAAGCTACGATAATTATCTTAATAGCAAATGTATTGCCTATAATTATACATTTGCACCTATTTGCTAGGATGTTGAAAATCCAAACCTTTGAGATGATACAATCATTTATTTGAATAGAAATCTAATAATAATAATATCAAATCATACACACAACATAACAATGTATTTTCTCGCGTTTTTCTTCTTTTGTTTTACTTCACGGTGATTAGGAATTAAGCCAACGTTTGCAATTCCGTCTGTCTCTATCTGTAGTTACTACTTGATTAGTGTATTTTCTTTTTTGTATGAGCGCATCTGTGGTTCTGTCTTTCCATTTGGTTCAAAGGCCTTCTTGCTCTTCACCCTTTTCGTTTCATCTCAAAAACATTTTTGGACTACTCTTTTTGTTCATTCGGATCAGGTGGCCTTATCATTGAGCTTATTTCAATTCTACATAAGTCCTCCATTAAGGGTTCTAGGTTGAGTTCGGCTCGCATGCTATTATTTTGTTTTGGATCTCTCCTTTTGTTGCCCACTATCCATTTCAGGTGTTTCACTTTTGAAGCAACAATTTCCCTTGGTTAATCTCCAGCCCTCTTTCAGTGACTTCTTTATATTCAGCAGTGCTTCCCTTATGTGTTACTATATGGTTAAGTCGTCTGTACATGCTACTACATATTTGTGTCGATCTCTGTATTATAGTTAAATTTAAGGCGATAGACTACCTCCTTGCGTTACCCATTTATCAATTTCAGTCTTATTGGATCTCCCTTCTTGAACAGGTATTGTCGCTTTAGATCCTTTAATTATTGTCGCTCCGATCAGTCTTATCATTAATTTCATCGACTGTTTCTATTTTTTTCGCATTTTTGAAAACCGTTTTCTCTTCAAACTGCCAAAAGTATGATTGACATCTGTATTTGTAATTCAACGCTGGTCATCAAATTAGGTATTGTTGATTTCCCTTGTCTAAATCAATTACGATAGTCTCCTATTACCATTGTGATTGCTCTGCAGTTTTTACGTAGCTTTAGGCTTCTTTGCTTCAGAATTGGCACTATAGCATGCACCTTCACTCTTCAGGAATTTTATTTTTTTTCACATTTGTACAATAAATTCTTTTTATCAGCTCAGTCTCCCTGTTCATTGTTTTGTTATTTCACTTCGCTTGTTGCTTTCAGATTTTTCGTTTAATACCTTTCATGTCCCAAAAATAGTCAGTATCACCTTTCCAGTATGCACTTGTACAGCTTATTCGAAGTTGGGGATTGCTTGAGCTTTCGTCGCCTACTTAATAAATCTCATCCTTTGCCTTCAAACCCCAATTTAGATTGTCAAGTTAAATTCCGGTCCATATGTCTTGAACGCTGAAACATAATAAAGTATTATTCAAAATATCAACAATCAATAACACTGCTTAGTTGTGTTTACGTACCACCAACAAATCTACACCAGTACAGGGACGCACACAAAAGGGACAACGCAGCTCGTGCTGTTAGGGCGCAGCCCTTTCCTTTCCGTCCTTCCTGCCCATCGTCCAGCGAGTTTGTTCCTGGCATGTGTTGAATGCACCGCGACGCCTCGTCGCTGCGTTTGACGGCGTCGTCGGCTAGTTTTTCAGCGTTTGGAACGGACGTGCGCCGCTGAAATGCGGCTGAAAAATCTGCCGGCCAGCTACGTGCACCTTGGCCATTAATAGTCGTGCGCTAATCTGAAACCAGCGAAAGGTGCGTCGCAGGGTTTGAATAAACGGTTCACAGGGAAGTTTACTTAAAACTTTTGTGGAGATAGAGCCCTGTAATACAACCTTTGCACCGTAGCAAGTCCACAAGTTGCCAGTAATTTATGTGGTATTTCGAAAATGGCTCAGATAAGAACTGAAATGTTTAGAAAATGCTTTATTAAGCAATCACGCACTTCCTTTTTAACTCATATCATCTGTGTAGAGTAAAATTATTCGTCGTCTTCCAAACTCTTTTCTGTTAGTGTTTTTTTATATGGTTCAGAAAGGTTGGAATCGCATAGGGCTAAACCTGTAAGGAAGGTATTATCATGGTGGAGTTGCATATTTCTTCTCTGCGTAGTTGGTCTCTTGGTTTTCAAACTTCGTCCAGTTTCACGCTTTCATTGACAAAAACGTTAGTATCACTATTTTTACATCAGAGGGATATACGTCCATTTTTGTGTTTCGTACTTTTATGAACACAGAGTTAAGTAGCTTCTTTTAGCCTTTTTCATTTGCTTTCTTTTTTCAGTTTTAGATGGAGATCTCTTTAATTATTCATTTTCTTTTAAGTTTTGTAAAACCTTATTTAACGTAAAAATGTCACCCAAGTTGTTGATTAATTCTATTCCTGTTATGAGATCAACCTCATTCATTGGATTTTTCCATAGTTCTTAACTATATAGTAAATAGAACTTTTGGTTTGTCTTCGGATTTATCTACGTATATTCGTTTCATAGCAAGGGAAGGATGTGTTTCTTCATTTCTTTCAGGAAAAAGCTTCAACACATGATAGTGGAAGATGATGACTGATTTTGCAATGGAGATATTGACGGTGATATAGTTTCTTCTCGTGTCGAAGATGTTGCAAAATGAGTTTTGTAATGCAGCATACCGTATGTATGATACATTTAATTTAAATATTTATATCCAGATTGATGTCTAATGAAATCATGTGATATAACAGTTGTATGTTTAACTGGTGGGGTAGTATGGGTAACCAGAGGGTTGTTTATATTTTGTGAGTAACAAAATAACTTGAATTAAAAATCTACTAGAAATAGTCACGTTAAGGGTTAGATTCCCATTAATTGTGAAAAATAATAAATGCTGATTTGATACGATACGATCACATTTGACTTCAAGTCACAAATATTATTCAAATACATAATTCAAGGTTATTTGATTCCATTTAACGTGGTATATTGCTACGAAACCAGTAAAACCAGTGAAAGTGAGTGTTGTGGTATGCTGTAGAACAATCTATTCCAGTGATAGAGTTTTCAAAGAGCTACAACGAGCTTTAGACTTGGTTGGGAACAACCAGGAGGTATTTGCTGACTAGTATTTATTCAGTTCGTTTAGCTATTGTAGTTATATTTAGAAATGAATGTTAGAATAATTATTTTTCTAAATTCAATAGTGATTTGAGTACTCAACGTTTTCGACAATTATATTTTGAAATTTGAACATGTTGGAATTAGGTTATATTTAGAATTTTCATTTTTTAACCAGGTTTGGATACATTTAACATTTGATTAAATCACTTTTTGACAATCTGTATTTTTTTTTGTAATGTTAGATCAAACTTCAATGTGCTACTAACAAACTGAACATACAAATTAAATTTTATGAAGTACCTGAAACTTGAATTTGATTTATAAAATCAAATAGTTATTATAATTTAAAAGGAATTCAGTCTTTAGTTTCAATAGAGGAAGTCGTTAGTTGAAGATTAACCCATTCAGCTGGGAATTAGGAGTCCCATTGCTTATAAAACTGAGTAGTCGTGGATTAAACAATAATAATTGCATGACATAATTTCAAACGTGGAGTTGATTTAGGAGTTACGTCAATTCCTAGTTATCATATTAAGAAGTAAGGTAAATTCGCAAGTGAACTGTACCTGATGGAATTTCTTTTTGATAATTAGTAAAAGAGTATATTTAATTTGATACTACAAAGTGTAGCTTAGATATATTTCAATTGTCAACTCAAGTAAGGTTCAAAAGGGGGTGTTGTTACATTTTGGCTCACAACGTGTAGCTTGACAAATAGCACCGCGAGTAGGAGTGTTATTTCATTTAGCAACGGAAATATTAATGATAATAAACTCTGTTCTTGTGTCGGAGATAGTTTACTATGCAATATAAAAATATTGGAAATGATGCACTTTGGTCTTGTGTGGAAGATGCTGAAGGCTGAATTTGCAATGGAAATATTGGTGATAACAATAAAGTCTGTTCTGGTGTCCAAGATGTCGATTTTTACTATACAATGCAAATTTTGGAAAGAATGCAATTTAATATTGTGTTAAAGATGTTGAAAGCATTGGAAATGTTAGTCATAATTTTAAATTCTGTTCTTGTGTCTAGCAGGTTGCTATCTACTAGTATGAGATGTAAATGTCGATGACAATTTTTATTGCCGTGAGACAAGACGACACGAGATTCTACCCACATCGATCTCTAACTCGAAAATTATGGAAAATTTATTCTCGAAATACAACTCGAAAATTAAGGAACGTCGATTCTTGATCTCAAAGTCGCGAATGTCGATTGTCGAAACAGACGAGTGGTGGTGAAATGGCTTGGCCTTACAACACCTACCTGGATACTTGAAAAGGACATAGTAGATTAATATATTACTAACATCAACGTTAATTTAAACTGTTATAGCTAATTATTAGTAAAATATGTAGTTCGGTCACTAAACCTTATTAATGTAGTCTATTTTATTTATTTAAAATAAACCTGTTAAATATTGATTTGTTTTTTCTACACACTTAGCTAGATGGCAGGAAATTTGACTAATTATTTTAAAAATAAAAAGGTCACTTTTTTCATATTTGTTCACCAATTTAGTCAAAATTGGTTAATTATTATTAGACAACCTGCAACTTGTGTGGTAGTGGACATCACGTTTTCTCCATTATATCCACGATGATATAATGTATGTAGTCCAATTCCAGTATTAAAGGTTTTATTTTTTATTGTACAATATTACATATGGGTAGTAATAAAACTAGTCTGGTTAATCTAAGATACACACATTTCATGAAATAGCAAACAATTCTTATATAAATTGAACCAAAACGACGACAACAGCAACACCAGCAGCAAATTAAAATAACCTGTTAGACATGATTATTGTATTTATGTTTTAAGGTGAACCTGTGTTTAGCGAATAATGTCCCCAGGAAATTTTTTGAATTTTGTTTGAACGAAACACGCTGGGCGATAACATGGCTACGTAAAAACAAGTTGCTATTTTTAGACTCCCTCGCTGTGATTGAGCGAGGAAATCTATCCGTATCAAGTGTACATAATTACCGAGCTAATCTCAATGTGCCCATGGTCTAGCGGTAAGCTTGAAAGCTTTCATCCAAACACAGTCAGTTCAAATCCGAACATTTGTTGCAGCTCAAAACGACTTTTACGACCTTAAAGCAGTGTGGGGATAATCTAAACGGGTCGTTAGGACATGTTAATCTTCAAAAAGGCGAAGCTCATTCTAATCGCGCCTCAACTTGCTGTAATAGACGGTTGACCGGCTGTTGCTCAGGGAGAAGGGGAAGGGGAGTTCGGATCAACATGACGTATTTCAGAACGGTTAGGGGTTGATTGTAATCAAAATCAGAAGAAAAAGTGAGCGCTACGAATTTAATTGATAGAATGGGGGAGACACTTTTCGGTCGGCCTTCGTAGAAATTAGAAGTCGGAGGACTGACGTTTCACTTCGACGGTCTTGTGCCACGTTCCGGCTGCTTGAGGACCTACCTTGGTTGGCATCCTAGCCTCGCAGGTCGCCTTACAATTAAAACATACATGAAAGAATATGGCATGTACATAAACACATGTACGTATCACAAATAAAAGTACAGGGAGTTGAAACGAATACAAATCTATTAAAAATTAAGTATGTAGGTAATGTGTGACATGTATAGTTGTAAAAGAGGTTAGTAGTTCTATAATTTACTTAACAACAATAGGTATGACACCAAAAAGTACATTGATTACATTGAAGCGACAGTGGTAAACAAGCCGCATACAAATTCTGAATGATATGACGCAGTAATGATGACTATTTAATATAATGGTAGGTCACGCGCGTTTGCTCCAAATATGACTGCTGCCACCTATAACTTACACTTAATTGTCAACACAGATGGGTCGCACAAGCACTCTAAAATTACACAAACGAGAAAAGCAAGTAGTTCACAATACCTGAGTGATATCCGCCGATGCTGTTAATTGGTGCAGCCGAAAGGTCTACCATCTCGTGGAAGTCTTTGCAGATGGTTAAAAGAGAACGCATTTTGCTGGCCGTAGAAACGACCTTATCAAACGAACTCTCAAAAGGGCCGGGTTTTGCATGAAGATTCTTGTAGCGAGAAAAATTCGGAAGAGGGCAAAAGACACCTAATTACAACAATTTCTAAATTTGGAACGTCAAAAAACCTCTCTCGTAGAAATCTGCCAAAAGGGTTAATTGCACACCAAGTGCTACAGTACAGCAGAAAGGATTGGTTCGGCCATAACACACACTGGCCAAGGGAAGTTCAACCATACTGTAATAGCTTCAGACGATGAGTGACAAGACACGGGCGAAGAAAGAAAGGTATGGGGCGCTTTTGCTTGCTTTTCCTGTCCCACTCATTCAACCGATTCGTTCTAACACAATATTGCAACAGCTTTTTCAAGCCAAAGAGAGATACGCCGCGCCGTGATAAACATGTAGAGAAGGGTTTACCAGACTCGGCTTTGCGACGTGACGTCAGAGGACATCTGGGCCGAGTTACACACATGCAAGCGATCAAAACTGTACTATACTAGTACGAGCGAGAAGCGTGAGTAATTTGAAAAGGGAGCTCGAAATTGCCAATATATGAAATAAAAGACGCGGGAAAGCGCAGATATTATAGATGTTCTTCTTTTTCGTCAACTTCCTTTGGGATCAATAACCAGATTGTCTTCAAAAACCACTCCAATGCCTTCAATGGGTTTATTTTTTTAAATGGATCTACACGGAATTTCCTTTAACATCCAATTCGTTGTCAATGTGATCAGAAAATATTTTAAATGTATCCGGTGTTTCTTTTCGAAGTTCGAGAAAATAATCGAGTCGTTACCAAAATATTTTCATCTTGTTCCAACACATCGTCACTAATTTCACTTAGGTGGTCCATAAAATCCTGAAATTGTGCATCAATCAACATATCTTGGAAAACATCTAAGAAAACACAGTTCGATGAAATTTAATGCGTTGTTGCATATTTGTAACATAATAATGGAATAGGAGTTACATTTTATTTTTAGAAAGGCTAAGTGCAGCCGAATATAAAATATATAATTACACACCTCCTTTATCAAACTGGCACTGCATTAAGGAAAATATAATTTAAAACAAAATAACACCAAGGTTCACTAAAATAGTATATTGCAAATCAACAACAACGTGCATTAAGCCACAGCTATTCAAGAAAATAAAATGACTTATTTAAAATTATGTAGCTAGTAGATGTGCAACATCACGCAATAAAGGATAACGATATAAAAAACTATTTGTAGCACTTGATCACAAATCACAAATAATCATTTCTACACACAAATATGAATTACAATCTAATTTGAGAGATCGCCGTACAAAACCATTAGCGTCTTAAAATACTTTGACAACTAAAACCTTCTGAAGATGTCTATCAGCAAAATTTATATAACTGAGACAGGAACCTTGAATAAGTAACTACTAAGAAACCCATACTAAAACTATCGATTTGACAGATAAATAACTTCATTTAACAAACCTACAGTTCTTGCCACGTAGTTTTAACCATTATGGCTATTGTGTCGCTATATCTGACTTGGACGTAGCTTTTCCGGTATTGGAAACGTAGTAGTTACCTTTGGAACGACCTTAACGTTTTAAGAACTTGAATATGGCTAACGATGGAAGCGGCGACTACTTCATGCTACTGAAATGCGGCTGTTTTCAAGTAATTTTGATAGTTGCCGCGACGTTCTGAAGGCTTTCACTACCTCATTAAAGTCGTGGAACTTATAAGTAGGTACCATTTACTAGTGTTAATACCGTTTTCACTACCACCAGAACGGAACATCACTGTGCTTGGTTACTATAAAGTACGTGTCCCCTCTTAAATTCACCATGAAGTTAAATTCACCATGAAGTTAGATTCACCATCTTGTTCCCATAAGAACATTTACAGCCAGTCTTATAAAGGCCACTAATCTGTCGTTAACTTTAATTCGCTGTTAAAATAAACAAAAGCGCATCAAAACGTTAGTGCTTATGATATTTTATTCATTAGTAAACAAATTTTGATGCTCTTTTGTTTATTTTAACAGCGAATTAAAGTTAACGACAGATTAGTGGCTTTTATAAGACTGGCTGTTAGTGTTTAATAATGTAAACAAGTACTCGGCAGTGTAGTTCTTAAGAATAGTAATGTCTGCCCAACACAAGGCTAATCACAAAAAATCAATAATTTACTAACATTCTAGACCGTTTAAGGAAAATCTATGCTTTTCTACGATATTGTATTAAAAATAAACACGTCGCCATTTATCTAGAGAGAATGCAAGATTAAAAACTAGATAAAGGTTAAAGTTCTATGTGGAACCATGAAGTGGCACGAGGAACTGTTAGCAGGCAGTTTGAGCCGGGAATTTAAAGTAAAGTTAAAGTTCTATTTGCCATTTTATAGTAAATATAGTTCTAAAATTACATACTTCCAGTTCTCATTGCACTACAAGTAACAGTTACTTTCAAGTTATGTTTCTAAGTTAAAACGACTTCAAGACTGTTTTCGGATACACGCTTTTGTTATGGGTAAAACTTGCGACGCCATTATTAAAAAAAATACGAATCTTTACGTCACAATGGCTTAGAAAAATTAATTTATCATCTTGTCTGCACCAAATATAATTACTTCTAAATGTTAAAAAGCAATAAAAACAGCTTTGAGCATCTAGGATCCCATATTTTCGAATGACGTTAAATATTTTCAAACCAATTTTTATTTTAAAAATGTTATTTGGTATTGCGCGTGGTCAGACAATAAACTTGCTTCGTTTCTGCTAGGGAAATAGATAGCGATCATGGAGGAGTATCTAATACAAAATCAGTCGCAAGACAAAGCACGCTATTCTAATGTAAAAGAGTAGTAGAATTCCGTAAAAGTCACGGCTACCAAGCCACAACGTCGCCGCTACGTAACCAGAACGTTATTGGAACGTAGCCGGACAAGTTCCAGGAACGTCGCCTAAACGTTGAGAGGTTGAGACCAACAAAAATTATTTCATACTTTGATCGCGGGAACGTAATGGGAACGTTCCTATAATATGTCCGTCACTCATGACAAAACACTTTAAAGTTCCTATAACAGTCACCAGTACATTCTAGCGAGTAATTGTGCTAATTGGGTGGATAATTGATGTTCGGTGTATATAGGAATCTCTAGGTGCTCTCTAATCCTTAAATAATACTAACAATACCGCTTGTAAGCGCCATTCTTAACCGACTGTAGTAACTAATAACCACTTTAATTGGTAGCAGCACTATTTCTGTTTTTTTTTGTGTGTCGAATTCAGGGTTACACTAACTGACATTTTACTTAGGAAATTATTACGAATTGGCGTTATTGACCCCTATTAAATTATCTTTCATGTTATGAATTGTTATGATTTTTCGTAGAGACGCTATTAATTAATTGCGTTTTTGAATCAGTGTCCATAGCAACCAATACGACTAATGAACTATTGTTGTTGGAGAATCGCGTAGAATTTCCGCTAACGAAAACAGTGTGGTTCAACTAGTTGCAATGGTAGTCGAAGTCTTTACGTGCTGACTGCATTATTGTCATCGTTGCTAGCTTGATGAGAAAGGTGTTTTCCATAAAGTGTAATTTTTGATTAATTTTGTGTTGAGTAACGCAGAGAGGGTGATGGAATTGCATTGACGAACTCCTAACTTTTGTACCTGTATATGCTTAGTAGATAACAAATATTACCCTATACTAATCTATTTTGGCAGACAACCGTATAACTCGAAATTTTCCAATTCCACCGCTGGACATTCCGCGATTCGCTGCCAGACGAGCGGACTCAGCAGCGCAATCTGCTCCAGACTAATCATCAGCTGGTCATCAAAGGCGTCATTACCAGAAGAATCTGCTGCCGGCTTTCCGCAATTCTGCACGGGCTTCTTGCTACCGTGGCGAGAGTTTTTATGAATAGGCCGCGATGCCGGCTGTAAATTCCCATGGACCCAGATGGGAGCGACTGCGGCCTCTGATTGGTCTCCGAGCAAGGTGTAACTTCCTCTGCCCGGCCTCCGACATCTCTGCTTAGCACTCGGCACTTGCTGATCAAGAATGGAGAAGACCCAACAGCCATTCGGGGCCACGACAGCGGCGGCCAAAAGGGGGCTTCGCTTTCCCACGCCGGACCCGGAGCTGTCCTCTGGGCTCCACTCCGGTCTGTGAAAACCTGCAGTCAAGCATCTGGATTAAAAAATTGTGCTTGTTTTTATTGTTTGTATTATAATATTCAGATTAGAATAGGCGAAAACGGCTGCAGATTACTAGAAAGGAAAATGCTGCTTTAAAAAAAAAAGGTAGCCAAAATTGCAGCAAGAAATAAAAAAAAAATGAGTTTTCTAGACAAGTACAGGCATTTTTCGTCCTGATATACCTACTTCTGGAGTAGTTTTAGATCCCACTGGCGGTCTGCAGGGGCACAATATGACGTATGACAATTTTTTACATCATACAAGCTGGATCAAATACACCCCAAAAGAGATTTTACCACATTAGGGACGGTTAGGAAGTCAAAATCTGAGTTACCTGTCATTGGAATACATAGAGATCTATTCATAGCTCCAACTATTTCGAGCAATAATTTTAACTGGTGAAATGTTTAGGTAACATGCTTTTTTTAACGAAAGGTATTTAAAATGATTGACATGTTAACAAGTGACGTTCTTAACTGGCAGCATTTTAAAACGGGAGAACTAACGACAATTTTAAGGGATCATATTTTTAATAAGCGACGTATTATAAAGGATATAATTTTAAGTGGCATCCTCCTAAACGGTCAACATTATCATTGAGCTACAGTTTGAACGGGCGAAATTTTTAGCGGATGTTATCTTCAATGTGTGATATTTGCAAAGAATTTTATAACGGGCAGTTAACAAAGATCATCAAACAGCAGCCTTAGCTGGAACGTTATAAATGCACAGTGGTTTTAACAGACAAACAATTTAATGGGCGTCATCTTCAATGTGCACCATTTCTAACAGATTAAATTCTTAACCATTTTAACGATTTTAATGGACTCTCATTTTAAATGGACAATTTTAAAGGGGCAGCAGTTTTAACTCGTGACCTTAAGAATGAACAACAGTGTTAAGGGGCGAAATGTTTAACGGGCGCCATCTTTAATAGGCGACATTTTTAACGGAAGTCGTTTTTAACGGGAGTCACCGTTAATGATATATATTTGCAACGCATGAAATTTTTAACAAGCGAAGTCCTAAACTGTCATGATTATGTGCGAGCGTCATATTTAGCGCACGACTAACGTACCTATGGCATATTTAAACCACCGTCGTTTTTAATTTTTAAACAGTTTTAAATAAGATCATTTGAAACAGAAAGAGGTCTTAACCGGCGACATCATATGACGGATAACCAGCGACGCCTTTAACGGGCTACACTTTTAAATAGCATTGTTTCAGACGGGCAACAGTTTTAACTGCAACATTATTAATGGCAATCAGTTTTAATGGGCGACATTTTTAATCGGAGTCATGTTTAATGAGAGATATTTGCAAATTATATAACGGGCGAAATGTTTAACGATCGTCATCTTTAGCGGGTGACTAACATAATATATGGTATATTTAACGATCGACGGTTTCAAATTTTAAACAGTCTTAAACAGCGTCATTTAAAACGGCAAAGATACTTAACTGGCGAAAAATTAATGAGATACATTTTTAACGGGCAATATTTATAACGAATGACATTTCTAACAAGCGATGTTCTTAACTGTCAATATTTTGTAGCTGATGAGAGTTTTAGCGAGGAAATATTTAACGAGTGTCGTCCTTAACTTGAGACATTTTTAACACGCGACGTTTTTAATGGTGTACAATTTTAACTAGGGTAATTAATAACGTTAGCAGTATTAACCAGTGACATTATGAATGGGCGCAGTTTTAACGGGTGGAATGTCTAACCGGCGTCATCTTTAATGGGCGACGTATTTTTAATGGATGGCGGGATAGGTAACTAGTGACGGTTTTAGCGAGCTAATATTTTATATGGCATTGCTTTGGACGGATAACAGCCTTAACTAGCAACACTACCAATGGGCGACAGAGTAATGAAAGCATTTTTTAATAGCCGTTATCTTTAATTGGTAATATTTCTAGCGGTTGACATTTGGAACAGAAGACAGTCAATATTTTGTAACTGATGAGAGTTTTAATGGGTGAGATAGTTAACGATGCCATCTTTAACTTGAGACATGTTTAACAGGCGTACAATCTTAACTAAGTTCTTTTTACAGGTATCACCTTTAATGACGATATTTATAAAACATGGGATTTCTAACCACCGATGTATTTAAAGGGCTATAATTTTAATTAGCATAATTTTAAACTGGCAGCCGCTTTAAAAAACAACATTATCAAATAGCAACCGTTTCAGCGAGCGAAATGTTTGACGAGCGCCATCATTAACACCCGTTTAAATTGTTCCTTATGTTCAAACACGCATATCTGAAAAACAGTTGAACTTAGAAGTATCAAGTAACATATCAAAAGAAATCTCATTAAAAGGGCTTTTCAAAAATGCAAAAATATACAGGACGTTCTATTTGAAAAAAAATCTAAATAATTAAATTTGCAAATGTTGAGCACCTTGTATAGAATTAATGCCCAGATCCACCATTCATAATTTTGTGGTAACGTTTTTCTTCAGTCAATTGTTTTCTGTTGCTTACAGCAGCCGCCTGAAGTTCAGCATTTTTTTTTTCATAAAATCTTTAGATAAGCTGCTCAAATATAGGGCATTCCATTAAACAAAAAATAAATTTGATTGGCAAAATTTTTTTGAGACACCCTGTATAATCAAAACTATTTTAGTAATGTGCAACACTGTGGTACCTACAACTTTTATATACTCAATATCCATGTAACTTTCATAGTTCTAGAAATATCTTTCACCCCCCCTTCATTGCCGGACCCTGTATATAAAATACATATGTTATTCTTAGGGCC
The DNA here is from genome assembly GCA_940337035.1 of Agriotes lineatus. NCBI lineage: Eukaryota > Metazoa > Arthropoda > Insecta > Coleoptera > Elateridae > Agriotes > Agriotes lineatus. Next base: position 91,281,910 of record OW679203.1, read on the forward strand.
GGTTGCAGAAAGCAATGTTAAGTCTCGTGTTAGCTAACATCGCGTCAAAGTGAACAAAATCGCATCAAATCTCAAATCTTTATGGTAACTAATACATTAGTAAACAAAATTTGATGCGATTTTGTTCACTTTGACGCGATGTTAGCTAACACGAGACTTAACATTGCTCTCTGCAACCGGCCCATAGAATATCCAAAGTGACATACACACACACACAGCTTACTCTACATACTACCTCTATTTAAAGGTTAGATCTAGGAACTTTGTTTTAAATAAACACCTCACACGTTTACTAAGTAAATAGAAAGTATGTTTATAAAATAAACATAAAAAAGGTGTAACAAACATAATAAAATAGAGCTTTAAAAATAAACGCATTGCATTGCAAATGTTTTAAATATTAATTTATAATAATAACTTCTTGAGTTACAAACCTAACAGAATCTTTTCCATAAAGTAGTAAACATATTGAAACGGAACTTAAAAAATAAACCCTGAAACACATCACTAAAATGTATAAATATCAAAACATGATAATTTCTTGAAGAAACGAACTACGAAGTATACCGGGTGACAATGAAATTAGGGCCGTGTCTCTATCTCTTTTATTTATCAACGGATTTGTATGAAACTTGTTACAACGATTATAAATAATTATAATTTCGGATTGAAAGACAGATCTAATCAAAATGGCCGACTTCCGGTTTCACGGGAACCCTCATTAACTTTGATGGGTTCTTCTGTATATTTTATATTTTTCGGAACTTACGACTCAAATTACATACGACAGTGTTGCCAAATTTGCTAAGCATTTCCCAAAAATATTTTAAAAATGTATTAAGATTTTTTTCATTTTAGATAAAGATAAAGTGGTGCATGGTGCATATCGTTAGATTGGCAATTCAATTTTCTATCTAATGTCACGACAGCCCTTGGCGCCATTTAAAAAATTGACTTTTTTTCAAAAAACACGTTTATCAAATTGTATTCCTTTATGAACGATTTGTTATTCATCAAATTAATAACATAGGTATTATGGGTTACTAGAATCATTTAGAACCCAAGAAAAGAAAAATGAAAATTTGGTAAGAGTATCGTATGTAATTTCAGCCGTATATTGTATATTCCAAAAACCCTAAATTGTAAAGGGTAATCCATTTAAAAAATCAAAGTTAATGGAATTTCTGGTGAAACCGGAAGTGGGCCATTTCAACTATATCTATCGGTCAACACAAATTATGTCTAGTATCCACGTATCAAGTTTCACCCAAATAATTAAAGGATATACAAGCGTGGCCCTAATCTCATTGTCACTCGGTATAGTATATTTCACTCTAGAATCAAAGCGACTCTCCTATTTCTTTGGCAAAATATGTCTAATATTTTAGTGGGAAAATGGTTTATATCTACCACACGATTGCGATGGATACTCAACAGTGTTAGCCCAACGAGCCTGTCTTGCCCTATTGTAGATCTCAACCAAGTTTTAATCCTTCGTAAATTACTAAAATTGTACAATTAGTACAAGGCAAAGTGAGAAGCAGTCTTTGATAGGAGGAAAAAAAGTACAGTGAGCTATAAGATATTCAATGGTTACCTACGTTTTCAGATATTTGAGATCGCGTTAAACAATCTAGGCAAATATTTAATTCGCTTTCCAAATTTTCGATGTCATAGAGATCTTCAACCGTAGCTACTAAAGATTTAACATCTAAAGCTTATATTTTTTGGTATAATATTAAATGAAGACAATATACTTATGATTTCAGGTTTTTTGAAAACCTAGTTTTTAAGGCAAGAATCAAATGATCGAAATATGGAATAGATACAGATTTTCTAAAGTATTTCTCAGTTGAATCGGATTCATAATTAGAAATATGCATTGGTAGACGGCAAATCTGTGGTTTACGTACCTGTATATTAAGCTCCTCACAATTAGAAACATTTGAATAAAAGTCGGCTAAAGTTGTATCAATCTCTAGGCGACGTTTTTCACAAGTTTTTGTAATTAAATCTATATGGTGGTGAAAATCAATAAAATTAACTGAAACTCCTTGTAATTTATTTGCAACAAGTTCTAATAACCTTTAAGCAAATAACGAATGAAGCGAATTCATGGCGGCCGTAATTGAGCTGCTGTCCTTGTAGTAACACTGTTCATTAGTTTCCCCTGATTTCACATCAACAATTGACAATTGTTTTCTATATAATACTAAAATTTTCATTAAAAATGCACAAAGATTTATATTTAGCTGACCAGCGAGTCCCGCAAAACATGGATATATTGGCAATGACATTCCTTCTTAGTATAATCACTCTAAAGAAAACTATTGTGTTTAACGGTTAATCCTTTTTTATACTTATCTCTTATAATCTTTTGACTTCTATGAATTTCACCATACAAATGTTACGTGATCGTAATTTGTTACGCTGTTGCCGTGTTTATATTTTGAAAAAAAGGAATTGCGAAATTCTCAATGGGGGCCGCGGCCCCCTCTGGCTCCCTCTTTTTAACAGCAGTTTTAAATGGCAACAGCTTTCATGTAACGTCGCTATCGTTTGATGACATTTCAAATTCAACGATGCTCATGCTGCGAGATATAGTGATATAGGTGGTGAAATACGACATATTTAAATGTCTATCAAAATTTACTTTTTATATCAGTTTCATAGTATAACCAGTGACATGTTTTATTTTACTAGCCCACTTTTTGGCAGACTGCATTCGTTAGAAACTGTATGATTGTACAATATGTGTAAATACTAGATGTTTACAATCATTTACTTCATTGTAAGGTTTTGGGCTCAATATAGTATTCTTCAGTTCGTTTTCATAGTATCGATACATATCAAAGGTGCCTTGATGTCAATTTGACGTATTTTCCTAAAACAGAGTACAGGCAGATCGTTATTCCCTTTCACTCTAAATTACTTTAGAGTGAGAGAGGAAAACGATCTGTCCATACCCTGATCGTTGTCCTCAACTTAGCCTAAAGAATGAGAGGGTACAACGATCTGCCCGTACCCTGGTAAAGGACAAACACGTCAAATTGACATCAAGGCACCCTAATCATACGCATAAATTTAGTCTATATTGTAATGATTTGTTTTTCTTTACTATGTGTTTAGGATGCCAATAAATGTAATATTTAATAAGTTAATATTTTTATGCTCTGCTTATAGTTTTTATCTGTGAGTAAATTTAGGCTGATTAAAAATGAAATGCTAAACTCAATTACTCAAATGCATGCCCCTCTTTCTATTTTATTCAATTGCAATTATTTATTACTCTAGCTCAATGGGAAAACATAAGCTCCTTCTCAGGTTAGGTTCCGAAGTTGGCTATATTTTTGAACTGAATTTTACTATAGCCAGCAATTCTAAATCCGTAATTCAAATACGCGACGTTAGTTTAAATCTTCACAATCTGTCAACCCACAAAATGTCCGCCCAGTGCAACAGCTATTGGTAATTATTCAAATTTTTGCGCTTGGCAAACAACTAATACTGTTTTGTTTCAGTGATGACGTAGAAAAAAACCTGGCTTCGCTTATTTAGTGACGTAGGAGAGACGCCAAAACGTGCACTTGTTTCTGGTGGCTTGGGATTCTCGCTAAACTTGCAAAATTTTATAACGCGTTACCTATTACGCAAATTACGGCGTAGGTGGAGCCTTGGAAACGAGCTAATCTTCTTTGGCAAGGTTTGTTTTCGTATATAGCTGCTTTTCTCCAACTCTGACACTTAACTTTTGGGTTAATTTCCTACCTCAGAATCTGGCTGAGCTGGAACGGAGCTGCTCTGGAACGCCCGTTAATTTTCCTCGGCTGGAGATGCTCGTCTGGCTGCAGAACGTGGTTGGCACGTTCTTGCAGACTTGTACTATGCTCTGGGCTGCTGTCCTCTGGTTTCCACTGCCTTATTTGTTCTTAGAGCTACTTCGTAATTTTGAACTTCTCGGCTGCCGTTCCCTCGTCGCAGATGGGTTGGAGGTCTTTATATCTTTGTGCTGCGGAAACTGCTGCAAACACTTGTACAGATATTTGGGCAATTGGGTAATAAAATGCAACATTTTTTAGATTGTAAATAACTCGTTTAAAGGTCAAAAATTGTATTTTAAAGTGGAGCACAAAACTGACAAACTTGTAATAATTTTAATTCATTTGTTCCCTTGTTTAACAATCTAGCATCTAGTTGCTAGGATATCGTGCTATTCTTATGTTAATGGAAATCAGGTTTGATAATCAATGGACATAAAAGGAAATAAATTTGGGTACATAAATTAGAATTAACATTTTTCTTAAAATCTAGATTATTGTCTCACACAAACGTTTTTTATTATTTGGTCACTGCTCTGCTTTGCACTATTCTGATTAATTATCAACGCACTGGCATATTAGAGTTCCACCATTTTCCTTCGGTTGCTTCTTTTCCTGTTGTTTGTTATCTTTCATCTTGCTTAATTCACAGTTCAGATTCCTTACAATTTTCACTATGCTTGGCCTTATTGAAAACTACGCTCCTTTTAAAATGCACATAACAAACTTTTTGTGTCTATTAATTTATTTCGGTCTGGCTTTATATTATGCGCAAACCTATTCTTTTATTATTTTAATTTATTTAAAAGTCAATTTCGAACCCTGTGAAAATAAGCTTCGCCTTTGCGTTCCTTTCTCGACTACTTTACTGCCTCTCGCATCTCATTGTCAATGCATTTTATATTTTACTTTAGTTTAACATTGCAATTGCCTAAAACATCCCAACTCTGTGCTTATTGAATCGGTCAATTATCCTGCACTGCAAACAGAGCCAAATTGTAAGCCTAATACCATCTCAATTGTATAGTGTCCAAAGCACTGAATGAATTTGTCGAACAACTTCTTGAATGGGGGTTCCATGATTTACTTGTAGGATTTACCATTTTCTTCTTACTAGACTGTCCCACTCCTACTACGTTTATATATGAACTTCTGTATCGGCGAATCTCTGTTTCTTAAAATTCTTTAAATTTGTTCATTTTTTCTTTTGGTAAATTATAAATCACATTTCCCATGTCATATGAAGCAATGTCAGCTACTTAATTTCGTCAGCGTAGATTTGCTTGACCTTTTTCTTTAAGGGGATTTAATCAAATGCTTTTGGAGTATCTTTCTTTTCACATGATTTATTCCCTTCCTCTTTTAATAAATCCACCCAGTTCCATTCGCTGTTTTTAGCTGTTTATTGTACTTCTGGTAGAACTTTAGCAATATTCATATGACTTACAAAAAGTTCTGCAAAGTAAAGACATTATAACTATAACCAAAACGTTTAATCACTGCGGTTATTCACAAAATATTTGCATTTGGTAAATACCTCGTACTCTATAAATTAACCGAAATACTTCAGATGCGCCGAAAACACAGATGGGAAATATAAATCTCAAAGTAAATAATAACAGGTGAAGACCATATTAACGGTTAGGATCAATAAACGAAAATAATAAATTATTTATAAAGGGTAGTAGAAATTTGAAAATTGCACTACAAGGAGCCTATTTCCTATCCAGTAAAATTTTAATGTTAACCAAGATGAACACGTGGTAATCGTGCATTGAAATTGATATTATGAGTATGAAATGTCTCACAACAGCACTGTATCATCTATCTCAATGTGCGGATCTTGTATTTTTGAACTTTTATCGAAAATATGGAGAAGATATAATCAACTATTTTGTTTTATCATGGGGATACTGTGTGTGAGATATCGGTATCCCAGATACTGAAAATACGCACGTACAAATGGAGCTTCTCACACTGAATCGTCGACGTATACAGTATTCCGATACTGAATTTCGGTATCTGCCTCCTTCGGCCGTCGACGACAAATTCTGTATCTCGGATACCGACTTGCCATTAGACCATACGGACCCGTTCAGACACGCATACCTTTGCGAGCCAGAACACACGATATCATGTCATAGGCGAAGGATATTTTCTTCAAATTGTAATCAATCGAGTGAGTAGTGTGAAACAGTGCGTTCGTTACGGATATGGTAAAAAAAGACCAGATTCAGGTTACCAAAACACTTATTGAAGAAACTATAAACTATAATAAGCCTTTAATTCTCATCTCTCTGGACTACTGCATTTGACACAATAAACAACACAAGATGCTGAAAGCTCTAGCAGACTGTCAAGTAACCCACAGATATGTATCAATTATCAGGTATGTACACCACAACGCAAAATCATGTGTGATGCTTAAAATGACGCGGCTGATTTTTAAATTAAAAGGAAACTACGCCAAGGTGATTGATGTTATTTTACCTCAACTATTCACTACTCTATTAGAATACACAGCATCTGGTGAGGTGGGGTTAAAATTCAACTTAGCAAAAACCTAATTTATCAAGAAGTTGAATATCTCATAGTGAGCGAGAGTATGTGTATGGATGGTGAGTTTATTCAACAAGTGAGATCTTATAAATACCTAAAACATAAAATCTGCATTGGAGAAATAAGCAGACCTGGGCATTCGGTAATTTAAGGTAGTCTTCAGGTTTGACATTCTGGTATGCTAAAACTCAAACCGTGACCAAATACTATGTGAATAAGATTCGAGCAGCACGGAGAAATATGGAAAGAGATAGAGTGCAAATGCAATAATACTTAGGACGACTGGGGTGACAGATGCGGCAACAAACGGACTTGTTTAAAATGTCACTGTACACACCATGTGCCCCGAATAACGCATAACAGATTGCTTAAAAGAATCTTGGAATGGAAATAAGCAATTGGTGATTAATTGTTAGGAACAGCAAGAAGCGGGATAATTTTATTGGATATTACAAACTTCACTAATTATTTAGCAGTTGCTATAACGACATTTCTATCATTCTAACGCTTTTGCTTTGAAAATCACTAATTTAGTAGCTTTCGTGTAGCACTCAACAAGAAAAGAGGCAAATAAAAATTATAATTTAAGGTTATTCGGCAGGTTTCGTTTTGTAATTGTTAACAAGAGAACTGACAATCCAAATTTCTTAGACATACTCAATATTTCTGTTAGTATTATTGAAGCAATTGATAAAAGATATAACTCTAATGTTCTGCACTCGGTTTTCGTTAAAATGTCCTTCCAGGCCGGACGGACGTTTATAATTTGATGTTATTCAGCAGTTACTAAGAGAAGTGACTAGTTTAATTTACTGAAAATGGTCAGTATCTGTTACTATTATTGCAGACAGTTACAATAGATTTAACTTTAATGTTATTCGTTAAAGTAATTTGAGCTTATTTAACAGCTTTTGTTTTGTTATCCTTCAGAAGAAAGTTGACTATCCAACTTCCTGTATATGCGTTGTTATTATTGCAGAAATAAATAAAAGATATAAATCTTATGCTATATACTCCCTTTTCGTAAAAATTCCCCTTGAAATGGGCCAGAAGGCAATTACAGTTTGAGGTTATTCGACAGCTTTCGTTTTCTAATCATTAACAAGAGAACAGACTGTCTGAAGTTCTGCTAGTATTTTTGAAGCAATTAACAGAATATCTCATTCTTACGTTTTTCAATAGCGTTCCGTCAAAATTGATTTTCAGAAGAGCCATAGGACAATTATGTCTATTTATTCAGTAGCTTTCGTTTCGTTATCGTCAACTTGAAAATTGACTATCTACATTTTCTGGAAATAGTTAATATTTCTTTTAGTATTATTGAAGAAATTGATAAAATATTTAACTCTGTTGTTTTTCTCTCGGTTTTTGTTAAAGTTTTTCTTTAGACGACCCAAAAGACAATTATAATATTAGGTTATTTAGCAGCTTTCGTTATCTAATCGTTAACAAGAGCACTAATTGTCCGAATTTTCTGGAGGTAGTCAATATTTCTGGAAGTATTCTTGAAGTAATTAACAGAAGATCTAATTTTTACGTTCTTCAATAGCTTTTCGTCAAAGTTGCATTTCAGACGAGCCAGAGAACAATTATAATTTGTTTATTCAGGAGCTTTGGCCTTATCGTTAACCTGCAAACTGTCTGTCTACATTTCCTGGAAATAGTTAATATTTCTGTCAGTATTATTGATGAAACTTATAAAAGCTCTAGCTCTAGTGTTATTCACTCGCTTTTGGTTAAAGTTCTTCTTCAGATGGGCTAAAAGACAATTGTATGTATGTATAATCGATAACCTCGTTCTACCTTGCGGTGTAGAGGCTGGTGCTTTATGTGCTTGCATCTCGCGGTACAATGCTCAACTTGCCCCGGATTCGCGTTACAAAGTACAAACCATTGTGTGAAGTGTGTGTGTTTGTTACGTTGACCTTGTTACCTTATCTCTTAGGTCTGTGGTTCTGAGTAGAGCATAGTTAATTTGGTGGCCAACTGTGAATGGTCTCATCAAATCGGTTCAAATCGAAAGGCTGCGGAAAATTCTGGCCTTCACGGGATTTGAACCGAGGACTTGCTTAATGCGGGGCAAGCTCATACCCATCTGCACTACTCGGCTTCTTATAAGACAATTGTAATACTAGGTTAATTAGCAGCTTTCGTTTTCTAATCGTTAACAAGAGAACTGACTGTCCGAATTTCCTGAAGATAGTCAATATTTCTGGTAGTATTTTTGAAGCAATTAACAGAAGATCTAATTTTTACGTTCTTCAAGTTGCTTTTCAGACGAGCCAGAAAATAATTATAATTTGTATTTATTTAGTAGCTCTGGTCTCATCATCAACCTGAAAACTGACTATCTAATTTTCCTGGAAATAGTTAGTATTTCTGTCAGTATTATTGAAGAAATTTATAAAAGATCTAACTCTAGTGCTCTTCTCTCGCTTTTTGTTAAAGTTTTTCTTTATACGAGCCAGAAGACAATTATAATTTAAAGTTATTCAGCAGCTTTCATATGGTTATCGTTGACAAGAAAACTGACTATCTAAAATTCCTAGAAATATTCCATATTTTTGTTAGTAACTTCAAATGATACTCACTCGCTTTTCGTTAAATTTTCTCTACAGACGATCCAGAAAGCAATTATAATTTGAGCTTATTCAGTAACTTTCGTGTTGTTAATGTTAACAGGAAAACTGGCTATCTAAGTTTCCTGGAAATAGTCAATATTTCTGGTAGTATTTTGAAGCAATTAATAGAAGATTCTTAAGTTATTCACTCGCCTTTTGTCAAAGCTGTTTTTCAGACAAGCCAAAAGACAATTATAATTTGAGTTTCTGTAGCAGATTTCGTTTTGTTATCGTCAATCTGAGAACTGATTTTCTAAATAATTTTCGCTTTTTTTTAAGTTCTTTTTTAGACGAGCCAGAAGACAATTACAATTTACTAAGGCTATTTAGCAGCTTTCGTATTATTATCGTTGACGAGAGAACTGCCTAAATTTTCTTGAAATAGTCAATAGTTAGTATTATTGAAGAAATTTATTAAAGATCTAACTCTAGTGCTATTCACTTGCTTTTTGTTAAAGTTTTTCTTTAGACGAGCCAGAAGACAATTATAATTTAAAGTTATTCAGCAGCTTTTGTTTTCTAATAGTTAACAAGACAATTGATTTTTGAAATTTCCTGATGAAGTCAATATTTCTGGTAGTATTTTAGGAGCAATTAATAGAAGATCTAATTGTTACGTTATTCACTTGTTTTAAAAGAAAAGTTGCTTTCGTGTTCTTACCGTCAACCTGAGAAGTGATTATTTAAATATCCAGGAAATAGTTAATATTTCTGTTAGTAATATTGAAGAAATTGAAAAAATATTTAACTTTAATGTTATTTACTCACTCTTTGTTAACGTTTTTCTCAGACAAAGCAGAAGACAATTATAATATGATGTTTCGTATTGATATCGCGGACAAGAGAAATGACTATCCAAAATTCCTAGAAATAGTCAATATTTATGTTTGTATTTTTGAAGAAATTATTAAATGATCTAATAATGGTCACTCGCCTTTCGTTTCTCTTCACAGGAGTCAGTGGACAGTAGATTTCGTATTATTAACGTTAACAGGAGAACTAACTAATTAAGTTTTTTGGAAACAGATAATATTTTTGGTACTAATTAACAGAAGAATTAGTCTTACATTATTCACACGCTTTTCGTCAAATCTGCTCTTCATACTCAGCCAGAAGACAATTTTAATTTGAGTTTATGCTGCTGCTTTTCTTTTTTTTTGGTATCGATAACAAATAAACTGACTACCTAATTTTTCTGGAATTAGTCAATATTTTTATTAGTATTATTGAATAAATTAATAAAAGGTATACTTATAATGTTATGCACTCGTTTTTCATTAAAGGTGCGCTTTAGACGAGCTCATCTTTATAACTTGAAGTTGTCCAGCATCTGCTTTTTCATACTTAACAAGAGAACTGGCTGCCTGAATTTCTTAGACATTGTTGAAGGGTCAATACTTTTATAGATAAAAGCTCTAACTTGAATGTTCTTTAGTCGCGTTTCTTTAAAGAGTCTCCTCTGACGTGCCTGATGGCAATTATAGTTGTATGTTATTCAGCAGCTGTCGTTTTGTAATCATTAACAATACAGCTTACCTACTACGGGAATTTCCTGTTAGTACTTTCGAAGGAATTAACAACTATTCAACTTGCCTGTTCTTCAGTCGTGCTTCGTTGAATTTCCTTATGACACGGGTCGGAAGACAATTGTCATTTGAGATTATTCAGCAGATTTTCTTTTGTAATCTATACTTTTTTTTTATATAAATTAATAAACGATGCAACTTGACTGTTCTTCAGTTCTTTTGCTAAAGTTCCTCCTCAGTTGAGCTGGAAGACCATTATAATTTAAGGTTATTCAGCAGCTTTCGGTTTGTTATCGTCAACCTAAGAACAGACTATCTAACTTTGATAGAAATGATGAATATTTCTGTTAGTATTAATGAAGAAATTGATAAAAGATCTAACTCTTTTGTTATTCACTCACTTTTTGTTAAAGTTCTTCGTTAGACGAGCCAGAACACAATTATAATTTAAGGTTATTCAGCAGCTTTCGTATTGTTATCGTTAACAAGAGAAATATCTATCTAAATTTCCTTGAAATAGTAGATATTTCTGTTAGTATTTTTAAAGAAATTATTAAATAATCTAATTCTAATGATGTTCACTCACTTTGCGCTTCACTTCAAATGAGTCAGAGGACAGCAGATATCGTATTGGTAACGTCAACAGGAGAACTGACTTTTTAAGTTTCCTGGAAACAGGTAGTGTTTTTAAAGTAATTAACGGAAGAATTAGTCTTACGTTATTCACTCGCTTTTCGTCAAAGCAGCTTTTCATACTCAGCCAGAAGACCATTATAATTTGAGTTTATTCAATGGCTTTTTTTTATCGCTAATAAAGAAACTGACTACCTAAATTTATTGGAATTAGTCAATTATTCTGCTAGTATTATTCAATAACTTGATAAAACGTATTCTTCTAATGCTATTAACTAGCTTTTTATTAAAGTTGCTCTTCAGACACGCTGTTAATTATAACTTGAAGTTGTACAGCAGCTCCTGTTTTCTCATTCTTAATAAAAGAACTGGCTATCTGAATTTCTTAAAAAAATATTAAATATTTCTGTAAGTATTTTTGAAGAAATTGATGAAAGGTCAAACTTGATAAAATTCAGTCACATATCGTTACAGTTCCTTCTCAGACCAGCCAGAAGGTAATCGTTATCAAGAGAAGTGACTACCTAAATTTCCCGAAAATGGTCGATACCTTTGTACTTTAAAGAAATAGATATTCTTTAGTCGAGCTTTTTTTAAGTTTCTGCTTTGACGAGCCTGATGGCAATTATAATTGATGTTATTCAGCAGCTGTCGTTTTGTAACCATTAACAAGACAGCTTACTACCCGAATTTCCTGTTAGTACTTCCGAAGGAATTAACAACTATTCAACTTGACTGCTCTTCAGTCGTGGTTCTTTATAAAGTTTCTTATGAGAAGAGTCGGAAGACAATTATAATGTGAGATTATTCAGCAGATTTCCTTTTATAATCTATAATTTTTTAAATAAATTATTAAACGATCCAACTTGAATTTTCTTCAGTTCTTTCGTTAAAGTTCCTCCTCAGTTGAGCCAGAAGACAATTGTAATTTGAGATTAATTAGCAGCTTCGTTCTGTAGTCGTTAATAAGGGGGCTCACCGTTAAAAATTTTCTGGAAATAGTCAGTATGTAGGTATGTTAGTACTTTTAAGGAAATTGATATAATATCCAGCTTGAAAATTTTTAGTCGCATTTCGCAAGTCCTTCTGCGAGGGGAAGGCAATTATACTGATGCTTCTCAATATCTTCCGAGACGGAATGCAAGCGATTATAGTTTGACCATCTTTGGCAGCTTTTGTTTTGTAATCGCTAACAAGAGGGTTGACTACCGAAATCTGCTGGAAATAATCAATATTTCAGTCAGTAGTTTTGAAAAAATTACTAATTGATTCAACTGGAATGTTCTTTAGTCGTTTTTCGTTAAAGTTCTATTTCAGATGAGCTAGAAGACATTTAATGATATTCAGCAGGTACCATGTTTGAGAATTGGTTTTTATAATTTCCCATTCATCAACTCACATTTAATAATAATAAGAATAATAAAGTCCCAAATACAATGTAAACGATGTATCATCAAAACGGTAGCAAATGCTCCACTTTGAATATTGCTATAAAATATGTAAAATAATAATAATAATAATAATAATGCAGAGTTAGATATGCATCGTTACAAAACTACAGAAATAACTTTCAAAATTGTTTTGAAAAGAATCACTGCTTTGTTGGCTTTTATTAAACTGACCAAGGATCTAACGGTTCTAATGGTCTTTAGCAGCTGTTTGACGAATTGCCTTAGTAAATGGATTAGAAAAAAAATGTGAAAACGTAATTTCGTGGCTTCATTTTACGAATATTAAAAAAGAATGCAGAAGTGATCTTCTAGTAGCCAGAAAAAGTCAAAATGTCTGCGGAATTTTGATTGAACGATCAAAAATCCTGCTCGGCGTTCTGCGGCGGCTTCCATTTCGCACGAGGCGGCCATAAAATGAATCCCGACCCAATCTGGCATCTCGGACGCGCTAAATATTCCCGTCCGTTAATCTCGCAGCTACAAGTGTCTTAGCAACGACTAGAATTCCATTACCGCGGCCCAGAGCAATAAATAAGCCGATCCGGGGTGCGGGGCGGGCGGACCGCTCCAGATAAATTAATGATGTGCTAGGAAATAACAGAAGAAAATTAGTAAAGTCATTCCAGGCCTATAAATCTAGAAGGCCGTGGCATTGGCATATGCCCCAATTAAAATGACCACGGCATTGTACTCCTTAACGCCGGCTCTGTAGAGGCGCTCTTCGCGAAGTGCTGGTCATTTTACACTTATTTGCCGGTAGGAATGCGTGGAAGCCGTTCCTGCTCTTTTTTTAGCCGTTGCGTCTTTGTTTTGCAGCTCTCCGGGGCCGCGAGTGGACGTTGCGCTGGACAAAGAGATGGTCGTTTGGCACCTGAAAACCGAATTAAGCTGCATCTTGCACAGGATCTTGGTAATATGAGTTTTCGATAACTATTAATGCTTTAATTTTAAAATTCTGAACATATCTAGATCTCCTGCCAAATCGACGCACTTACCACCGATGTTTCAGGTTTATAAGCTCCACCTTATTGAAGTAATCTCAGTTTTTAAGCTGTAATCCGTGCGGAAATGCATTCTATGAAGGTGAGCTTTGAATTTATCGAAAAGAACGAAATCCGAGGCTGCCATTTATGCGACGATGCATTGTCGTGCCATATGAACACTCCTTTTCGCAGTCGTTCACAGTGTGTGATCCTGATGTGGTTTTGCAATTTGACCAGACGACCGTAGTAATACGCCGCCATTGATGATACTACCGTCGTCAAGAAAGTTGATAAGTACTATGCGGCGAGAATCTTAGAAAACCGATAGCATCACTTTGCCTGCATCAGCACACGCCAAAATCTTACGAAAAATGTTCACTCGATCCTGTTTGTCCAATGGTGTTAAAATTCGAGGCATCCATTGGGATGAGATGCAGTATTGATCTAACCAATTTGTCGTCAATCTTTACAGTCTTGCCTACCGTTTTAGCAGTAATTCACCAATTTTCCATTAGTAACTTTTCCAACTTGGTCACAGTATCTGTGTTCTGTATCGTTGCAGGTCTTCCACTTCTTGAATCATCTTCGAGGCGCACAGATAACATGCTTTCGAGTTTCGCACGGTGCATGCAGCAAGTGAAAAAAATGGTCCCGTCAAATTCAAAACTGTGCGATGTGGTGAAACGATTGCATCGGAAGAATGTGCAAAATGTGGAGATTGCAAACAATTATTTCCTTTTGAATGTTCGATAAATGAAAATAATTACCAGAAATTAATCAAAACCGAACAAAAGTTGGAAATGTAGGTATTCAAAGACTATTGAAAAATGTTTCCACCAACTGCTGCACATCGTTCAACACGTTGCCTACATTCTGTATATGACTTTCGAGTTCCTTGAATGGGAGTTCCGTTTACGGCTCCCTTATTTTCCGTTTTAGAATATCCAAACTGTTATCTAATGGAGCCGCGTACACCTTCTGTTTAAGATATCCTCGTAAATAAAAATCCATGATGGTTAAATCTGCACTTCTTGGAGGCCAAAGATCACCCAATCCACATATCAGGAAAGTGACGATCCAACCATCGCCTAACAGTAAGAGTTGAATGCACTGGATATTCGTCTTGTTGAAAATGTACTTCCTGTCTATCATTCAATTCTGACACTGACAATTAGCATTCTATTTCAATAATTCTAACATTTGCTAAACTTTTTGAAAACAATTTGTAAATATCAACAATATTAATTCTGAGCTTAAAGATGTGGTTTGTGAGGTACCTCAAGGATCCGTATTAGGTCCCATTCTATTTATCATCTACATTAACGAGTTATACCATCATATAGCCCCCACAAACTGCTTATTTTTTGCTGATGTGACTACTCTCTTGTCGTCCACAAAGAACTTAAATACTTTGCACCAGCTTTCTATTGATAGTGAGATTCATACTCAAAAATGGTTTTGTACAATTCAACTCAAGCTCAATCAAGACAAAACCCAGAAACGTATCTTTTTCTCCATAAATACCATTAAACGCCTTAGTGCCAAACTTTCCAGTGCTATATTATTGCTGCGTATAATTTAAAACAGTTGGTTATAACAGAGTTGCTAAGAATACCGTATTTTTTATGTTTTATTCTAATATTTCTTATGCTTTGATTCTTTTTTCGTCAACAAAAACAAGCTGTGAGAATTTTTGCTAATGTTGGTAGCAGAGACAATTGTCGTCCACTGCTCATTAACCTGGATCTCTACCGTGTTTATTTATACAGATTGTCTGTAGGTACTAGGTTACTCACAGTAACTAGATACAGATACGGTTTAAACTTGTAAGACAAACAAACTGTCTCTGTATAGAGTGACCGTGTGTACCTAGTACATGCAGACAATCTGTATATGTCACACTGTGTGAAATACACAAAACATAGATTCTTTCTCCACTAATCGTGATTACCACAATTATTACACGAGAACTAATAATGCTTGAAACAATCCGCGATTCAGACTGGCCAAATCTGTTAAAAATTCTTTCAGTTTGAACCTGTACAATCACATCCCACAGCGTACCAAATCTACCTCATTAAGTAGTTTTGAGACTATGTGAAGCGACATCTATTACAACTGTTTTCATATAGCGAAAAAGTATATGGATACACCATTTATGTAATTTCATATATTTTTTAAGTATGTATTTATTCTTTTGACTTGCTATAAATATATGTATGTATATTATAACGTGGTGACATAAATATTGTTTGTATTAGTATTTTCCAAATAGCCGAAAAATTCGTCTAACATTTCCAAGCAACTATACTTGTTCATATTTTGCTAACAAAAATATGAGCCAATAATTCCTTTGTAGGAAATACCACACTATACGTTTACTTTTTTGAGTTATGTTTTCTACAGATAATACGAAATCCTGAATTATCGTCTGACCTATAACACGAATTTTGCGAACGTACAACCCCATTAGTCGTGAATGTAGATTGTTGCGGTATTAAATTGATTTTACGACACTCACGGATGAGCGAGTATCGAATGCTAAACAAATCCCGCAAATGGGCACGCTCGCTCTGAGAATCGTCAAGAACAGGCTAAAGGACTCGGCTCAAATACGCTCAGAGAGATGGGCGTGGTTCAAAACGGTACACCACAGGGCAAGCGTGTCGATAAGTATATACGCTCGACACGGTAACTTCAGGAAAAAGAATCCCACCTTACAAACGACGACGGATAATGGGCTTTAACGAGCCTACATATAACCTGAACTCCACAACTACTCACGGACGGACTTCCACATATCACCGCACCAGTGACAACCAGCGTAACCAAGCCGCGTCCCTTTGCAACTGCCAAGAAAAACACAGTTTAAATAGTCACAGAAACACTTTGCTGTAACAGCACAAACGGGAAAAGCCGGCGTCCCCACGCCAAGCGCGGAGATGGCGCACAACTCGCAACAGCCAACTCTCTATCCGACGGCTCGGGGCTGAATGACTCGACCGCTAACGGCCACATGCAGTATACTCGCGAAACGACTGTCTGCGTCTCCTCAGAAGGACCCAATCAAAAGCCAGGGATTTCGCCTGCTGGCGACAAGCCGTCTCAATTGCTCTCGTTGAGTGAATTTTAAATAAGTCGAAACTGAACGCTCTTGCATGCGATGAAATCAACAGCTGCATAAAACAACGATGCGATGGGTGTACAAAGGTTATAAATTAGGAACAGCGATACCAGGAGTGTACAAAGTTTACAAAGGCTATGCTTGATGCTAAACGTTGCAGTTCATTCGATGGACTATGGCTGAAATGGACTCGAAATACAGGCGAACTCGCCAATTATGTACTAACGTTGATCTAAAGGTTTGTGTAGCTGATTAAATCACTGAGAAATGTAAAATGGCCTAACAAGATTCATGGCAGGAAATAATAGTTTTGGGAAAATTTTGGAATCAAGCTGTTGATCTCCATAAAACCAAGAAAAATCTAACCTTCTTGCGTCGTCGTTTTCTTCCAAAGTGTGAGTGAACTTAGGTTTAAATTGTTTAACTATGTGACTCCATGGCCAATACGGCTGCAGCATTATCATCTTCATTAAGGATGTATTTCTTTTTTAGTTTAAAACACTCAGTATTCATAAATTTAGAAACAACTTTTTTCACGGCGTTTGTTGATACGGAAGTGTTTGGCCATTTGTTACGAAATTTTCTTGCTACTCCAAATACGAATTTTCTTCATCCAAACCATAACACTGAACAATACACACTTTTTCTTGTATTGTTAATATTTTAAGATTAAGTTGACACCTATCAACGTAACAGAAATTATATGTCAACAAACTGCGCAAACAAACGCTTTTAAAATAACGATAATATAAATGCAAAATCTGCATTGGCCATGAATTGAAATCATTGACCTATACTTTTTGAGCAGAATATGAACCAGTAGAGGTATTTGGCAATGTTAGACGATTTCTTTTCAAACAATTTGAGAGTAACGGAGAATAAGAGAGGCAATAAAGAAGAATAAACGATTCCTAAAATATCAGCATCTAACTCGAAAAAATTATGTCATTTACACCTTATCCCAGCTCAGTCCGTGGACACACTGTATGTGCTACCCGAATCACACCTGGAATTTTAAATTATATTAAATCCCACATTTCTGAACGTAACTGTATTTAATCTAATTGAACTATGAATCGCAAGGAAACACAAATTGCCAAGAAAATAAAATTGAACTAATTAATTTGAAAAATTAACACAAAACTTAAGAAATACAGGGTCCGACAGAATGACCGACCTTATTTAAATTCTTAATAACTGTTTAAAATTTTAAAATATTTTTTTAACAATGTAAAGTAAAAACTTGCCAATTTTAGTTACAATATAATTTATGTATTAAAAATATTAGGTTTTGAAAATAACATCACTCAAACTCAAATTTCATTTTCACACTAATGCAGATTAACCTAATCGTTAATTTGATGAAATTCATCAAGTTGGGCCTATAAGACAGAACTCTTGGCCGTATTCTAAAAGATTTAAAACGTTATCCTGCACCAATTACTAGGTACCACGAGATTTAGAAGTTCGGGTTACGTTTTGTGAAGAATTCCTTTAACTACTGAATAATAACCAAATTAATTTGAAGCAAGTGCTAATATTTTTAATAAATAAATTATATTGTAACTAAAATTGGCAAGTTTTTACTTTACATTAAAAAAAAAATAAAAATAGTTTAAAATGTGACACAGTTATTAACAATTTGAATAGGGTCGGTCATTCTGCCGGACCATGTACTACCGTGATATCATTTAAAAACGGGATAGAGAGTGCCATGGGATTTGTGTTTTAGATTTGAACTTTAGTTAACAGCCATTTGTCAATTTATTAACTTAACCTCAAACAAGACATCAACTTTATTAAACGTCAAAAATTACAGTAAATGTTCTAAGAGAACGCACTCTCTTTGAACATTTACTGTAATTTTTGACGTTTAATAAAGCTTATGTCTTGTTTAAGGTTAAGTTAATAAATTGACAAATGACTGTTAACCAAAGTTCGAATCTACAACAGAAATTCGATGGCACTCTCTGTCCCGTTTTTAAATGATATCACGGTACATGGAATCAATTAATATCAGATGATATCGATAAATCTGCAAATAATCTATTAAATAGGATTAGGTTTGAAATTTAAAGCTGCAGTATTACTAAAATATCAAAACAACCAATTATTAAAAAGATAAAACCATGCATAACTAACGGAATAGTTAAATTAATAAAAACTTAAGATAAATTGTTTCGTCAAACGTGTTTGCAACCACAAAATCTTGCAATCAAAGAAATGTATTTAAGATATCAATCAACAATAATTAGTTCCATGATTAGACAAACAATAAACCGATATTATACGACAGAAATTGAATGTAATAAAAGTAAACCTCGAAAACTATGAAATTTAGTATAGGAATCCCTAAATAATAATTTTTTATATTTCTTTTCGTATGCCAAAAGCATGTTGTTATTGCTACTATGCAATAAAAATATTATTGCACACAAGTGTCACTTTATTGCACACTTCTGTCAAAACTGTATATTAAATGTGGTGAATTTTCAATAAAAAAAATGAGAGCATACCTAAAGTGATTTTTTACGAATTTTCAATTTGAAATGACGCTGACGTTGTGTAATCTATTTTAGCACAAATATTTGGATATGTAACTATACAACTCGTATCTAAAGCTTCCTTTTGCACTTGTAAGTAGTGCTTCGGTTCCACGAGACTGGACTCGGTTTCGTCTCGAAAAAAAGACGCGACCGAGAACGAGACTTGTTAAAATTTTCGATACCGAGGCCGAGACTTGAGCGGTCTCGGTAAAAAAATTACTTATTCTAAGTTATACGGAAAAAGGCAGTTATGTGTACTATTTGCATACCGAGGGCAAGTATTCGCAGGCGCGAGAAATACATTAAAAATGCTGCACTGACTTGATTTAGAAATCGAATTGGGGGAAGTACCGATTCGCACACAATATGTTCTATTTTAAGATTTGCGATTAGTAGAACGTCATCTACATCGGTATACCAAGCAAGGTTACATCCAGTTTCTTTTACGTGTTAAAACTGGAGCAAACACAATTGAAGGGACGCAAAAGAATTTTATCAACTAGTAGTGACGAAGAGTGGATTGACGAACAAGTGGTAGCGCAAACCTCTATGAACATCGACGAAGCCACGCCTAGCTCTAGTAGATTTCTGGCTAAGAGCAAGACTAATAAATTTTAATTTTTTTTTAATTTGAAGTTACTGAAGGTGTGAAGCTTGGCTTATGTAATGTGTGCAAAGGAAAAGTTACTAGAATTAAAATAAAGGACGGAAATACAACTGGCCTAAAAAAACATGTACTTTCTCGACATAAACGTGAATATGAAAAAAAGTTTGGAGGGGCTGATTCTCCAAAAACGATGACTATGCCGGAGATGTTTAAAAACGTAAGTACGTAGTTCTAATTAAAATAAAAATATAAAAATGCGGCAAACAATTAATTACATTTGCATCATAAATTCTTAAATTAGTATAAAAGTCGTTTGTGCGCTTTAGATTGAAGAATCCATGACCAAAACAAAGAATTTTGATGATCTAGCTGTAGCTTGGTTGGCGTCTAAATACCTGCTATTCAATTTCTTTGACGATTATGCAAAGCAAGATTTTTAAAAAATTTTAAATCCTACTGTTGTGTTGCCTAAGAAGGGCGCAATGAGAAATTTGGTTTTAAATACATTTAAAGCCATGCAAACCAAGGTAATCTGTCTTTTAAAAACTACAAAAAGCAAACTTTCGTTCACAGTAGATGGTTGGACATCTATTGCAAGCAAAAGTTACTATGGAATTACTTGTCATTATGTAGATGATGAATGGAAACTTCAATCCTTGGCTGTTGACTTTGCCCTTCTCATGAGAAACACACTGGAGAAGAGATTGCAAAGATTTTCTTTAATGTCATGTCGCAGTACGAAATTGCCAATAAAGTTTAAGGTATTACCATGGATAATGCAGCTGCAAATTCAAAATTTATTGAGGAACTAGGAAAATTATTAAGAGATACCAATATTGTTTTTGATACTGAAACACAACATTTCCTTTGTTTTGCTCATATCATAAACTTAGGAGTTCAAGATGTACTAAAATTATTAAAATTCCAAAACTTTGAAAGTGACATAGAAATTGAGGATGAAGATGAGATTGAAGACGACACTTCAGTAATCGGTAAATTAAGAATAATCTTCATTAAAATTCGACGATCTGAACAATGGAAAATTACATTGAAAAACTGTTGTGAAACAACAAATGTAAAATATCTTACGCCTTGCATCGATGTTTCAACCCGTTGGAACTCCACTTACGATATGATCAAAATGGGTTTAGATATGCAACTAGCTTTAAACGTTCTATGCGAAAATAATGATGATTTGAAAAATTTTAAAATGCATGCAAAGGATTGGGCTGTGTTAAACCGAGTACCTAAGTTTATTCCTACGAAATTTCAAATTTGTGTCGACAATTCTTGGTGGTGAGAAATATGCTACTTTGCCGTCTGTAATAGTAGCTTTTAATATGTTATTAGACAAAATAGAATTATTGGTGCAAGAGCTTGACAATACAGAAAACAGAAGCGAAAACCGACGAACAATTATTATTAGCGTTCCAAGCAGGTAGGGACAAACTACTAAAGCATTATAAAAAAAGTAATTGGATTTACTGCACACACCTCGATCAGATGATGATTTTAATTCTGATCAGCTTCAGAAAGACCATGCACTCGATGAACGTACTTGACATTGGTGCATTGTACGAAAGCGAACCCCAAACATGAATATTCCTGTGCAAAAAGAGCTACCAAAAGTGAAAATATCTTAGATTGGTGGGCGAATCATGAATGTACCTTCCCAAATCTTTCCAGAATGGCAAAAGATTTTTTTGTCTATCCCTGCGACTTCTTTACCAGTGGAAAGATTATTTTCCAAAGCTGGATTGATTATCCGCAAACATATGAATTCATTAAATGACGAATCAGCACGAAGTTTGCTTTGTATTAATTCTTGGATAAAATGCGACTTGAGAGAAAAAATTGTATAAGTTATAATTTGTATTGTAATTACTAATTACTAATTATGTCTTTTGCCTTGTTCCATCGCATCTGCGATACGATTTTAAATGCATATACTAATTTGGTTTTCATTTCAATGATATCTTTATCTTTTATAAAATGTTTATATTATCATATTTTAGAAATAAAAATGTTCAGTTCAAACGAAATAAATTGCAGTTTGTGTTACATGTTTAGTATGACTGTCGAATGTTGTAACATCAACTTTTACTTTGCATATTAAAAATCTGTTGAGACTCTCGTCGATACCGAGACCGAGACCGAGACCTACAAAATTTTTCGAGACCGAGACTGAGACTTGGCAGTTCAACCGAGATCGAGATCGAGACCACTATAGGTCTCTTCACTACTTGTAAGATTTAAAGGATTTGCCTTCGGCTCATTCTTTAAACTTTCTCAAGCGTACCAAAAAGTGGTACTTTAGCTACTCGTTGTGTAAATATCCATTATGGCTCTAGAGCCTATAAAGTGGCTGAACAGTATAACAAGCGCCAACAATGTAGTATAGCAGCACCAACAATCTGCATAGAAACCATAGCACACCAAATATTCACGGTGCCATGACGCAGTGGTCTGTAGCCAAAATACTCAATCCTTACATTTTGTCTATTTTGAGAACCAAAATAAAATAAAACGTTGTATGTACCACGTGCCTAATCGCGCTTTAAACATTGCTTCGTGCTATAATCTATAGATTATGCCCTGAATACATAAATAACTAAAACAACCTACCCTTTCAATAATTTAAATAATCTAATTATAAACAATCACTCAGACATAGCTAAAGCACTTAATGAATATTTTATTAACGTTAGCATAATGCTTATCACAAATACTAAAATAAAGAAAACATATCCAATATAATCAGCACAATGCTCAAAAATAACAATATATTATACCTGCAGAGACTGTAACCGTTATTAATGGTTGATAGAATAATAAAGCCCCTGGCATAGATTCGATTACTTCTGAAACGCTAAAAGCAATTTCAACTGTTATCGCACCACCTCTTGCAATGGTATTTAACAACTGTTTTTTAACATGCTACTTTGCCACGTTCCGGAAAACAGCTGCATTAATAATCACATATAAAAACGGAGCCATAAACTGTATTAATAATTACAGGCCTATCTCTATAATATCAAATACAGCAAAAATGTTTGAAAAGCTGATTCAAGCTATAAGATTTTTTTCATATCCTCAATTCGGATTTATTCAAAATAGAAGCACAGGTGATAAAATCTCTTTATTATGCAGACATATCTATAATGCTTTGGATAACTGGAGGCCTTGCAATTCCGTTTTTCTTGACTTAACCAAGACATTTGATACGGTGAATCATGATATTCTGAAATTAGAAATGGAAAAGGACCTGCATTGAACTTGTTTGAACATTACTTAACAAGTAGACTGCAACTTGTAACAATTGATACGCACCAAAGTAGTTATAAAACAATAACATGCGGAAAATATTCCAGAAATGTGCTAGTTCAGTTTTTGCAAATTGTAAAAAATATTATTGGCCCTGATAAGAATTTGTAAAACGGTATTAAAAATAGTGTTAGCCTTTATTCAAACAACAAACTGTAATCAGAACAGGCTTGGAAATAATGCAAAACAATGTAAGATCGAAGACAAACCATTAGGGAAAGGAAGCAAAGGTGCGAAGTGGTGTTAATTTTGGTTTCCCCAATTAATAATTATTAATACGTGAATAAATACCCTTTTCCCAATTCAGTGTGTTTGAAATTAATTCTATATCTTTTGGGTACGCTGCAGTAGGTTGCATTGATTTGTAGCATCTGTGCAGAGGTATAGAAAGTGTTTGGTGCATCGAGCGTTGGCTGGTTTGTTAAAATTGTGTACGAGCTTCGAGTAATGTAATTGGAACCCTATGAGCTAAAGATAAGCAGCGACCTTTATGGGAAGCAATTAGATCCTTAGCTGTGACACAACGGCTGAATTGGAGACGTTTTTCGCCGCGGTCCATCAATAGGAGTCGTTCTGCAGGTCATCAGCGGCTTGTATTTGCAGACCAACGGAGAAACAGGCGCCTATACATCGTAGGCGTTGTTGAGGGCTCGATTTAAGCCCTAGTTTCCATAGCAAAAGCAACAGAAAGATCAGGAAAATGTATCCTAAAAGGTTGAATTAAGGATTTTCAAGTGGCGTCGGTTTAATGTTTACTTCCGGCAGACGCGTCATCTAAGGGTTTTTTGTTTGTGACGTGTATTTACTTATTGCTATTGTTATCACCCAGGTAACGCTTTAATTATGTTGTTACTGATATTTGTCGAGTAATAGCGAATTCGTTGTTTCGAAATTGTGAGGATGGATCGCCATATTTGAATTTGTTTCCCATTAGTTAAACTTTCCAGTATTGTAGCGTTCCCAGTGGTAAAATAAGCATTGTCAAAGAGCTTGCAATTTTAAATTATTAAAAATATGGCACGATAATTATTTTGATAGCAAATGTATTTGCAATCATTTATACAACTCAAGATAATACCATGTGTTCAAAAAGAAATTACATAAGAGTTAGCCATGAAAAATAAAATTCATGTCAACAGCAATCTTAGAATTTTCAATGTCTATATCAGCGTATAATATAAACTTACAGTAACAACAACAGTGATGACAGTTACTGAATTCTAAAGCTTATTGTTGACATTACTTCTATTTTCCATGGCCAACCCTTATGTAATTTCTTTTAGAACACAGCGTATTTGCTAGAATGTAGAAACCCAACCCCTTGAGATTATTAAAGTCTTGTATTTGAATAATAACATCCACAACAAGTAATAAACCGCTAGAATATATATAAAAGAATTAAAAGCAATTTTAGCAATAAATAAACTGTTTTTCTTATGCACTATTTCAGTCGCTTCTCTCGTATGGCATAATACGTTGGGGACAGCTAGATTTTATAACGAGCGAGTATCAATTTTAGGTAAATCAGTTTTATATCCCTCAAAATTAGTCTTTGCTAATTCTAAGAAAATGAATTTGTAACAACTGTATTATAATTCTACCTTAAGATATATATAGAAATATCCAGAAGTTATTAAATTATAGTCACGTGAATAAAATTGATGCTATACCACATAGAGCTAACAAAACCATGATGCAGAGATGATTCCTTTACTATATTCAAAAATTCACAATAAATTTCACAAATATCTAAAAGCATATAACTTAAATTTGCATAAAAACAACTGCGATAACAAAATAAAAAACTTATTGCAGACCTATTGATTCATTTATTCACTTATCTATTTAATATCTTTTCATGTTTTAGTTGCAGTACATAACGTTTATGCTACAATTCATCTGGTAATATTCCATATAAAACCACAGACAGATGTTCTTTTACAGCTAAGTGGTATATACTTCAATTATATATTATTTTCCAATTAATGTGTGTATTAATCAGTAAGTTGTATTTTATTGTCAAGAATTGATAGGGCTAAGAGAAAGATTATGTACCACACACTTTTTTATACGCTAAAGGGAAAATGATATGTTATTATTCTCTCTGCGTTGTTCTTGATCTGTTCACATAGTCGCTATCTCGTATGTAACTGCCGGCAAAGTGCAGGTTGTTTGTTTGTAGTGTAATGTCTTCTTCTCGGCCGTTTTGCTTATGAAAGGTCGTCCTCCGTTTCTTAAAAAAAAAGAAAGAAAAGGATGTGTAGTGCAAAGTTTTATAACATATGGAGCAGAAGTATTAAATATAAATTTAATAAATCGAAGCAAACTGCTATCAATCGAGATCAATTGCTTACCATAGGTTGTAGAAAGTCAAGACAGGTCAGAATACGAAATGTTACGATAAGAGAAATGATGGAAATGGAAGGAGATACGATTGACAAAGTGTAAAAACAACAATTGGTATGGTATGAACACAGAAGTAGGATGAAAGAAACAATATCGTGGAAAAAGATACTAACATGGATACCCCCAGAAAAGAGAACGAGGACTACCTAGATGAAGCTAGAGAGATGAAATAGAGGAAGCCATGACCCAAAGAGACTTCACGCAAGAAGACATGTGCCATATGGCCCAATTTATGCTTAATTTTAGTGCAAGAACTGTTGGCAACAGCTTACACATACTAAATGAATAAATAAATCAGAAAGGAATTGAAACTGAGGCCGGAAAGATGGCGCCAGCTGTAAAAATCTGCATACTATAGAAGCTGGTCGTCCTTAGCTTCTATAATTTACACCTGCTCAATCTCCTACTTTTAGTCCTCTCTCTTCTATGGCGTTGCAAACGTGTGTTTTCTTTTTTACTCTCGGAGCCCATTTAAAGGCACGTAGTGGCGGATTTTTTTCTAGCAATGTTTAAATATGCTCCTACTATCCTACAAGCGCAAAGTGGTTCAGGTGTATTATGGTGGGGAAACTGATCTCTGTGTCCTTTCAAATTCGTTAGGTTGTCTACTTATCCAGTTGTTTTTTGTATGCGTCGTATGCAGAAAATTAGATGTTATCAGAACTCATTGTTTTGGTTTTAGTGAAGCTCATTTTAAGTTCTACTTATTTAGATATTCGGTTTAGCTGCTGTAACATTTCTATTAGTTCGTCAGAATTGCTTGAAGTGATAACGATGTCGTCAGTAAAACGTAGGTAGCTCCATCGATTTTCACACCCATGCTAAAACTAATCAGTTTTAATGAAATTGCATCTCTTTTAAGCACTCTCCTTTTTTTTGCACATCTAGAGTGCATTCTGGTACTAAGCCTACGTGAAAAGTACGTTGCACTTGATTCTTCATGGTTCAATCAGTTGTATATTTCTTAATCTGTTTGTAGCTTTCCCATTTCACCTTTCTTCAGCACACTTTGTTACTGATGTTTGTATCCTGAGACCGTTGAACCATTCAACAGGTGATGGTAATAAAACAATCTAAAATTGCAACATTTCAATATAAACAGGATAGCGAGCTGTATAGTCTATAACTAATAGCGTTCATCACAGCTGAGCTAGTTTGCAGGAGGGTGTGTTGACACTAAAACGGTCCAAAACAAAATAAAAACGCTAAAAATCTAGCTTGAACAATTCCCCAGTGCTTTGATAATTGGAACTTACATTGAATCGAAATTTTCAAAAATAAATTTACCAGACGTAGGCTTTTTGATAAGCTGTAAACTGTTATTTCCAATACATACAGACAAACAATATAGGAAGAAATCTCCGAAATAAAATATTAAATCTATGATGTCTAAGACAAGGTGCCTAAATAATTGAGGCGAACCCAATATTAAACATCCCACGTGTACAAGTAGCGTTCACAGCGTAAGGTGTGTATGTTAAATTAAAATATAAGTTTAACGCACAAATAAATAATACGAAGGTAGGTAGAAAATACACATATAAATCGCTAATATATCAATAAACTATAAATCAGGCATTAACAGAAAAAATTCAATATCGTCAATTCTTCTAACTTACTCAGGGTAATACATTTTGAATTGCGGCAAAAACGTTTAATTAGAATGAAGTAAGGCTATAGCGTATCTATTGAATCCAGCGTCCTACGAAAAAAACTACGAATTCGAAGTAAAGAAAGGGCCAAAATTACAATTAGAAGCTTCAATAAGCCATCAAATCCCGAGAATCTATAAAACCACAAACTCGAAAATATATCCCATCCAAAAACTAGAAATCCAAATCTAGAAAGCTATGAAACAATATAATGAGATTAGCGTATAGAAGTGGAGTGCATTTCGAAAAACTCACTTTAGGTGTAAATCGGCCTAGCGATCCATCTTCAGTTCGAAGTAGAATAATACGGAAGTACTGACTTATTAAAAACCATCTGAAATAAGAGGAGACTGCGTAAAGACAGATTAAATAAATAAATAACGTATTTATTTTGGTGTAGGATACATAAATACATGGTATGCAGTAGAAAGTTATAATAATATTTAGTGTATTCCCACCAAAACCACAAGGTTTAATTCAGTAGGACTGTTTTTCACCTAAACCTTGAAATTCTAAATAAACAGGGTATTCAGCTAATGCCTACATTAACTAAAAAGAAAATATGTACCTATACTAAATTGCAATCTGTTACTTAGCGAAGCCATATGAATAAGAACAACTAGCTGTATGCTATTAGAAGGCAACATGTTACGAAGTCTTTGCTAGGAGATATTTAAAGTATTGTTTCTTAAAGGCAGTAGTAGACCATTCTTTTAACGAATATGGAATTTCATTGTATATATTGCTGATGTTGTATTGAAATGAACGTTCAAATAGAGTGGTTTTGTGCAGGGGCGGTTTAATAAGACCCTTGTATCTTAAATTTAAATTGTGTACATCTGTTCGAAAGTTTATCTTATTAATAGATAAGGCGGTGTCTTATTAATAATTATTTTATGATAAAGTGAAGCTGTATGTAATAAGGGTCTGTTATGCATGTTAATCCATTTAGCGTCTGTTAATTTGGGTGAAATATGGTCAAATTTACGAATACCTTAAATAAATCTTAAGCAGGAATTTTGAACTCCCTGTACTCTTCCAGCAGCATCATAATCTACGCATGGTGAATATATCTCAGAACAATATGAGAACTGGAAGAGCACTAGAGCATCACACAGCAGTTTTTTTTGTCCTCAGTCAGATACAATCTATGCGGATACAGTAGTTTTAGGTTCAGGTATGCTTTTTGCATACATTTATTTATATGAGTCCTGTATCTAAAACTATTACCCAAGACAAGGTCAAAATTTTTCGGGTCGTGTACACAACGTCGACTGCCCACAACGTCGACCAGGTATTTTAAACGCCCACAACGTCGACCGTGTCCACAACGTCGACGGGGGTTTGTTGGCCACAGCGTCAACCATGCCCATAATGTCGACCTGTCTTCAGGGACACAACGTCGACCGTGCCCACTACGTCGACTAGTATAAAATGACTCTACGTACATCGCGGCGGTAGCGTCGCGGGCGACATTACCCGAGAAATTCAAGACTTTGCAGCGTCGCATCGTCGACTCCAGAACACGTATATGGAACGAGGGACGCAACGTCGACCATGCCCATAACGTCGACCCGCCTTAAGGGACATAAGGTCGACCGTGGCCATATCGTCGACTCGTCTTGAGGGACGCAACGTCGACCGTGCCCATATCGTCGACTCGTCTTGAGGGACACAACGTCGATCGTGCCTATATCGTCGACTTGTCTTGCGGGACGCAACGTCAACCATGCCCATAACGTCGACCCGCCTTAAGGGACACAAGGTCGACCGTGGCCATATCGTCGACTCGTCTTGAGGGACGCAACATCGACCGCGCCCATATCGTCGACTCGTGTTGAGGGACGCAACGTCAACCATGCCCATAACGTCGACCTGCCTTAAGGGACATAAGGTCGACCGTGGCCATATCGTCGACTCGTCTTGAGGGACGCAACGTCGACCGTGCCCATATCGTCGACTCGTCTTGAGGGACACAACGTCGATCGTGCCTATATCGTCGACTTGTCTTGCGGGACGCAACGTCAACCATGCCCATAACGTCGACCCGCCTTAAGGGACACAAGGTCGACCGTGACCATATCGTCGACTCGTCTTGAGGGACGCAACGTCGACCGTGCCCATATCGTCGACTCGTCTTGAGGGACGCAACGTCAACCATGTCCATAACGTCGACCCGCCTTAAGGGACATAAGGTCGACCGTGGCCATATCGTCGAATCGTCTTGAGGGACGCAACGTCGACCGTGCCCATATCGTCGACTCGTCTTGAGGGACACAACGTCGATCGTGCCTATATCGTCGACTTGTCTTGCGGGACGCAACGTCAACCATGCCCATAACGTCGACCCGCCTTAAGGGACACAAGGTCGACCGTGCCCATAACGTCGACCCGCCTTAAGGGACATAAGGTCGACCGTGGCCATATCGTCGACTCGTCTTGAGGGACGCAACGTCTACCGTGCCCATATCGTCGACTCGTCTTGAGGGACACAACGTCGATCGTGCCTATAACGTCGACTTGTCTTGCGGGACGCAACGTCAACCATGCCCATAACGTCGACCCGCCTTAAGGGACACAAGGTCGACCGTGGCCATATCGTCGACTCGTCTTGAGGGACGCAACATCGACCGTGCCCATATCGTCGACTCGTCTTGAGGGACACAACGTCGATCGTGCCTATATCGTCGACTTGTCTTGCGGGACGCAACGTCAACCATGCCCATAACGTCGACCCGCCTTAAGGGACACAAGGTCGACCGTGCCCATAACGTCGACCCGCCTTAAGGGACATAAGGTCGACCGTGGCCATATCGTCGACTCGTCTTGAGGGACGCAACGTCTACCGTGCCCATATCGTCGACTCGTCTTGAGGGACACAACGTCGATCGTGCCTATAACGTCGACTTGTCTTGCGGGACGCAACGTCAACCATGCCCATAACGTCGACCCGCCTTAAGGGACACAAGGTCGACCGTGGCCATATCGTCGACTCGTCTTGAGGGACGCAACATCGACCGTGCCCATATCGTCGACTCGTCTTGAGGGACACAACGTCGATCGTGCCTATATCGTCGACTTGTCTTGCGGGACGCAACGTCAACCATGCCCATAACGTCGACCTGCCTTAAGGGACGCAACGTCGACCGTGCCCATATCGTCGACTCGTCTTGAGGGACACAACGTCGATCGTGCCTATATCGTCGACTTGTCTTGCGGGACGCAACGTCAACCATGCCCATAACGTCGACCCGCCTTAAGGGACACAAGGTCGACCGTGGCCATATCGTCGACTCGTCTTGAGGGACGCAACGTCGACCGTGCCCATATCGTCGACTCGTGTTGAGGGACGCAACGTCAACCATGCCCATAACGTCGACCCGCCTTAAGGGACATAAGGTCGACCGTGGCCATATCGTCAACTCGTCTTGAGGGACGCATCGTCGACCGTGCCCATATCGTCGACTCGTCTTGAGGGACACAACGTCGATCGTGCCTATATCGTCGACTTGTCTTGCGGGACGCAACGTCAACCATGCCCATAACGTCGACCCGCCTTAAGGGACACAACGTCGACCGTGGCCATATCGTCGACTCGTCTTGAGGGACGCAACGTCGACCGTGCCCATATCGTCGACTCGTCTTGAGGGACGCAACGTCAACCATGCCCATAACGTCGACCCGCCTTAAGGGACATAAGGTCGACCGTGGCCATATCGTCGACTCGTCTTGAGGGACGCAACGTCGACCGTGCCCATATCGTCGACTCGTCTTGAGGGACACAACGTCGATCGTGCCTATATCGTCGACTTGTCTTGCGGGACGCAACGTCAACCATGCCCATAACGTCGACCCGCCTTAAGGGACATAAGGTCGACCGTGGCCATATCGTCGACTCGTCTTGAGGGACGCAACGTCGACCGTGCCCATATCGTCGACTCGTCTTGAGGGACACAACGTCAATCGTGCCTATATCGTCGACTTGTCTTGCGGGACGCAATGTCAACCATGCCCATAACGTCGACCCGCCTTAAGAGACGCAAGGTCGACCGTGCCCATATCGTCGACTCGTCTTGAGGGACGCAACGTCGACCGTGCCCTTATCGTCGACTCGTCTTGAGGGACACAACATCGATCGTGCCTATATCGTCGACTTGTCTTGCGGGACGCAACGTCGACCGTGCCCATAACGTCGACTCGTCTGGAGCTACGTCAGGGCTTAATATGATTTTACCTAAAATGTAATTTTTCTTAACCCCACGCATTCATTCTTTCTTATGCCGTAGATACATTTTGAATAAATTATCGTATATTGTTACCTGTTTGACAGAATTTGTTGGACCTTCTATATTATAAAGAAGCATTATACACCAGTTACGCAATTCTGTAGCTAGGAATAGACCATCAATATAATATCACTATAACTTTCTTAATGTGAAAATTATATTAGTTCTTTAACAAAAAATCTGGTGTGATACACTCACACAACTTCCTTTTACAGTGATCTTATAATTAGCCAAAAATTTGATTTTAAATTTTTAAGAATTTGCAAAAATTTTTCAAAAATTACAAATTCTGCAAAAACGGTACAAAGTAAGCGTTCGTTGAAGAGACAAATTTTCTCTTGAATTTTAAGCTGAATTAAAAAATGTAATAATATACAGGGTGTTCTGTTTAAAATAGGAGTTAATGAAAAATAGAAAAGAAACAAAGTCAACCCATTTTAGAAGTATTTGACTGGAAAATCATTTATCTCGCATCAATACACATTCAAAATTTAATAAAAAAATCAATTAAGCGCGCCGAGATAACGCTATCACAGATCGCATCGGGCCGCAAGTCGGGGTTCTCGAAGTTTTTATTTGGGACCCATAACGAGGTGGGGACTAAATTATTGAAATAAACGTTAGCGGGCAATCGAAAAGGGGCTGAAAACGGTCATACTCAACTAAATTCCCCAAATGTTTTGCTCGGGAAGTTTTGGCGTCAAAAAAAAAGTCTGCACCAGGCAGTATCTTCAGATTTATATTCAGAGGAATGTCGAGACGCGTACAAATCCCCTAACCAAAGGGTGAAAAGTGCCTAGACATCAATAAGCACCTGCTCCAAAATCGCGTGCTGGAACAGCGCCAAAAACTTCCAACGACCTTATTCGATCGAACGCCGGGACAAGATGCCAAATTTTCGCATCGCAAACGTTCAACAATGTGCAACGGTGGCGTATCAAAAATGCGCAATATCCGAACGCAATTCGAAAAATATCGAACATACAGTAAAGCGAAAATTAATGGTAACAAAATATCGAGAACACAGTAAAGCGAAGATTGACGGTAACACACTATTCACCAATAAATGAAGGTAGGAAAAATCTAAAAGCAGCATCGCTGCAAATTTTTACTTCCTTTTACAATAAAGGAAGTATTGGATTCACCCCAAAAATTCGAAATTGAGTTTTCAACGGATCTTCACGTTTTAGAGTCCCCTGATCCCAAAAAACATATTTTTTTTCATTGGTCTGTCTGTTTTTCTGTGAACAGAATATCTCAAAAACGAAAAGAGGTATGGCATTGAAACTTCACATATAAGTTTTGTGTACTATGTAGATGCGACAGCAAGCTTTTGAAGAAAATCGCATAACCGCAAGTAGATATTTACTCTTGTGATTTTTCAGTTATTTTTCGATTTTTTAAAAACGGCTCTAACGATTTTTTTCAAACTTCACATTTTTATTACATTTTCAATGTGTATTGATGTGAGGTAAATGATTTTCCAGTCGAATACTTCTAAAATGGGTTTTTTTTGTTTTCTTTTATATTTTTTTTAACTCCTATTTTAAACAGAACATCCTGTATATTATTACATTTTTGAATTCAACTTAGAATTTTAGAAAAAATGTGTCTCTTCAACGAACGCTTTATTTTGTACCGCTTTTGCAGAATTTGTAATTTTTTAATTTTTTTTACAAATGCTTAAAAATTTAAAATAAAATTTTTGACTAATTATAAGAGAACTGTAAAAGGAAGTTGTGTGCGTGTATCACACCAGATTTATTGTTAAAGAATTAATATAATTTTCACATTAAGGAAGTTATAGTGATATTATATTGCTGGTTTATTCCTAGCTACAGAATTGCGGAACTGGTGTGTAATGCTTCTTTATAATATAGAAGGTCCAACAAATTCTGTCAAACAGGTAACAATATACGATAATTTATTCAAAATGTATCTACGGCATAGGAAAAAATGAATGCGTGGGGTTAAGGAAAATTACATTTTAGGTAAAATCATATTAAGCCCTGACGTAGCTCCAGATGAGTCGACGTTATGGGCACGATCGACGTTGTGTCCCTCAAGACGAGTCGACGATATGGGCACTGTCGACGTTGCGTCCCTCAAGACGAGTCGACGATATGGGCACGGTCGACGTTGTGTCTCTTAAGGCGGGTCGACGTTATGGGCATGGTTGACGTTGCGTTCCGCAAGACGAGTCGACGATATAGGCACGATCGACGTTGTGTCCCTCAAGACGAGTCGACGATATGGGCACGGTCGACGTTGTGTCTCTTAAGGCGGGTCGACGTTATGGGCATGGTTGACGTTGCGTCCCGCAAGACAAGTCGACGATATAAGCACGATCGACGTTGTGTCCCTCAAGACGAGTCGACGATATGGCCACGGTCGACGTTGTGTCCATTAAGGCTGGTCGACGTTATGGGCATGGTCTACGTTGCGTCCCTCGTTCCATATACGTGTTCTGAAGTCGACAATGCGGCGCTGCAAAGTCTTGAATTTTTCGGGTAATGTCGCTCGCGACGCTACCGCCGCGATGTACGTAGCGTCATTTTATACTAGTGGACGTAGTGAGCACGGTCGACATTGTGTCCCTGAAGACAGGTCGACGTTATGGGCACGGTCGACGCTGTGACCAACAAACCTCCGTCGACGTTGTGGACACGGTCGACGTTGTGAGCGTTCAAAATACTCGGTCGACGTTGTGGGCAGTCGACTTTGTGTCCAGGTCCCATTTTGTCCATCACCTGGTCAATATCGGATCGTAAAAATGAGCAATAATTCTGTGTGTCAGCAGCGTACATACTCATATTGCTATGTTTAACAAAATCAGAAAATGTTGAAGTGTATAAGGTATAGAGTAGTGGCTCAATAATCGAACATTGAGGCACGCCTTGCAATATGGTTCGTGCTGAGGAAAGATTACCGTCTATATTTACACTTTTAGTTCTTTTATTAAAGTAAGTTTGAAATAAATCTATTGAACGAAAATTCGATGTAATGAAGTATTGCAAACAACAGATCATGGTTAATCGTGTCAAATGCTTTACTATAATCTAATAAAGTAAGTATGGTTGATTTTCCAGTGTCCATTGCCGCAAGGATGTCATCTGTCACGCTGATTAAAGCAGTAGTACAGCTATAATAAGGGCGGAATCGTGATTGAATATCTGATAGTAGGTTTTTTGTATTTAAGTAATGCATTATCTGATTATTCATGATTTTCTCGAGAATTTTTGAGAAAGTAGGTAAGATACTTATAGGTCTAAGATCTAAATATTGCACCGGTTCACTAATTTTAGGTTTAATTGTTACAATAGCCTGCTTCCAAATGTCAGGATAAACGCTTTCTGTTGGACAGAAGTTAATTATGTGTGTTACGTAATTTTGTATAAGCGGGCAAGTTGCTATCATTTTAATATTAATGCCGTCCACACCTGTCGCGTTACTTCTGATATCCCTAATTCAGCGAATCACTTCATTTTCAGATACAGGTACAAAGGAAAATGTTGCAGCTTTTTCCCTTCTTAAGTTATTCAAGTAAAATTCATTTAAAATTTTATCTTCTTGTAGTTTGGGCACACTATCTATAAAAACGTTATTAATTTTATTTGGGTCCGATATATTTGCTGGAATTTTAAAAGGTTGGTGAATTTTTAACATTTAAGTGATTAAATTCGTTCCACAATTGTTTCGTTGCAGAATTTTTAGTTTTATAGGCAAAGTACGCTTTTTTCATTTATGATACTGGCGCTTGTCAGATTCTTTAATGATTTATGAAATCCTCAATGAACATTACTTTTCGACTTTTTAAATCTTAGTTTTGCATTGTCCCTTAATTTCATCATGAGTTTTACGTTGTCAGTTAGCCAAGGCATATATGGTTTTGTTCTTTTTATGGTTTTCCAAGGGGCAAGTTTATCAAACAATTTAATTAAATTGCTATTTAATATGTAAATTTTTGCATTAATATCATTTACGTAATATATTTGTGGTAAAGGTAATAGCTTAAAGTCATTTATAAATTTATTTAAATTAAACTTTTTGTATCGGTTCTGACAACAGGGGCTTTC
Source organism: Agriotes lineatus (assembly GCA_940337035.1). Taxonomy (NCBI): domain Eukaryota; kingdom Metazoa; phylum Arthropoda; class Insecta; order Coleoptera; family Elateridae; genus Agriotes; species Agriotes lineatus. Next base: position 91,317,522 of record OW679203.1, read on the forward strand.
TTAGGTACCTCTGCAGCGATAGTACAATATATGAGTTCGTAATCAGATTCATTATTAACCTCCACCCCCGAATATTTAACCAGAGAGGGATCAGACGATAAAATGACATCAATAAGAGATTCGGAATCTAGAGTAATTCTAGCTGGTTCTGAAATATGTTGCATTAAATTAAGACATTCCAAGAATTCAGTAAAATACCTAGTGTGTGGATTTGATTTTGCTAGTAAATTAATATTTATGTCCTCCATGCAAAATATTTTTTCCGAGACAGTTGTACACAATGTAAACGATGTTTCAAGTTCATCCACAAACGTTTTATAATTTGTAGATGGTGGTCTGTAGGTTACACCAAAAACGTATGTTTCAAATTTGTTTTTAATCGTAAACCATAATTGTTCAATGTTATTACTTATATTGATTATTTTGTATTTCAGAAGGTTTCTTATGTAAACCGCTACACCGCCACCTTGACTATTTCGATTTTGCCATATCAAATCATAATCGTCAATTGCAAGACTTTGGTTACTTATGTTTGGTGAAAGCCATGTTTCTGATAAACAAAATATGTCGTAAGTTGTGATAATGTTTCGAATGTAATCCATTCTTGGTAACAATGACCAAATGTTTAAGTGGGCTGCTCTTATGCTGCTAGTATTCATATGTCTTCGCTGTCAAAAACAAAATATAAACTGGGACAAATACTAGTTTGAAAAATTAAAAACTAAAATTTAATTGAAGTTCCGTGCGACAACCGAGAATTTGGTTAAGACGGTGTTTGAAATATTACGGGCTAACCGCATACATTACTTTATTAAGAGCGCATTTAGTTCAGCCTGAGTATTAAGTTTATGAATAATGTTGTTTAACTTCACAAATATTACGTCATCGTTAGTCTACACTGCGTTATGACTAAATTTCTTTACAGCTGATTTTACTAGCTCCATTCTCCTCCATATAAGATCCTCGGATGGCTATTCTAGATCCTTTCAGCTTACTTTTGTTTCTGAATATATGCTTTTTGATGCTTCGTTGAACGAATTTAACGATTATATGCCGATGATCACTTTCTTTGCCTTTTAAACGATGACTTATGTCAATAGCGTTATCGGGTATAAGTTCAATACCAAGCCTGTCCCTGCAGATTTTGATAACTGCTTGGTCCGTATACTCATTGGGCTCTTCAGGTACGCCAAATAGTCGTAGGCTATTTTTTCGTGTATATTGTTTGTATCCATCAAGAATTTCATCAGATTCAGCTACGGTTATTGCAAGCTGCTTCTCCAATTGGGTAACTTTTTCCTCGAGGCGCTTAATAGTTTCCCCCAAATGGGTTTTTATGGAGTTGCTGATGATACTCTCCCTTTTTTCCCAAAACAAGTCACTATCTAAGAGTTTATCTACCATATTTTGGGACAGGTTATCACCACCACTATCATCTGCAACACTTGGTGCACCACGATTTTTCTTGTAGTAGACATCTTAATAATGTAAATAACAAACTAAACTTTTAATAATATATTTGCAGCTGCGGCGCGCACGTCTGCTTAGCTCCGCGGTCGCATTCGAAGGGGGGGGAAGGGGTTATAACGCTATCCGTGCATAGATCCACCAGATGCTGTTTTTCTATATTCCATGTAACAACCAACAAATAAGAATAGGGAATATAACGGAGATACAATAACCATTAAATTACAAATCCCTCATGAAGGTGGAGACTCGAGATTTCCGAACATTTCAATGACTTTTTCAGAACTCAGTGAGACGAAACAACCCTAGAAAAAATAACCGCAGAAGAAAGTCACTAAGCAAGTGCACAAGATCTCATAGCGGGGAAACGAATAACTTTGCGAAATAGAGCAGACGATGCGTAAAATCTACAGTAAACTCATGAAAAGCTAAGGTAGTACGAGATATCGCGAGCAGATTAAATTAGATAAGCCACAGAACGTAATAACGAAAATAATCTTGCAAGTAAAGTTACACGTGTGTGACAAGAGACACTGCTGAAGTATTCATGCTTAATAAATAAACAAAGAGTCACTACCGGTATACGAGCATATACTTTACCTCCCAAACTTCAAAACAAACATTTCGTAATTTAATAATAGGTTAATATTGAACCGCCAGAGCTAATAATCAAGATAACGCTTTTAAAGAAGCTTAACAAAACCAGGAAACATCGCATTACTTGATGAAGGAGAATGCGAGAATTCAAATCAAGTACATAACAGCTACTAAATTTAATTTTAAAAGTAGCAGACGGAACTATATCTTTTAAACAAAACCTAGCAATTAAGTAATTTGTTAGGAAAAGCTACTGGTGAGATAAAGCACTAAGGCTAAGTTAGAAAATAAAGCAAAAATAGGTGCTTACGTCAAAATTGACGTAACAATTCCTGTGCCATTGTTTCAGTTAGTTGATATATTATTTAATAGATTCTGGCTTTTTCATTGCTTCTTCCGAATATCTTTCTTCTCTCGCTTTTACTTCGTGAGAATAAAGTCGGGGTATTCTGACTAATTTACTTCCTTCTTGCCGAATGTTTATTTTAAAACAGGCTTGAACTAAGCCATAATCACTTCCCCTGTCAAATTGGGGTAAGATACATCAGTATATATTTTTCGATTGTTGAGACTGAGACATGCCCAGTTCAAATTTATCAGTTTCCGAATGCATGTGTTGAGAAAGATCATACTTCAATTTCAAAGAAAGTTGACAATCTTCCTTCAGTCATTCCTTTTTTTCTCATCGTAGTTTCCTACGTATTCCGTATCATTCCGCGTTTTATTTTAAATTTTAGTGGCGAAATCTCCAATTAGCAATGGCACAGTGTGTCTGTTTTCATGGTATTACCAAAGCTCTATCTTTATACAGCTGCAACAGTCCCTCGTCTTTGTGAGAATTTGTTGGGGCATTGTATTAGAAAACTATATTGATTATTTAGCGCGGCATAGATCTATAGAGGCATTTTATTAGTACAGTATATTTGGTAATTATCGGAAGTGAGGGCGTTAATATAACTTCTAATAATTGTAAAAATTCCAGAACAGGAACTTACCAATTGATGAAACCAAACCACTGTAAACCTTTTCAAGATCCTCTGCAATTCTTGGTTTAAGAACATTATACTAATGCACCTCCGCTTCGCATTCCTTTACAATCCTATTGATATCAGTAACTGGATTAAAACTACAAGGCTTCAAGAACTTCTCGCGATGTTCAGCATTGTTCTAATTAAATCATCTACTACTGTCATCTCGAAGTGATAAATAATTCGAAAAAAATTATTTTATGGTCGTTCAGAAAATGCTGTATGGAGCTATAACAACTGCAAGAGGACACAGCGGATACTCGTTTCAACAGCTAAAGAAAAAAGACTGATATAATTAACAGATGGTGTAAAAGGAACTTGACCTTGCTCGCTTGAGTGTATTTGAAATACCACTACAATATAAGCTGCTTTGTGCATGTATATTCTTTATTGTTTGTTAGTAGATTACAATAATTAGATATAGCAAAGTGGGTGAAAGTGGAGCGTACGCAAGGACACTTGCAAGGCGTACGCCGTGTGTTCTTAGTTTCCAAAGTTTGGACCAGTGTTACTTAATGGTTAACGTCTCTACATTTTCCTAGGAAAATTATAAAACAACGAAGTATTGTAATATGGGCTTGATGATATTAATTTTGTCATCATTCAAGGCGAGTGATTGATATATGATTTACGAGCAGCCGTTGGAGCTACGAGCTGTGTGGATTCTCGAAGTCAGCGGGTGTAACATAGTTTCTACTTTTTTATGAGTCTTTTAAACAAAAATGCGTAGTTAATTCTCAGTATAAATGTGTAGCTGAAGAAGCTGTCTGCGTGTGGTTTAATTATTGTCAGCATGAAGTCGTGTTAGAAGCAGCTGTTTGATTCGTTTTTTGGTACTTAGTACTAGTTGGTATTGGTCTTTTCCCACGTACTAACTTTTAATTTGAATAAGACGTCTCATACACTTTAATGTTTAAATAATTATTTCTCTTGTTTGTTCAGCTAGCTAGCTCAGTGAACATGAAATCCTTGTAATTACGTTAATTCGCAGCTGTGAAAGATCATTGTTACCAACACAGGAAGCTGGTTCGCCCCTGTAGTGTGCTCGAGATGGAACTGAAATCAAACAATGCACAAGAGGAAAGCTAATTTGTTTGCAATATGCATATTGACTTTAAAGCGCAAATAAAAGCACTCAGCCTTGGACAAGCTTTTAGAAAAAACCTACGTGTTAGATAGCTCTGGATATTCGCAAGTACGTTGCAAATATACATGAATAAAGTAAAAAACATCACCAAAAGTTGAAATAATTGTCTTTAAAAACGTAAATGACAAAAGTGCCTTCAAAGACACTATCCTAAAGCCAAACCTGTTTAAATCGATAGTGATCTACACACATACTATTCTTATATGGAGAACATCTTTGCGCGCTTGTAAAAGCTTCTAACAGCTGTAATCTTTCGACTATCGAATTACTAACGATCCTCAAAGTCACACTAGATTGCTTCATCCAAACTCTGAACAGTGTGATGCGTGGACACCTCAATGTGCTTCAGAATTTGTTTACTCACCGGCACACTATATAATGCAATGACCTGGCCGTCTGTTTGTTATTATTTCGGTACAAAATTAATAAGTTAAATTAGAGCAAATAACCACACAATGCTCAGGTTGATTTTTATACTGTGCTCACTTTGCCTGTCAGTAATTTAAGGCTAGTTAAAATGCTGATGTTCAAAATAAAATGGTTGAATGCTCCTTTCTTACTATTTTATGGAACTACAATATTAGTTAAGCCAGCTATCGGCAAACACAAAACTGCTTATCTCAGGTTGGGCTCAGAATTTTACTATATTCACAAATTAGTAGTTCATTTTAGATTATTCGTCCTTGAGTAGCTCATATACGTGGTTCTGGTTGATAATATTTACAATCTGTCAGATGACACAAAAACTTCGCCAGTGCAACAGCGATTACTTGAGTGCTTTAAAAAAATCGTGAAGTTACCAAGGAAACGTCAAATAATTTGATTTAATTATCACTTAGCAACAAAACCCCTACTTCATTGTTACAGGAATGACGTAGATAGGACGTCATCCATTCACTTGTTTCTGCTGCTTGGAAATCCGCCAATTTCACAACATTTTATGATGCTATGCAATTTTTGGATTACTACTGCGTAGCTGGACCCTTGGATATGCGATAGGCCTCTTCAGCAAGGTTCAATCTAGTATTTTAATAAGTTTGCCGGACTCTGACGGTCGATTTTACAGATAGTTCCAACTTCGTACAGATATCCAAACTTGGCACGAATATGATCGGAGATAACGCTGCTGGAAACACTCTCCAGGCTGCACATTTTACTCAGGATGCTCCTGCAGACCCCACTGATGTGATGCAGTGCAGACCTCTGGCTTCAGATGATTCCTTGAGCCGGAAACGATGTTGAAAAGTTTCAGTTGTCGGCTGCCGATACTCCCTCCGAGAGAAATTGGGAAAATTTAAATTTTACCTCGTGGAACTGGCTACAAACGCTCCCACTGTTGCACGGTGATGTGTACAATAAAATACACTTTTTATATTGGTAAATCACTTTTATTATTGTAAAAGTATCAATTTTGCCCATAACTGTCTTAATTTATTTTTTCAATTGTTTCTTATTTTTACAAAAACGAATAATTTCTGTTAATTAGAAATTAGTTTTGATAGCGAAATAAACAAATGGAGTAAAGTTTGATTACATAAATCTAAAATTAAAATTTTCTTTAATCTAAAAAAAATGTCCTTTGCTTATAACTTTCATTGTTCCTTCCGTTACACACACAAATGTTTTAAAATCACTGCTCTGATTTTTCACTTTGTCTTATTATTGCACTGGAAATTGAGTTCAAATTTACACATGTTGCCGGCCTTCCCTTTTTTTGGTTGCTTAATTTTGAGATTGCACTTTGCAATTTTCTATTATCCTTTATTCCGATCTCATTTACCTTTCAGATTGCTTGCCATTCACTGACCTGTACGTTTATTAATAATTACGCTCCATTAGTCTGCACATAACCAACATTTTGTGACAATTAATTTTGTTTGGCCTGGCGTTAAATATGCACAAACCTATTTTATTATATTACTTTATTAAAACTCTCTCAAATATGCTTTGCTTATGCGTACTTTTATCCGTTTAATTACTACTTCTCGCATCTCATTACCAATGCATTTAATACTTTTATTATTGTTTTAATTGCAAGTTTCATTAAACATCCAAACTTTGTGCTGAATTACATCGCTAAATCTAATTTAGAATAGAAAAGACATATAAGGTGTAAGGTAGATACCTATATCTTTTAATGTAAAAATAAGCACTACACGTAAGGGATACCAAGGCCCGTTTTAGGCCACGTAGTTTGATTCCCTTGAACATGCAAAATAGACAACCCAAAGTGCAGGTACATGGATAACGTACTTGTGTAGTATATGTAGCTATCCCCATTCTCTGAATACTTCGAAGAATACTATACATTTACGTTACAAGTGAAGATGTATCTTGGGTTGCCTATTTTGGATGTTCAGGAGGAACGAGTTACGTGGTCCACCCGGTATATCTGTCAATCTGTCATTTAATTTTCGTGCGTCATAAATTTATGAGATAAGAAATGTCTTCAAGCGAATATAAGTATCGAAATAGTCATAAAATATATCTGCGTTGTTTTCTTACATTATAATTAACACTAAACAAATATATGACATACATCGAAATATCACACAAAATAATCTAACTTCATGGCACATATTTTGTGATGCCTTCCTGGATTACATTTATTAAAAATAAAATTTTGGAATCTAGCTAATATTGGAAACAGTAGTTTGAGTTGCATAACTTTCTCCGCGGCTTTAAAAATATAGTATAGTTATCCGATTCTAGGAAGAATGTAGAACTTCGACATTCAGCGTTAGAGATCAAACTTATCGATATCAGTAAGGAATAAGGCATAACTGCCACAAACTGATTGGTTTAATTGTCTTCTTTTAACACTTAAAAATATATAATGCTGTATATGTACAGTCGTGTGCAAATAAATCTGGGACAGTGTTTTTTTCACATGCAGATTCAGTTAAGAATTTGAAGAATATTTCCATGGATTTCCTCTTATCAGAGAGAGTTACGGGTTTCAGTACCTGTTAAAGTTTAATGTAACTCTTTCTGATAGCAAGAAATCCATGAATATATTCTTCAATTCTTAACTGAATCTGCATGTGAAAAAACACTGTCCCAGATTTATTTGCACACGACTGTACATTGTACATATCTTTACGTAAGTTAGTGAATTATAAATCTTTAGCAAAATGCTATAAGCAGAATTCAAGAAAGTATTTTTCTTTGTTTCTGCAAGCTGAAATATAAACTTGATATAATATGAAACGTAATCGACCAAATAAAGAACACATGAAGTATCTACAGGGGAAAGTACTTTTAGCGTCCTTCGAAGTAATCTCCGTCGACTTCTACGAACTATAAACATGACCATAAAAGTCGCGAAAAGCTTTTTTATACTTGATATCAGGAAATGTGTTTAGTTTGAGAAAAAGAGCGCATATTAAGAGAATAGCTAGAAATTGAGAAACACTGAGTGAGAGCACTTGTGCAAAAGATGCGTAAGTGATTAAACTGTGAAGGTGGTTAGAGGGCTTTAGTAAGAAAGAGGTACATAAATTTGACACCGTTTTAATGGTAGATGTGTCAAAAAGTAATAAGAACAGAAAATTTATCAATATATTCGTAAAAACTGCTTTATAGGGCACTCGTTTACCCACAGGTTAGAAATCCACGCAATCCAGTGCGCCTCATTGTTACTAATTAAAAACATCTCGCGCTCCAGAAATCGCCTTAATGCGACCGAGATTAATGCTCGGCAGTAACCCAAGCGCATTACGGCGGCGGGTATAAATCGATCGCTTTTCAAAAAAGCGAACAATCGGAGCGACGAATGTTTCGCAAAAAAGCGCCGATCTAATAATTCTAATTAAATTTCGCTCGTATTTCAAAGTCGCTGCCTCCTGGATGTGGCAGACTTTATCAATCACCGGGAGCCGCTGGAATCTAAACAATAAGGCTCACGTCGCCCATGTCGTAAATGCCCGTGTAATAAATTCAATTATACTTGTTTTTGATTTCATTTTCTCTTCCTCCCCCGCAAATAAACCGTGAAAACGTTTTCAAAATAAAACAACGCCACCATTGACCTCACATTGCGGAGACCTCTGCTTCGAGCGGGACTGCTTTGCGTGTACATAAAAACCGTTTGCGAATTGCGATATTTTTAGTTTAGGGGCTTATCTTGAGAGTAGTTCTTCATTTTCACTTATCTACGACATGGCTTAAAATAAGTTCTCGGGATATTATCTGTCCACTGTTTTATTACTTCAAGAATTATTCTACCTGCAGTTGCTCGTTTTGTCGTTTACCTGGTCTTTCCAAAACGAACTGAGGAGAAACGTTCCTGATAAGTTCTATAAAGATTTATTAGATTTGATTAAGCATAATTTGATTTGTTATGAGGCAGATGATATTGTAGAGTAAGACTTATTCCAGGAACAGCTATTTAAAGATTTATAAAGACAATACGCAAGAATGGAAAATGGAAGTATATAGGAATAACACAAGTTCTTAAAGTTGAGAAGAAACGGTTATAGAGTATAAAAAGATTCTACATTACTAGAGCTTTTACAGATCTCAAATGGTGAACAAACCACCGAGCAACTCGGGAGAATAGGCCGGGTCCGACTTGCCTTAATAGGTGAATTAATTAATTAAAAGGCTTTAAATCGTTCTATCTGGCACGTTCACGCTAGGTTCTTAAGGCAACAAACCACTAAGTGATTCAAACGCCGTCAAAAGTAAAGTGAATCGTAACAAATATCATGTAATAACAATTAATAAAATTTGAGTAATAACATACGTAGTACTCGTATAAAACACCTACTACTTGTTAAAGTAATTCTCTATGAGAAATTCGAAACGTAAGTCACGCATAGCAGCAATTTAAAATATATGTTTTAAATAAATGTTGAACAGTTATTGGAAAAAAGTGTAAAAATTAGGTTAGCCAGTCAGCGACTTCACTTAGCTCAAACATAAGATAGCTTCAAAACAATATAAATAATTTAGGATCACAGGAATTACTTCTGGGAATTTATGTAGGTGAAGTAAGAGTGAGAGATATGAGCCCCATTTTGAGCAAATCATAAATTTAGATATCGATATGACGGGCATATCAGGTGGCAGGGCCCAGACCTGGTGAAGGACGGATCGGGTCAGCTCCTGGTGTATGGCTCTGGCTGTTTCCGTCAACTGGGAGTCCGGTAGGGGCATCGTAAACGGCCCAAACAAATCCCTGAGGGTAGGGAGGGTTCTGAAAATTGATGCCGCGAAGGCACGGTCGGTGAAAGAGTATGAGTATATGGGTTCAAGCCCGGGTCTACGCTGTAGACATAGCTGGTGCTAGAATGGACTTGAAGTTAGTCTTAATGACTGCACTGCATGGTCCTCGTCAGGCTGGTCCTGGGGTGGAAGTCGTCCTAGCAGCTGGTTCTAAGAGGTCCTGGTGTAGCTGGAAGATGGCTGGAAGAGTTCAACCCGACGAGGCAGAGTGGGCTGCTGATGGACCCCCAGGCTTCCTTCTGGTGAACTCTGACGGTGGACTGAACTCCGGATGGTGTAGCTTCCTTTGGGTTTGACTTGAGGCACAGTGATTTCTTGTGCTAAACGCTTCGCTATTTAAAGGGTCCAATCCCATTGTGTTAGGCTCCCTCAATGCTCATTGGCCAGCGACGTAGGGCAGAATGTAGATTTTTATCAGCGTGGCGGAACTGCTATGTTAATTAGCTAGTGCGTCTAATTAGCGGGGTAATTTTAACAGTATTGGGTTGCCGCCAAATAACCAAGCAGTTCGATGACCGGGTTACTTTGATATTTGTACGGGTCTACGTTATAGCTTCTTTCGGTGCATTATTTTCTCATTCGTTTTGTCCTCGTTTTCTTCATTTGGGGGCTTCATCATTGGGACTGATTTTGTTGTTTTCCCCGCATTTTTTCGCATACGTGGATACCTCGCATGTGGCTGTTTGACTTAGAGCCACGCTGGCATTTAAATTAACTTGTTGTATATTAAAAATATAACGGTTCCATTCGGCGATCTGCGATCCGCCGTGAAGCTCATTTTATGACGACCCAGCCTTTGGGGTTGTTTATGAGTTCCAGGTCCAAGTCTTGTAAACTTTATTGGTGCTGATTTCATTTTACTTCACAGTTGTCAGCTTTTATGAGGATGGCTGGCCAATTTTTGGGCAGAATTGCGGTGCACTGCAAACAACATAGTACTCCTGTCGGCTGGCCTTTATTTCCTTCTTGCATAAGCATGACTATTCGATCCTGATTATCTAAGTGTTTTCTTTAGTTAATTTATCAGCAAATACAAATTCCACTTATTTGACTTTGCTAGATAAAATGAGCGGTATATCAAATAGAAGGGGAGGGACATTCACAAATTCTCCATTTTTCTTTTTGTTATGAATAAAACCAACTCAGTCCTAGCAGGGTTAACCGGGTTAACCAAGAGAAAGAAAGCGAGAAGAGGGAAAGAGAGAAAGAGACAGAGAGAGAGAGAGAGAGAGAGAGAGAGAAAGGAGGTAGGAAGAAGGAGAGGAAAAGAGAGAGGGGAAAAGGGAGAAAGAGGTAAAGAAAATAAAGTGATTGTTACAGCACCACTTTTCTATAAGTATAATGGCAGCTTGCAGGAGGCTGAAAAGTACACTTTCAAAGTTTTCAGTTAGCAGGATGGCTATATTATTTGCGTATAGTTTTGCAAGGTAGCCAGTTTGGTTATAGGGCACAGCTATCTGTTAATAAATGGTTTATTATCGGTTATAGGTTATAGGGTACAGTATTCTACTAATAGAAGGTTTATTTATAGAGATGGAGTGGAAAAACGGCTTATAAGCCTTACGCAGAAAGGTCCGATGAATATTAACAGGAACAGAAATCAATTACAACAGATTTGGCTTTACAAAATTAACGACAATCATTTTACTGACATAAGGCTCACAGATAGTTTAATATAACCTCAGATTGCATATCATTGTATGACGTTCATTCTAACTATTAGTACAGAAATTAAATAGAAGTATATCGATTGTAATTCATGGCTGGTTTTAAGAGTTGAGAAGGAGTGTTTACAGGATACTCATTAAAACTGCTAATAGAGAAGTTACTTAACTATCTACAGCAACTGTGCTCAAGAATAATTTATACGCTCTGTAACGCGCTTGACCTGACTCGCCTGAGCGGTTCTAGAATAATATAGAATAGTATTGTAATATACACCTCATTTGTGCAGATATGTGGTTTCTTAGTATATGTTTATAATTGTGTTTGTGGATAAAGCGCCAATATGCGTATGCAGCGTAGCAGTGCCGGAATCGGTTGCGTTTTGTACAGTCGAGAAGGAACCGGTTTGATTTCGGCGAAAGAGTTTGTACTTTGGTTTCACGGTCGTAAGTGTGCTCTGGGCGAATTAGTCGAAGCAGAAAGTATCTGCCTTGTTTGGAAAAATTCAATATCAGAGGAGCTTTTTAATAGCAACTGCTCACTTCATGTAAAGAACCGAAGCCTAGAAAACATTGCAGGTTGTTAATTTGCTGGCGAGGAAATCAAAAAAAGAACCGGCCGCATCGTTGAGTGAAGCAATAGGGAAAGCGTCACCCAAGAAACTGGCACGAGCCACATTTAAGTATTTCACAATTGGCATTCGTTAGTCATAACTACAAGTGGGTGCTTTAATACCATATTTGGTCATTCGAGAGTGCCAGCGAAGAAGGCGGAGTCAGTCATTAAGCGCTCACGCGAGTACGTGCACGCTATTTTGTGTTCGCTGCGCACTGCGCTTGTAAAGAAGCTAGTTGTGTCACAGCAATAACATCTTTAATGTTAGGTGGTCGCACCTTATGTCATAGATGGAAGGTAGCTTGGCATGCTTGGTCCAGTGGCAAACAAAACAGCAGCTGTTTTAATGGTTGCAATAAGTAGTACAAAACGTAAAGGGACATTCTTTTTCTCAAGGTAATTATGGCGAGTTGTAGTTTAGCAAGTACCCTTATTTTGTGATAGACCTCGAGTGGACAAGGGTTGCAAATAATCTCCACGATGAATAATAGAACCCACCCGCAAGTGAAAGTTCCTAGAAAAGCTCCTACGAAAATGGGCAGAGCTGGTTTTGCTTGACACACGATGGGGTTTCCTTAAACAATATCTCTACTGTGTACCGCATTACGGAGTAGAAATGTGGAGCTGGGGAGTGTGGTCTATCAACAGCTTGAAGACTTTTGAGATATTGTTACTCAGAAGAACGTCCAAAATTCCATGGAGACAGCACGCCACAATAATGAGAAGGTTTGGAGGCCCATGGGCAAAGACCATCATCAAAAGGCGAAAGATGGCCCATCTTAAGCTCATAATGGAGGAAAAAATAAAGGCGACCAGAACGCAGAAAATGCTCTTGGTTGAAAAGCGTGGTAGACTACATGCTCAGCTCAGAACAAAGAGTAATTCACTATAATTGTAAGCAATCTTCTGAAAACGATACTCTGAAAAGAAAAAAAAATGTACTGCTACAAATTACTAGCAGCAAGGTTGTGTAGACAGAAAGTTCAACAAAATTTACTAGAGGTATAAAACTGAGAATTGGTTTACAAAATTTGAGCAGGCAACTCGCTCGTACTATTTGTTTAGTTACTCAAACTGTTGTTGAAAATGAAGATTTGCACTGTACTGATTAATAATACTAATAGGAAGGCTATATGAGGATTTACAAAACCTCAAAAAGAGTTGACGACAGTCATAATGGCTAGAACTTAAGGTTGGTCAGTACGTTCTCAGTATGTCAAGCTTGTTCAAAAGGCAACTGAAAATTTGTACCAATAGGAGACCCACAATCGCCATTTTCAAATTATGAAATCTCATCAACTATTCGAAAGGTTCAAACGTAAAAACAGTAGATTGTGTAATAAACACATCGTAACATATAAAATCAATGCTATTAAAAATGATTTGAATGTAATAATCGAAAGTTTTATAAAGTGCTTTATTGCCGTAATTAACACGATTAGCCAGTATGGTTCTAACTAGTTAAATTTTTATGGGTCACTTTTCATTTGTCTTATTTATTAAGCAAGAATTAGGTCAAATTTAGCATTTTTATGGAGGTGTAATTCAATTAAGATTGTGAATTATGTCCTGCTACAAATATGGGAAGTAAGGCATATGTCACTTACACAGTCGTTAAATTCATCTGTAATGATTACGCATCGGATAGTATTCCTGAAAAAGGTGTAGGAGGAGATCAAAATACTTTCAGTATTTGGTACTATATCCAATGGCATAAAATATTATTGCTTCTACAAATATATTATAAATATAAACCAAGACGCTAAAAGAAACTTGGAAGGCCCACAAAGAAATAGGTAGAGCAATCATAAGACAATATAAGCGAACTTACCGAGAAACTTCAAGGCACGGTTGAAGATAAACAACAATAAAAATAGAAAAAGACGCTTAAAAATCACTTTGAGCAATGTAAAGTAGTATAGCAACCAAAAAGAATAATGGGATGCCAAAATGGAGAAGTTGAAAATAACTTTAAAAGTGGGAAAGTATTTGATGAGATAGCTACAGTTCCGGTTTTTGTATCTTTCCGGTATGGAAATAACTTTGGGTGAGACCATTATAACAAGGTGTTATATACACTGTTCTGCTATTGTTAATTATCGTGGTTCTCTCGTATTGCCCGCTAGCTCAATAACAATGAGATCTCTCTTGTGTTATTGACCTCAGCCGTTGCTAAGAAACCCAGGAGTTTACCTGGGCTCCTGCTGAGCTAAAAAGTTAGCTCAGAAAATCTACTCGTATAAAAATCAATCTGTTTAGACAAGAACGACCGACAAACAGGTACATTTCCTGCTAAATAAAGCAAGTTATGTAATGCTAGTGCTAAATGCTAAACCATGGGGTGGGTGGCTATTTCTATCCATCATTTATACGCACACTACTATTAAATCGCACGCCAAAAAAAAACGGCAAACAGCTGCTTTTACAACACATTTATGTTAAACATAATTGATGCACACTCAGAAAACTGTTCAAGCGCAAAGGGCACCGAACACAAGAAAGCGAGCGAGTACGCCATTTGGTGCACTTGATGCCGACCTCGATGGCTACTCTTGAGTAGCTGATTACAGTATGAAATCACCCTCCTGCAGTGATCACTAACGAATGCTAGTTACAAAGCGCAGCTCAATCTGCGCGGCTAACTAGCTGCTACTTCAATGTTTCTCTTCTCTTGCAGTGGTTCAGCAATCATAGAAACTCTGCACTGGGGATAAAGAATTAATGAGGTGCGATAAAAATGCGTTGTAGATGATCACACAGTATGGCTTACATTACCGCAATGGGATTACTTCTACCATTACCACAGACATAAACCGAAGTTTTAGATTTTGTCTCATTTTCAGACTGAGCAGTTATGTTAAATATACAAACCGCTCCAAAGTCAACCGTATCAAGATATTTGCATCTACATACCTCTAGAAGTGCAAATGACGTCGTCGAAAAGTTCTATAGCGAGCTAGATAAACTAAAGACCCAAAAGTATCCAGATGAAGACAGTATATAGAACTGTTAGCTGATGATGTTGAGAGATCGCTGCACCATGGCGTGCACGATGCAACAACACAAACAACACGAATAACAAAGTTCAGATTCCGGAAGCACCTAGTTACAGAAAAAAGCTTTCTTCTGCATCCAAACATTGATTTAGAGATGCGGAGATGTATACAAAGATGTCGCCTTATGTATTATTGACTTTGAGAAAGCATTTGACCTAGTCCCAACCGCAAAAATAATCCAAGCGTAATAGTCGTACTATATTAGAGGAAGTGTTGTAAAGGTAGCACCTTTAATGCCAGACGGTCGCCTCTAATGTCATAGACGGAAAGTGGTCTGGCATAAATGATCTTCACAAAATATCCAATTATCAGCTTATGGCTCCAAGTGCTACACTCTGGTTAACTGCATCGACGTACAGGCTAAATAAGCTGTGGGTAACCGTGGTAACCAAATGACTGTCGATATAAGCAGTCCCACTTTTGCATAGTCAACCGCTTCGGATGGATAAATCAGCAGTTGTAAGACACCCTCTTGCCTTGTGGTTAAGAATCTAGTCTTCAAAACGCATAAACCAAATACAAATGGACATTATAATACAGAAGACTAGAGCAAACCACTACAGCAAAGATCCACAGGGCATCATTAGTAATAATATCGCCAGTCCATTATTCGAAACTAAATATTACGTAGTTACAAGTTTTCCAATTGGATATCTGGGGGAAACGGTCGTGAACAAAGTTCTGAAACTGTCAACAAGTAATGTAAAAATTGGAACATGGAACATAAAACAGTTTATACACACTAGGTAAACTAAACAATATCGAGCTGAAAATGGAAAGATTGAAAGTAAATGTTCTGGGGTGAGTAACGTTAGATGGCCAGCAAACGGCCTCTGAGCAGCAACTAATGGTTCAATGTATTATCATGGTAGAAATTGCCCTCAACAGAGATATGGAGCTTGAGTTATGATTAGCTTAAAACAAACACTGACAAAATGAACATTATACAAATATATGCACCAACTGCTCATAAGAAAAATGAAGCAATCTAAGAATTGTATATGCAGCAACAGGAAAACCTCAAAAGCATTAAACATAGTGTTATTAAAATCGTGATGGGCGAAACGGTAAAGGGGGTCGTTTGATACAGCTTTGGCAAGACCAAAATCTAGTGGTTGCAAATACGTTCTCTAAACTCCCATCTGGTAGACTATCCACATGGAAGTCTTCAGCTGATAAACCAGAGTATATAGTAAGTGGTCAGATAGGCTAAACAATAATTTTTAAATACGCGATACGTTCCAACAAACAGCAAACGAACAAATAAAAGATAGTAATGTTGAACAAGACCAAGTAAATGTTCCTGAAAATGAAACCGGGCAGAGGAAATTGCGCCAACTGTAGCCAAAAAACCAGTAGTAGGTAAAAGAACAAAGAAGAAGCTTTGGAAAATGGAGGAAATTTTAGCTCTAATGGAGGAAGGAAGAAAAAACCAGAGCAATGGAGAACAATACCAGAAGTTGCATAAGCTTATGTAAAACAAAATTAAATCAACAACAGCGAGCAAACCTTGACTAGCCAAACTTGCGGCGATTTCTTATCATGGGTAAGAATTATGAAATCATTTTTAAGATTATTCAATGTATCAAAACAAAGAATAATAGAAAAGGGCGCCAGTCGTCAACCACGGTAAAAAATCGGATTCACAGATTAAATAAAACCCACTTACCATGTTAGACTTCTAGCTTAAACTAATCTAAACTTAAAAAAACAAATAGGTATCGGTTGAGTCAAATAAAACATAATATACCAGTAGTAGGAAGTAATAATGAGGCTTTGATAATTAAAATCTTTGCATACAGTTGAATAACACCACCAAATAAAGATCAACATTAAACCAAGCTCGTTAATGCAAAAAAGTCTAGTCATAAATGATACAATTAGTTCAAAATAGGCTCAAAATGTTACACTACTAAATACGAAACAATAAAGAAAGTTACATATTACTAAATTATGCTAGAGCCACCTTAAGCACAAAAGAGAAATACAATAATCAAAACTAAATATTCACTTATAATACCATGAGTAGTCAAAGTTATGTCGACTATTTTTGTGGTGGTGTCACGAATGTCCATTGCGCTTTGGTACGATTAGGACGAGTGCGATAGCACGAGTCCTAATCCCAAGCGCAATGGACATGAGTAGTGATACCACCGCAAAAATAATCTACTTAACTTTAACTGAGAATGGTATTCGAGGGACTATTTAATGAACCAAACTACTTTTTCAAATTAGTTTTCAGTAAATCTAGCAACAAACTATGCAATTTCTATAGTAACAAACACTAATATTGACTTTTTCTAATAAAAATCACATTTGTTTAAAATAGTCACTTGAATACCTTCTAGGAAGATATATCCACTGATATTTTTTTGATTGGTCAAGAAACGTCAGAATTCTGGATTTTCATTGGTCACTTTTTGACAGATGACAGGTGAATTGAATAGTCAAAAGAAATTATTGAATTTTGTCTCAATGTAAATTGTGCGTTTCAAATAAGAGGCAGGACTGAAAACATTTAAAAGGGTGAAGCCCAGTAGCATCAAAGACCGATCAGCGAAAAGCATATCGTAAATGAATTAAAGCAGTCTGAAGACCTTTGCCAAAAAACTAATTTCTAACGTGAACCCGATTAGCATTTGTGATAAATCTAACGCGACCAAGATAAACATATGCAATGCTGCGTCAAACAACAATTCAGATTCTCGTTGTCCTACTTAATCACCAAGAACACTTTCCCTTCACGCTACTTTCATTCACAACTCACAGATGATTATAAAAGATATAACATATGGCTAGAGACTTAACGTAGCCATGGCTGGCTGGATTTTTTGGGGCAGTCCCACTAGAATGTATTGAGTAACGGGAGCACCGTTCTGGAGCCACTCAAGATCAAGAGAGCCTTAAGCCTCCGCGAACAATTTCAAATGCTACAAGCGGAAGCAGCCTGGGTGGCAAGAGAGAAGTTCTCGGGCAAAACTCAGCATGTCTGTGCCAACTAATGTATCTCATCGGAACGAAATTAGCAACAATTTCTTTTTAAGAATTACATTGTCTTGGGGGATGTGAAAATTAGCAACTTATATTACAGTGAATGAAATACGTCATAGAGTAAGACAGGTGTGCATTTTACCTTTTGTTTAACATCTACAGCAAACTCATCTTCAAACGAGCCGTAGATGAAGAATCAGCGGGAATTATCATAAATGGTGATACTGCCAACAATGTGAGATACGCAGGAGACATCATCTGCTAGCTAGCCAGCAACTTTATAGATTTACAACATTTGTTTGGATAATTACATGGTGGCAGTAATGATTATGAACTGAAAATAAATTTTAATAGGACGATGAATCATAAATAACAAAATCCCTAAAAACCAACTATATTTAAGGATGCATACACCATTATAGGAAGAATACGGACCTACAAATATTTCGGAAATTAGATGGAACAAACAGACGATCAAACAATGGAAGTCGGAACTACAATCGAGATACCTAGACATTCTTTGGTAAAACTGAATGGATTGCTTTGCAGTCGGAACATCAACATTGGACTAAGGGTACGGATACTTTTGTTGTTACGTATTTTTCGTATTACTTTATGGAGTAGGAGCTTGGAAGTTCAAGAGGAAACATAGCAGAATGTGGCGTACAGCTTGCATCAATGGGATTACCAATAAAGAAGTTCTGGAGAGTACCTACGTCATATACAGAAAAGATCCGAATATGCGCTGCTCAATTGATAAATAATGCAGAGGAAAGTAAAAGGAAAGAGGAAACAGGGGAAATATTTTGGCTGTGGAATCTGCGGTATTGGCTTCGTTGGAATAATACCAACCTATTTCGAGCTGCTGTTAACAAAATGCCTATAGCAATGATGAGATAGCACCTGCACAAAATTCAATTTATGCATAAAGAATACGCTTGGAATTTGTACGTCGTTAATACGCCACAATCGGCGCTTGATCTTCCGTTGGTGCGAATTAAAGGTAAACAAAACGGACCAGCGACGCGTGCGCCCAAAAACGTATAAGAGCAATATGTTCGGCTTGCTGAAGAGACTTCGATCAGTCTAGCCAGCTCTAACTCAAAGAGCTGCCATGCTTTCTGGCCCTAGTCGAAGCCGCTGGTCCGAGATTTAGACCTGCCCGAAGAAGTCATCGAGAACTGTAAGACACTTGAGTCTCTAGACTCACCTAAAAAACCTTTTGCGAACAACCGACCCCGGACTCAAAATCTCGTAATATATTTGTGTGGCTTGTGGGGTCCCGCACCAAGGAATGTCTACTTAAAAGAGCTCTTCATGGCGTATTTGTGGCTTATTGGATCTAGCACCCGAATGCGACCCGTAAAATAGCATTCAAACTAAACCTCGTAGATTGTTGGATCCAGATGATATCTTAGTTTCAATTCCAACCGCGAAATTACGATCTACAGTTTCGATGCAAGTCCCTGCGAAGCTTTTGTCGGAACTCGGGCTTTTACAATATAAAGATTAAGCATATCGCTGCGCTCTAATGGCCGTCAAAAGTTGCTTCAGAACTTCAACCAGGATTGTTTTTCGAAATTTATTAATATCATTTTGACACCAAATGTAAACAATGTAGCCATTAGGTGCAATCATATTTAAACGTTGACTACCGGAAACCCCCGTTTCGACAAAATACAGCGTGCAGCGTTGAACGAATCTTGGGCTCTGGCCGTACCAATGACTACCGGGGATATACCAAGTAACTTGGGTTGCAGCCCTGTCCAGTTCGAATTCTGCAGCATTCCCTCGAATGAAATATATTTTCTTGTTTAACGTTGTACTTACACGATATTGGCAATTATAATTTGAGAAAAATTAACTTGTATTTTACAGGAAAATAGATATTATATATTTAATGTGTACTTCGGCTACATACTTGAGTATAAATCGCGCGGTAAAATTCTGACTATCCTTATTGCTAAATTAAATAAATGAGCAAGATAATTAAGTAAAACTTATTCAACTTGCAGTGTTTATTACTTTTTGGGTTTATTATAACAGATGATATTATTATTCAAACATGAATAAAGTAAGGTTGAATCCTTTTGCCTTTGATTTTCAACTTATTTTCGGAACATATATTTAATGCAAGATGCAGAAAAAAAATTAAAACTAATGGCGGTGCCCTCAATAACTTCTAATACGCCGACGACATAGTTTTCAATGTGAATATCGGAGAACTATAGGTAAATCGAACAGTCAGCGACATGGTCGCAAACTAAATATATAAAAGACTACCTACATATTTTATAGTCACCAAATGGCCAGTGCCAAATGGTTAGAGTAAAACACCTATGATGTACTTTGATGCAATTTGGGATCACAGAAGTGGGATCAGATGTCAAACTGGACAAGCCTTCACTAACAAAATGCGGATCATCTGCAGCCATGACAGGAAATTAGTATTGGGAATGGGAATGGTTTGGTGTTATGTGTTCTGTGTCTTTTTATGCGGGGTATAAATCAAGATGAAAAGCCATGGATGGCTACGAAAAGGAGTTCTCCTACATATGACAATGCATCGTCACATAAATGCATTGCAGCGAAATCGGGAGCACTTGAAATGGGCTGAGAAAATTTCGACGCTCAACCTATTCACGGGATATCGCATCCTCACGTTTCTTTATGTTCGAAAATTGAAAGCTTACTTTAGTGAAAAGCATTTCAGGAATGACGCCAATTTAAAAAATGAGGTGACTTCATGGTTACGTGGTCAAAGTACGTCAAAGAAGTAAAATGGGTTGTTGAAAACGACAAATTTTATCATTTCCTCTTTATTTAGTCAAGCCACACGTATATTTAACATTTTTAGTACACGTGTCAATTTTGCAAACGGAAAAAATAAAGAGTTAATTAGCGAGAACGCAGGCCAGTCAACTGTCAGTCGCCAGCAGTCAGTCTATGCCGCGGAGTCAGTGGTTTAATCTCGGCCGCCGCCTACGCGATCTTGTCAAACCTATGTAATCTTGACCCAATCACGTTCTCCCACACGCGATAAGTCATCCCATCGTTTCTGAAATTAAAATATTTAAATACGTCATAAATCAACCCAAAACTATCCGCTCACATTTCACGCATGCAACGGGCCCGTCAATCTCGGCGTGCACGAAGCTGAATTTGAATGAGCCGGAATTCAGGTGCGCTCGCTCCAGACGAAGAAGTATTTGAGTTTGAGAACGTTATAAGTGTTGATTTATATGGGAAGTTGCCGGTTCGTGGGACAACGGATGACCCCGACTTGAGTTTAAACGAAAAACAACCGTTTTTGAGATCAAAGTCGTGAACCTGGGTAGCATCCACAGTTATAGAGCTTTCCATAAAACTGCTACAACTGAGTTTTCTAAATATTTCAGAATTTGAGTTCACTTAATACACTTAATACACATGGCAAGGAATGGAACTAAAGGTTGAGAGAAGGGAGACAGCGACAGCTGTAACAGACCTTTAATATATATATAATATAATGCACTTATTTCGGCAAAGCTAATTAAATTTAAGGTTTGTTAAGACAAATAACGTGTTTAATTAAAAATATTTTGAAAAAATTAAAAATTATATATAATACTCAAGAGGGTTAATCGCCAGTATAGATTTGAATGTTGAATAACACTGGGGAGTAACCTTATAAACTATATGGAGTGTTAATAGCGTTAACAATAACTTACAAGAAATTTTCAATATACCACAGGTTACTACTATATTCGACGTTCCAATGCTGAAAATATTGATACAATGTACAAGTTCTGTATCTATACGTAGTTCTGGAAGTTCTTTGGAAGAAAACTGTAATTATGATGTTCATGTTTCTTAGTTCTCTCTCTTCAGCATTTATTTTTAACTTTCAAAGGGCATTTGCATTTGAGTTTCTTTCATCTTCGAAAGAAATTTCAAAAATGTGTAAAACCAGCAAAATAAAAATGAACGAAGTGAAACCGGTTCAACTTCAAGTGAACTTCAAAATCACTTTACAAAGTTTGTTGAAGTAAGACAGCGTTGCAGCGTAGGTATTCAAAGTACTTTGCCCAGGCAACCTCCATTGCACCATATTTAATTTCAGCATAGATAACAACGTAAATGTTAAATAATATTAAATTTTTTGTAGGTCTGTACGTGAATTTCCACACTGACAGTCGTTGCACTGTGCAGCTGCGTAGCTGAAATATTATTGTACATAAACGTGTCTTGTGCCCGTCTGCATGTGTCACGTTTTTATCGTCACCAAACGGTCGGATTTTGTCCACGATTGGTCCTGTAGTCACTATGCCCTTCATACTGCAAGGATAAGTATATGTGCACGTAAAATTCCGTTGGGCAAGCGGCGAAAGCGTCTAACTAGCTTATAGATTAGATTCCCTGTAGAAGCGCAGGTTGGAATTCTAACGACTGCGATATTATTTCTTTTTTACAATTCATGTAAATTACGTTACTAAGCGTTTCTCTTCAGTATTTTGGTATTATGAAGGTATTTTGTACATAATTTTGAACACTGTTCAATAATTATTCGGTCTAGCAAAAGTTGTTTTAAAATACAAGAATTATTTTAATTAGGGTAAGGCGCCTAGTTTCAACATACTACAATGAACGAACAGTATAGATTGTGTAGTAAACACATCGTAACATAAAAATGAATGCTAATAAATACGATTTGAAGTAATAATTGGAAGTTTTATAAAGTGCTTTATTGCTGCAGTTAATAAGATTGGCTAGTATGGCCCTTAACTAGTTCAATTTTTATGAGCCGCCGTTCATTTGCGTTACTTATTGGTTTAAAATGACATTTTGTATTTTCATGGAAGTGGAGGTGAGATTCAATTAACGCTGCTAGAAGGATAACACTTAACTGTAGAAACTGTCCTATGCCGATTTCATGGATATTAAATCCGTATGTGTTTATTACAAATTGTAGAATACATCATATTGATGAAAAAGGTGTAGGTGGAGATAAATATCCCTCAGCAGTTGATTCCATTATGTTCAATGACATGAAATATTACTTGTTAAAAACAGAAAGACTCATAGTCCACGTGCTTAACAAGCAGAACTAAGGCTGTGTAAAAGCATTAAAAGGGTCTCCTGCTTTCTTATTAACTCATTTACACATAGAAATTTGTGAAAATTAATTAAAAGAACACAATTTTTTTAAGGAATAAAATATGAATTGAAATAACAGCAACATAAATCAATATAGGCCAGTTGCTGGAGATTAAAAACTAACACAATTCGGAAATAATTCATGATAAAGGTTTTATAGCTTTAATCACTTAAGTTATCTCCCATTATTACTATTCTAGGTTTTCCCCCTCCGCGGAGGTCAGCGTCGGCTCCTAGGAGCAAAAACGTGACCTAAAATTGGGCGTTCTTTGATTTTTCGAAGATAACTCAGAGAAAACATAATAAATCATAAAAGTGGTTTACATAAATGTTGTAGAGCGTTAAATTCTGCGTAAAATGAGTACCAATATGATATAAGGTAAGAATCATTTCTGATACAAGAAATATTGCTACAATGGGAATCAAATAGGTTGATTAGTAAAAATAATAGATTCAAAAATGTTCTGATAATTTTTCTAATTCCCTAACATTAAAGCTTGCTAGCAAATAAGTAACATAATTATTGTTTAAATCAGGTACAGAAATTGGAAAAAAAAGCTTAAAAAGAAGAAAGATCAGTAAACTGAAACAGCTTCAAAATTACTTTGAGCATTAAATAGAGTATGCTGACAAAGAACTATCGTTTGAGTTCTAAAAAAATCTAAAATGTGCCTAAAGTCCCGTTTGGAGCATCTTTTCGTGGAAACAATAAATTTGAAGGTAATAAAAGCTCACAGACCAAACACCAAAATCCTCGATTTGATGGTAAATAACTTTTTGAATTTGGAAAGCGAAGAAGACTTGTTGATTAACTATACAATTATAGTTCGCTCCTAATGAATTTTACACATTTTTGAAATATCTTAGGAAGGTGAATTTTAAAATAGACGAAGAACGGAAAGAATTATTTATATACTTGCTAAAAAATTAGCATAGTAATTAGTATCCTTTTAAGTTACAAGCAATGCATGTATTGCGTTACTAGGAAATATAATCCAAGTACAGGTTCTGCTCGAACAACTTCTATAGCTTGTAAATAACTTCATATAAAGTAGAATTTACGTCAAGAACTTTATTTTTAAGCTCTGCTCACCAATCCGTGATGAAATCATGGTTTCTTCCCAAACAACTTTCGATAATCAGAAAGAATCTTGAATATCCAAATCTACACATTCTAAAACACCTACAAAGACAAATTGTTCAAGAATACAAGTGGTATTATCGAAGCAACCCATATTTAAAAGAACATACTACAGTGTATGCGATGTCAAAGTCATGAACACACAGAAAATGTTTGCAGAAAACCTTTAATGTGCCAAAATGCGTGGGATCACAGCTCACTGAAAATTTTGAAAAGAAAACTAGCGATGATGAAATTCAGTGTGTTAGCTGTGGTCAAAAGCAATCAGCACATTATAAAGGATATGTTAGTTATAATCTAAAAGAAAGATACCAATTACGGCATGCTGCTAAATACTTCATATGTCCATAGAGCAAATAATCTAGAGCAAAGTTGATCAGCGAAATCCTGTTAATATGTAACAAACTAATGATATATCAGAACTTAAAAAGATGACCAA
This sequence comes from Agriotes lineatus, assembly GCA_940337035.1. Taxonomy (NCBI): domain Eukaryota; kingdom Metazoa; phylum Arthropoda; class Insecta; order Coleoptera; family Elateridae; genus Agriotes; species Agriotes lineatus. The sequence continues at coordinate 91,342,033 of OW679203.1, forward strand.
ACATGGTACCCACACTAGTTAAATAAACGGTCAATAAATTAAGTTTTCTGAATGGAACGCTAACGGTTTCTAACAATATGCTCAGGAACTATAGACATTCTTGCAATATCAGAACATATTATTAGCGTCAGAACGAGATTTACTCAATTATGAGGTATGCATATATCAACATTAAACGTCATAAAGTCGAACCTTATAATTTAAACTATTTACAAGCAACTAAAATAACGATACGTGATCATCTGGTGAAGTTGTTTGTTTCTGCAGTATACTGTCAACCCAAACATAAAAATACACAAAAAACGAATTGAATACTTTTTCAAAACTGTGGGTAAAAGTTCGTTATAGCTGGAGACTACAACTCTAATAATAAACTCTAGGGAGCATAACGATACACATTGACGAGCATTATCATCTTATTACTCAGCAATACTAATGATGTTGTTTATTGAGTTGTTAAAATAGTAGAAAGTTTCTTTTTATTTAGCACCTATGGCGTCTAGCGAAGACTTTCTTATGAAGTAACAATTTTATGTAATTATAAATTTTGCGCACTCGCATTCCCGGCTCTGTCAAAGGTCATTTTATTTTCAATGTGAAGTTTTCACTCGGGCGACGTTTTAAGCTTATTTTTCGTTTCGCTGTAAACCAAGCCAGTATTGCAGCATGTATTCGCTTCTCTAACCTCAAGCTAGAAATTGAGGACGATTTAGTGTGGTTCTCGCCTTTAGAGTGGATTTTGGTGTAGGCGGAGTTTAAGAGTATTTTTACTTCATCAAAATAACGGATTAGGCGTTCGAGTTTGCTGAAGTTTGCCTTAAATGGTCCAAATTTTCAAGTTATAAAACTAATTGTCCCGGTTCACTGCCCTCGGATGGGTGATTTTAACCTCACTCTCCTCCAGCCCTGTTTGTAATGCGGCTTTGACCTACTGCGATGCGGGCTATTACTGTTTGCCAAAGAACCTGCAATCTGCCCAGTGAGCATTTAAATAACGCCAATGGAGTAACTATTTGGTTGTGCACATAGCTATTTTATTAAATTTTGTGGAGTGTTTCCAAGTTTCGGGCCGAATTCTTCATATTTCGCGTGAAGTATAGGGTTTGTTTATTTTGTGTGAAACTATGTTGCTGCGCCGAATGCCAGAGTATTCAATTGAATCCATTCAGGGCGATTCGAACTTTTTCTTTGCTTATATTGCGATGGTAATAAGCCCTAAAAACTCAACTCTGATAGCATTGCTAAACTAATGGACATTTCACTAAAGCTCAGGGTGAGGTATTTTATATAATTGTTTTAAAAAAATGTAGGAAAAGCTAGATAATCTAATGAACGTTGCAACGAGCAACTAGGAAGGCGGAAATTAAGGCATTTGATGGAAAATTGTAAGAATCAACAAGCCAGGGTTATATAATAAAAATGACGAAAAGGACACAGCAGATGAACTAAAATTGTGTGAAAAATAAGACAGGTGAAATCAAGCGACGCCTTGGTGAAGGAAGTACTCTCATAAAATTAATCAGTGCAGTGACTTATGTGAACAGCTTAAATCAAATTAACAAACGTGCAGTGACGCAAATACTTGATTAACTAATTATAAATGTGGACCATAATATTCGAGTAAGAATTTGTACATAAGTTGTAGTTTTTAGGCAAAGTTAGATTTTTAAGTAAGCATTTTGAACTTGATTTACATCTGTTTTTATTTAAGATTAAAACTAGCAATTGTTTATAGCGGATATGGAAGAACCATATTAAGTTAAATTAAGAATTATACATTCAGCCCAATTGAACCTAACCGAGAGATAGAATAAATGCTTTACCGAAATTTGAGCTAGCCATAATAATTATTAATACTTGCACTCCAAATGTCAACAGGGCATATAACCATTTATTTCAACGAGTTAATACATTACAATACCTTTTAATCGACTTAGAAATAAAATATTTGCGAGGTGGTTCTTAATTATATATTTAATTAATTATATTAAATTAAAATAACATAACTTTTTCAAATGTAAATGGCAAGCCCAACGTGGAGCTGTCATAAACCATAGCAATATGTGTGGTAATTTGGCTTCGATCTCGTATGTTGCATCTTGCGTAGTCCCGTTGCGCTAACGCCACCGATGAGTTGATTTAAGGCCTCATCAAAGTTTAATTTGCCTCCTGCATTTTTTAAGAACTTAGTTTTTTCATTTAACGTAATTTCAGTTGTATATATATATATATATATACACTTAATTGTTTATTATCTTTACTTTCCCATTGGAACGTTTCTGCTGGAGGAACTATGATATTTAGACTAATATTATTTCCGATTAGATGTTTATTGCGCGCACCAGGCGTACTACACGCTTGTATTAGAGTATCATAATACTGACTATTACTGTTATTATTGATATGTATGTTTTAGTTACTGGAAACTAAGTTTTCATTTCAGATTGCTATGATTTTGGTTAATTTTTGAGTTTATAAGTCCCAATTTCTCTTTGAGTACATTTGTTGTATAAAGTTTTATAATAAACTTCTGCTGTCTTCACTGTTAGTTGGGCGGTTTTAAATGTGCCAGTCACGTTGGCTTGATTTTCGCATAATTTTGGTATCAACCTTTAACGTTTGAATTACTCTCTTAAGTATATATTAATAATAACTTTCTGGGTTTTAATTTAAGGAACTTCATGAATTTGTTATAAATTAGTAATTTAAATACTGGGTGACTTTAAACATAACAAACCTACTGCTATACGTGCAGTTTAAATTTTGATGTAATCTTTTAGTTGTGGTTACATTGAATTGTTTTTAAATTGTTTTGTATACCGTTCATATCTAAATTTTATAATGGCATCTGAGCGAATATGACGCGTCGCTATTTATTTCTATTAACGCCTTGGTACTTCTGGTATTTTTTCTTACTTGATGCACCGATGCCTTCCCGTTTTTCTAAGATTAGATTCTTATTTACCATCAACAGTCAGTGACAGGTTGTTTTGACTTCTAGTCAGATTGAAGTTATCGTTGTCAGTAGCCGACAACTGGTGCCAATTTGATTCATGTTTAGTAGATATAAGAACCATTTCTTTAATCCAACTTACGACCACAACTCATCGCGAATATTGGGTTAGCCTTAGCCGTGAGCCTGCCCAGAAAGTTAGTAGTAATGGGCGGGACGCTAAAAATAGTGCTAATGCAGGCCTGCAACATCTACAAACAATTCATCGTATCAATCAGATTCGGATAAGAATAAATATATCTCACAACACCAGCTTGGATTTAGAAATATACACGAAACGATTTGACAAAATGTGGCATAAAGGCGTGCACCATAAAATGAAAAGCATCAAGTGTTGAAATCCTATCTAACAAGAAAGCAGTATGTTGTGCAAGAACAGACAGAGCACACTAAACTATATAATAAGATCAGGGGTAGCGCAAGGAAGTGTTCTTGGGCCCATGTTGTATATGCTATTCACTGCAGACCTACTACTTCTTACTAGATCTGCGATGACAGTCACTTTTACAGATGGCACTGCGGTTTTTGCTGTCTCAGTAATGCAGCTATAGTCTAAAATATCTACAGAATAACCTTGATAAGAAGGTCTTCCATTGTTCCCTATTTCTTGGTGTTCGCATCCATTCTTGTCCGTCGACTCCCTTAAGGTCATCTACCCATCGCATCTATGGTATTTCTCTCCTCCTCTGCAGTACCAACATCTTCATTGATTGATTTTATTCTTTTATCTGCCATCCGTTATTCTCTCGTTATGGCCGGCCTGTGACGTCAGTAACTTTTGTTTTTTGTCTGATGTACTTGTTGGTTTGTCTATCTTTTAATTAGAATCCGAGCATCTCTCTTTTCATTGATCTTTGTGTTTTCGCTACTGTCTCAATGTTATTTTTTGTGAACGTCCATGCTTGAACTCCATACATTAGGACTGGTCGGACGCACATGTAGAATATTTTTGTTTTTATGTGTTGCGCTATTGATTTATTCTTCAGTAGGTATATAGCTTAATTTATCAAAAGCCCAATCTAGTTTTGTTCCTGCTGTAGTTCTTCCTAAACAAATAATATCTTTATTTTGTACTATTACTATTACTACTACTATTACTATTACTCTTTATATCGTTTCTTCTTTCCTATTCCTTACGTCTCCTCTAACCATTTTCCTGATTCACTTTATGTGTATTTGAAATCCACCGATATTTTGGAAAGTTTTGATCAGCATTAATGTGTTGTGTATATAATCGTTGAAATTCATGTAGTTATGCTATTCAGAAGTATTTCAGAAGCAAAAGCCACATTTGGCCGACCTCCAACCTCGTTATGCCACTCTGTTTTCGCTTTTACTAGTCGCTTGACGATTTAGTAATGTTTCAAGCCTTTTTCCACTGGTTTATGTCCTTTTTGGGGATCTGATGCCATCACGAGAAACACCTGAAGAAAAGATCTGTAAAAGGTATAGGTGTACCGACCAGTTACGATGGCAAAATATCTCTCTCCGGAATGTTCGGGACCATTACCTCCTACTATTGCACACCGCCAACTGGGCAAAAGCACGCAGAATTCGACCTTGCAGTTTGTGGAACAGCTTATTCACAGAACCTAGCATTTCTTTATGGTCACCCGTTTATAAGATTATGAATGTCCAGGTACCCTCTTTACGGTTCCCAACTTCGTCGAGCCGTTTCTAGCACGCAGAGACGCAGAAATGTAGTAAGGTCTCTCTTGTATATGCCGAATTTTTGTTATGGTGACTCTAAGCTGATCGTTGAGAAATAAATTGGCTGCAGCTTTACTTACTGTATACCTCGTGCACTTCGAGTTAGTTGTTACATGCTAGAAATTTTTTGTATTTTTATAGTGGTTGCCAAATTCAACGGTTTTCGTCGCAATTAATTAACACTGGATATGCTCTAGGACCTTTGTACAAGGTAATGTTATTTGAGAGGGAGGACTGGAAAGTTTGAAGTCCTTGCAATCGGTTTTACACGAATTGAACTGTGCCATAATTTAGTCGCAATAGGCCTAGTGCGCGAATTCCGGTGTATACAAATAGATAGCAACTTGGTCTAAAAGCGGCAAAATGCATAGTTACGCATGTACTAACTTTCGATAATGTACGTAGCAACTGACAATCACATACCTTCCTGATTAATAGGTGATAATCACACGCCTTCACAAACATCACGTTACCTGCTGTCAGTACAATTGTCATAACAACCACATTAACTGTACTTTTAATATTTAAAATACACTATTCAAACGTTGTTTATTGACTCGTGATATAATATAGCCGAATGTAACTCGTGTATTCTTGATTATCAAATCGTTTTTATTTCCACTCGATATATTGTTTTAGGCAATCAATATATCTCGTGTAAACAGAAATGATTATTGATAATCAAGAACCCACTAGTTGCACTATATATGACAATCCGTATTTACCATTAATCAGATACTGGTCGTTTTAACTTGGACGTACTGTCTACAGTCGCTGCTGGCCTTCAGTTTCAAAATCTGGGTAATTAAATACTTCAGAAGAAAATGTCCATGTATTGTAGCCAGCATTTGATGTGGTAAAATTAATAGGAGGATACTCTTCATGGAAACTTTTGAAAATAATGAACTTGCTTGCAAAGTGACCCAATTTTAAATAACACTTGGAAGCTAATATAGAAAAAAGTAGGAAACGTCACTAAACCCAAAAGGCAAAAAGGCGAAAACCCCGTGGTAAGGCAGTTTGGTAACTATCCCATTGAAAACTCAAAAAACTTCAAAAATGAAGAAATCCGGTGGTTGACTCGAGAAAAAGCCCTCAAGCAAAGTTTTGCAGTTGATAATTTCCTGTATCCTGTAGTATTGTTGGCATTAGAAAAAATAATGGATAGTAAATTTGATGAAAAACCGAGTTCTGAAGATTAATTTCTACACCACAAGTTGCTGGAGTACAAAATTGTTTTAACAACGCATGTAGTTTTCAAACTTTTTAAGAATTTGGTCCTACAGCAAAGCATTTCAGAATCGAAAATTTGGATTTGGCTTTGGGTGAGTTTATGGTGGAGCAAAGAAATTGAAAGCTGGCAATAGAAAGCGTTGTGATTGATGCTCAGAGCTTTATAGCATCTATGAATTGCAAACTACAAGCTACTTCCAAGGAAAAGGAACTGTCAACCAACACACGCGTCGGCAGGAAGGCAAAAATGGACGATGAACAGTACACCAACGAAAAAGCTAAGAACCCGATGGATGTGTTCCGAGTTGAAGTTCAAAGGACGAAGGAAGTACTATTGCAATCATAAAAATACACCTTCCGATATTTATTTAGATCTTCACTTCTCAGGGTCCCTACATGACGAAAAATGTTTTATGAATTTTATTTGTCTCTCTGCCCGTCTGTCCGCTTGTCTGTTGGTGGTATAGCTCAAAAAGTATTGGTTGAAGGAAGACGATATTTTACATGCTGACTATATGTCTACCTAGCTCAAAACAAAATATACATTCGGTTAAATATACACAGGGTGAGCGCTTATAAAATTAAATTTTGTCTATTTTTGCTCTAACGTAGGAATAGATAAAAGTAATTTATTATACAAGACGATAAAGTTAAATGTTATCCACGAGTAAATCGTTTAACGTCGAGACGAAATCGAGACCTTAATGATTCAAGAGTGGATAGTAATAACTTTATCGTCGTGTATAATAAATTTTTTTCTATAGCAAGAGCTTTAACAATTTCAATAAAGAAAATAAGGAAAGTCAATCACATTTTAAAATCTTAGTAAGCTAGATTGGGTTGCTAGGATAATACGAAGCTGTAATATTTAATTTAAATAAAAGTTAGGAAATTAAATTATTTTATCTATCCTTGATGATAAAAGTACTAATTTAATTACCTTTGCTGTTAAAGTAACACTTGACCTTTGTTTTGAGTCGATTAAAGCACACATTTGCTATAGCAAAACTGTAAGAAGTTGCACATAGCTCTAGTTTTCATCCTTAATAAAAATGCAACACAACATATACTGGATAAATATTGTAAAATCGATATAAATATGCAGGGATGGACGCGTTCCTTATATGGAGCTGCTCTGTCGGCTTGGTTTAGCGTTTAAAGCGGCGGACCAGCAATAGTAATAATCGAAGTCGGCCTGGCAGAACGCATGGGAGTCCGTGTTCGAATCCCAGCGACTGCAATGTCTGTTTATTTACAAATAGATGTAATTCGCGCTAGGGAAGCTCCGTGTAAATCCCTTTACAGATTTTTACTATCTACTTTCTGCATATTTTCATTCATGGTATTTAAGTATCCAGGTTTTTACAAACGGGCACGGGTCCTTTAATGCTGAACTCGCCACGAACCTTTTCCTTGCCAGTCCGCCCCTGCCTGTGTACTAGATTTCCATCTTGCAGCGTTACACAAAATCAACAACAGAAATTCTCAGAAGCAAAAAATAAGTCGGGCTGGGCCCAAAGCCGCCCCCGTAATTTCCCTATTCCCAGGGTCGGGTTTTATTAACAATACGTAATATCGCAGGCCAACCATCCATTATCCGCGTTCGTGTCCTATAGGCCTAGGCCATTGCCGATAATTTGTAGTTTGATGGTTGATGGATGGGTTTTTATCTTGCCGAGAAATCTACACGGTAGGAGGCCCTCTCCGCGCCATCCGCCTCATGAAACATGCAACAAATACGTATCAAGTGAGAATTATTGATAAATCGCTGCTCGCCAAGACTTTTCTCGTTATTTACATTCGCTAATTTGCATTGAGGGCCCGATTATTTCTGGTGATAAACCACGGGCGACAGCCGGATTTATGCCAGCGACTTTTCTGCTTTGTTGCGAAAAAAAATTACATACGTCTGCTTGTGGTTCAAGAAATATCCGGAAGACAATTAACTGAAGCAAATGTTGTATTTTATATTTTGACGTTGTGAAACAACTTCAATTTCATTATATTTTTTTTTGGTTGCAAAATTAAGCGTTGCCTGTGTTTTTCCATTTACTTCGAACTTATATATATATATATAATTCGGTTATTTAGATAGAAATTATATTATTCGAAGCTTAAAGCTTTGTCTGTTCTCTAGAATAAGAAATTTCATGCTTCTATTCTTTGAATCTATAAAAAATCAAATCATTTTGCATTCACTCGCCGGAAATGTATCGAACACTTCAAATAAATTTTACAAATTGGCGATGTAAATTCCCTGGACGTCCATACTACAAATGTAAAATATTTAGCAAAAACACAGAAGTAATAGAGATTTGAACGCAAATTGATATATAATTTCAACAGATTAGAGTGCTACATAACAAATTGTCCTAGGTGTAAAACATTCTTAGCTACAGAATTTCAGTGGAGTCGGACGCTGGAATTTGTTTGGCTCACAGTTAATGTTAGTTAGTGTTTATTTATGCTTTTTTTTTAATTGTTTTAGTGCATAATTCGCTTATATATGAAAATAATTCACATTTTCTATTACACGAAACTTGAAGTAAATTTCTAGATTAAAAAAACCTATTTTTAATATTTCCCTTCTTTGGATCGTGATCAAAATATAATGTTCAAAACACGAAATAAATTAATTATTTGCTGTAATATATTGCCAACAAGTTGTAAGTACAATACACCAATCTACAGCACTTTGGCGGCCCAGTGGGAAGAGTGTCAAACTTGCAATGCACTAGTCCTTGATTCGAATCGTGGATAGGTTGAACTTCTTTGGCAGTCAGCACTGAGAAGGGTGAGTATTCCACGTTGGAATGCAATTAGCGTTGCTCTCCTCTGCAGACTGGTCTATGAGGAGGAATAACAAGACTACGCATAGTACATATTATGCACACACGTGACTTGGAGGTAGAACAACGACCCATCCTTGAGGTCTCAGTACGTGTGAAATTTCCTCACTCAAACATTCAATCTAACACCCCTACTTGACAGTGGTGACAGTGGTGCACAGCGATGCCAAGTGTGTGCACTTTTGCGATGTTGCCAAGTGCACGCTTTTTATTAATTGGTGAGTTAATCTGTCGACGCGCAAGTACAACAAAAGGTACTTCTGAAGGCCAATGGGGGTTTACGCGGACTAAAATTAAAATTCTAAGTTTGTAAGTACTATACCTACTTTATACCCACAGCCTAAACTACCTAAAAGCGACAGTGCAACAACAGGATATTTCACAAAAGCAAACACGTGACAAATTAGACAGATAATTAATAAGTTGGAATTCAGATGAAGCCCTGCCCGTACTGTAGAGATTAAAAAAATATTTTGAATGATTTTGAATGTTTTTAAGCCTGAAGCGTTTTCTGTTGTACAGAACACTGTTATGCATAAAACTGTTCATAGAAGTTCGTGAATATATCGCATATTGGCAACAATAGCTATTTGTAAAGGCAGTTTTGAGGGACGAGCGTAGCGAGATCCCAAAAATTCACTGAACACAGTTTTGAAGAGTTTTTGAAATTATAAAAAAACCTTTTCTAATTTTTCGTGCTTCTGTTTCTTTGGATCATGATGAAAAAATTAAATAAATTTACTTTCGCTTGCTTGGAGCATATCGATAGACTGGACGCTCACACACTAAAGCAGCTATTAGAACACGTAATTATAAATATACAACTATTTTGAATGAAAGACAAAGTCGTAAAAGGAATTCGATCTCAAAACAACAGATTACAATAATACGTAACAAAGAGTCCTAGTTGTGAAGAATCTTAGCGAGAGTTGAGTTTCAGCTGGAGCGGGGCGCTAAAGTTTGTTTGATACACAGCAATGTTAGCTTCCATTTGTTCAGGCTTTCACAATATGTTGTCATGAGCCGAAAGTCACTTTTAAATAGTTCTGCAATTTTTTGCCTTGTTTTAGTTAACGCTAAAATTTTTTCCACGTTTTAAGTGAGTTATTCGTCTATTTGCGGGTTTCGATAGATAAAAGTATTCTTAATTAACTTGCTTCAGTTTAGGCATCACTTGATGCTCGTGCTAGTTTGGTTGCATACTCATCATTTTCTCCCTTTCCCAAGATTTTGGAGTCTTATCAGGCCATTTCGTCCATTTGCCTTCTGTCTTGATGCAGAAAGGTTGCTGAGTGAACGACGTTTGTGATATGTACCATGTTCTGTTTTTTTCGCTAGCATCCTTCTTGAGAAATCCCGCTTTTGATTTCGTTTTGGTTGGAATATTTGAATGACATCACGGTGAGGAAACTGTATGGGAATTTCTCAAGTCAGACATCGTTCTGGATTCACTTGCGTCAAGCACATACTTACATTTTAGCAAAGCTGGGAGTCGAACATCAAAAAGGTATGCCTAAACTTCCCTTTTGTGCCTTACGCCTTGGTTCTATTGTGTGTAACTAATTTTAGTTTTTTTTTCTCCCCGTACGGCCAAATTCGACACCTTTGTGAACGCATGGTACCCTTGGGTTTATTGCAACCTACGTGCTTGGGACTCGTGTGCTAGAAGGCTCCAATCCCACAGTTAACTTGAGACCAATCCGCTCTGCCTCCTAGCGCAGGCCACCTGTGGATTCCGTGACGCCTTCTACAGGCTTTCTACACGTCCACGAGCTGCTATATAGCTGATCAATTTTATAATTGTTCGACTTGCGTCGCATCATAGGTGCCTCGAGTTTAATCTACAAATTAGAACCCCCTTGTGTACATGTGCCCGAATTTCTATTATGACTTTTAATGCGTTTGGCACATACCAGATTATATCTTATTCGGAAAAAATTAGGTTGTGTAGCACACTTTAAATGTAAACATAACTTGGATGTATCTCACATGCCATCCGAGTGAATATTGCTATTCAATTTACAAAGTTGTAAAGCGAAATTGCATAAGCCTCATTTAAATTTGGATTCACGTCAAGTTAATGAACGAATAGTTCGGTCGAGTTGAGCTAAGACAATCCCGTAATTGCAAGATATTTCAGTAATGAACCTGCTTTATCTGACGTCTTGAAGAATTATTAATGAATTTCACATAAACTACCACGCGACTTCCGGGTTATATGGCGCTCTATCTGAACCGAAATCTTGCGTCAACAAGACCATTTGAATATATATATATATGATTGTCAATTATCAGTTTCTTGCATTTGAGGATTTGGGGTCACATTCAATCCGCTACCCTAAATTGAAACAGTAATAATTTTAGCCGCGGTTGTAGGCCTTGTCTAGTAGTTCTCCGGAAATGCAATTTGCTAAATAAAACATGTCAATTTGTACCTCTTGCTGTAATATTTATTGGTATTAAACATCTAGACAGTCATTGATTACTGATATAATTACGATGACAACCTTTATTAATATTTTAATCTTGTTTTGCCGTTATTGAAATTTGTTTATGTATTTACCGCTGAGTACTTTTGTTGAGATAAATTATATTGACTCGTTATCTACGTTTGCGAATTTTGTTTTTGCCCTTGTCGTTGCTTTTAATTTTCAGGTTTGGTTAGTAACGCCTTCTGTAGTGTACTTTTGGATTAGCAAAGTGCTGGGTTACCTGCTACTTGGCGCCCATAATTTTCTTACAGCTAAAGATTTGAGTCTTTTGTTTTACCCACGACCAGCTCCGGCTGAGAAGTCGGTTGCCTTTGCTTGTTCCTTTTACAGTCAGGTTGGCCGTAATAATGTTTTTATGCAGAATTCAGTTAGTTACAATAGAATTTGTGAGATTATTTTAAGCTTGAAGGGTTTCCTTTGTTTGAAATTAAGAAAAAACCTCCTCGTGCTTTAATTATTTTGAGAGTTCTAGTTGTAAAGCATCTTAGTGGGAGTCGAAATTCATCTGGATGCGACGCTAAAGTTGGTATGGCCAACGGCAATGTTTTATAAAAGTAATTTAGATTTTCTATTACTTGAAGATTCAAGCATTTTCAGTTCTCCAAAAGTAAAAAAAAATCGAAGCTATTTTAATATTTCCATTATTTGAGTCGTAATAAAAAAAATTAAATAAATTTGCTTTCACTTTCTAGAAATGTATCGAACGCTTCAAGTCAATTAGATAATTGGCGATGCTCATGGCGTAGACGTTTTTACACTAAAGCAGCCATGATAATCTGTAATTAGAGCTATAGAAATATTTAATGGAGATTCGAACTCGAATTCATACATGATTGCGATAACTTGCAGTAGTACACAACAAAGCGTCTTAGTTGTAAATTGTCTCGGTGAGAGTAGAATAATTTCAGCTGTAGCGGCTCGCTGAAATTTATTTGTCCCACTGTATTGTGAGCCGCGTTGGTTCAAGCTATAAAAAATATGTTTTTAAACGTAATTCGGTTATTTATGGCAGAATTAATATTATTTTTAGGTTGAAGCAGTTCCCATTGCACAGCAATTAAATAAAGCTTTTTCTAAGCCATTTTATGTGTCTATTCTTTGGATCATGATGGAAAATATGAAATATTAAATTCTCTTTATTTTTTTTTATTTTGGAGGTCTGGACGTTCCCACACTAAAGTAGCAAAGGAAATACGTAATTGTATATCCAGAAAATCAAAACCACAATAGCGACACGAAGTCGAAATTCTTACGCCATTGTGACAGCTTGACGTGCTATACGACAAGGTGTCTTCGTCGTAAAGTATGATCAAAAATTATTTTCATGTAGTATGGCCATGATATACTTCCTAATTTATTAATGCAACTAGATTTATACTTAAACGTCGAACTTGACACTTGCTTTTTAAGTGACGTATAGTTGCGTTCATAAATATGGAACTATTCCATGGCCATACTAGATGAAAATCATTTTTGATCATACTATATCTTAAAGATAGTAGGACTTCAGCTGGAGCTGGGCGGTAAAATTTGTTTGTCCACGTCAATGTTATCTAGCGTTTGTTTAGGCGTTTTACTTTGGCACAATCTGCTGAAGTATTACTTTCAGGCTGGACCAACTTTACTAATTTGCTATTTCTGCGGCAGCCACTCAATCAATCGCGACAAAATTAAAATTATATGAAAAATCACAGGAAACTGCGTAACCTTTGTTAAGTTAACAACCGCTTTAGAGTCAAAGGAGACTCGGAGGATTAAGTTTAGTGAAGGTGTCTCGCAGAATGGATGTAAATATTCTATCTCGAAAATAACATTACCTATCAGAATGATCTCTGCGCCAGTCTATGTCGAATATTAATGCAAAGAACTGAAAATCTTTGTGGCGAAATTGTCCGTTTTGTATTTGTCGATTTTTATTCACGTTACGAATAAAGAAAGTCAAGCGGCAACGTAACTAGTTACGAAGTAAATAAGGTCTAGTGGATAAGATGCCAGACTGCTTGTAGATACTTATCGAAAGATGCGAATGAATATTTCTATGTTTTCTCATATTGAATTCAGAAATGCCACACGTTATCGGCGCTCTCTGCCTCGTCCGCATTCACCATTAACCGTACGTTGACTTGATTTGAAACCGATTTTCACCGTCTAGGTTTCGCAATAATGAGCTCTTGTTTCCCTGTAGCAAAGAACGCATGAAAAAAAAACACCCCATCCTCATGGATTATGTCGGCGGCCTGGAGATGTCTCCTAATGTTCTGGTAAACCGTGTTTTATCTTAATTTCATAAAGAGGTTATGGCAGTAATAGCCGAGAAGAGGGGGCGGGATCGGATGGTTCGGGAAGGTGAAGGAACTTTCCAGCAAGATGGGGACCAAGTCCACTGGCGCCAAACAGGTCACGAGAGTTCAAGAAAGTGGGGACCAGGCCCCGGGGTAACCTGGTGATCAGGATCAGGTTTAGGTCTCAACAGCCAAGTGTTGTTAATTAGTTTTGGATTCTCCTTTTATACTCTGCGAACACTTCGTTATCAGGTCATTTGTAAAGGGAGTAAAGGAACTGCGTGGCGTACTGGTTTAAGCTACGTCCGCGCATAACGGCTAAGATCGTCTTATTAAAAATCCGCGCTATGGAAATGTGAGTAAAGATTGTAACGGGAATTAGCGCTATTCAAATTTCTAGCACACTATTTGTGCCTTAGGTAGATTTGACGCGGGGGCCAACGTTACCCTGTTAGTTAGAGTTTTTTCAGGCTTTCAAAAAATCGTTGTCGAGTGTAACTTGGTTATTGAAAATAGACGTTAGAAAACGTACTACAGAGAAATATAAAATATTTAGTATAAGACGAAGCCGTAATAAGGATTCGAACTCGAAATTCAAACGTTTTAGGGGGCGCTGAATTTTGACCTTACCAATACTAACTGGCGTTTTTTTGCCCTTAATTTGGGCATTTACGAACATACGACATATTTTGTATTATTTGTAGCTTGAGGCCTTTTCAGTTCGATTGCATACCAAAAATTTAAACCATTTCATGTTTCCATTCTTTGGATCACAATACAAAAATTTAATAAATTTGCTTTCACTCCCTTGAAATGTATCAAATGCTTAAAGTCAATTCAGTTAAACCAGTCATGAGAATACGTAATTGTACCACTCAAAAAATTGCCCTAGGTGTAACGCATCTTGACGAGAGGTGAACTTTAGCTGAAGCTGGGCACTGGATATTGTTAGCGTTTGATCGCGATTTAAAAAAAATTAAGTAGAGCTTTCAGCTGGAGCCGGGCGCTAAAGTTTGCCTTACCCACAGCAATGCTGGCCAGTGTTTGTTCAGGCGTTTAAAATAATTGTTGTTGCCTATAATTTGGTTATCTATGAAGATAGAATAGGATTCGTATTATTTAAAGCCTGAAGTACTTTCTTTTCCAAAGAAGTTTAAAACAAATCTAAATTATTTTATTTTTCTATTATTTGCATTAGTATGCTCCGCGCTTTGTTGGGCTTGAAAAACATAAGACAGAATTGGTATAACTTGCAGCTTCTGACCTTTTACGTTATATTGAATTTAAAAAATCTAAATTATTCCATGTTTCCATTTATTGAAGAGTGATAAAAAATCAATGAAATTTGTTTTCACTTGCTGGAAATGTATCACACACTTGAAGTTAATTGAAAAATTTGACATGTAGATTGCCCCTACGTTTTCATACTAAAACATCCACGGCAATACGTAATTATCATAATATTTAAGTCAAATGACGGGGCCCCCAGTGTGTACAGACACGGTTAACTAACGTTAAAATGTAACTATGAACTGCGCGTTATATTAACGTCAAAGTGTCGCGATAATCAACCACTTTTTCAACGTTATGTAGTTGATTCTACGTCAGTTTATGACGCTTTTTTAACGTTTAAGTCATGACCAAACAAAACCGTTATATGTGGACGTTGTAACTGCGTAACAAAACACGTGAACTTTCAACATTGTTGATAACTATTTAACGTGTTCTTTACGGTTGGTTTCCCATCCGACGTGTTTTCAACGTCATGCTATTGTATAATCTCCACCCATATACTAATATTGTAACGTCGTTGGCTTTTCAGCAGAAAATGTACGTACTTTATACGTTAAAACTACGTTTTATTAACGCCATTTCTTAGTTATGCGCTGATGTTATAGACACGGTACGTTTAAACCAGAATTTTGTTTTACGTTGAAAAGACGTTTGATTTGATACAAAATTGTCATTTTATTTACGTGAATTATTAATGCAGAACGTTCGTTACTTTTTTCTGAATAATCTTTATTGTGCCCAGGCCAATTGAATAAAACGGTTTTACGTAACAAAATGGCTTAGTTATAAAGTGTCTTAGTAGGAGCAGAACTTCATCTGTAGCCGGGCGCTAAAGTTTGTTGGTCTCGTTTAACATTATCTGCTGGTCTAAATAGCGTTTTAAATCAATGACACAAAACGTAATAAGAAAACCTTATTATCACTTTATTGTAACAACGTTATACCGACGTTAATGGTCGACTACTAAGCTAAAAGGCGTTTTGTAATAACGTTAGTTTAAGGTAATATGAAAAACATAAAATTGCCCTGTTTTTATACACCTAATAACTATTTACGTTTTACATTAACTACAGGTCTAAAAACCTCTCAAGATCAACGACATACACACTCAATAAACGTCATAGACAACAAGTTTAATAAACGAAATAATTACGTAAACACTACAAATATTTACTAAATCAACGTGTACTTCAGGTTGAGAAAATTACGTCAATTACTTGAGTAAAATCCAACGTTTGATTTTCAACGAATAACGTTCTTTCAACTATGTCAACGTCTTTTCGACGTAATTTAAACTTACGTGTGACAGCTGGGCTGTAATAGAGATCTGAATTCAAAATTGTCGAAATGCCATTAAGATAATGTGGAGTTCTACACAACCAAATATGTTAGTTATAAATTATCTTAGTAAGAGCAGAACTTCAGCTGGAGACGGACGCTAAAGTTTGTTGGGCTTATTTAACATTAGCTGCTGGTCTAAAAGACGGTGAAAATCAATAACATAAAACGCAATGCGAAAACGTTATCATCACATTGTTGTAACAACGTTATACCGACGTTAAGAGTCGACTACTAAGCTAAAAGGCGTTTTGTAATAACGTTAGTTTAACGTAATATGAAAAACATTAAATTGTCCTGTTTTTATAAACCTAATAACTATCTACGTTTTACATTAACTACAGGTCTAAAAACCTCTCAAAATCAACGACATACACACTCAATAAACGTCATAGACAACAAGTTTAATAAACGAAATAATTACGTAAACAGTACAAATATTTACTAAAAATCAACGTCTAATTCAGGTTGAAAAAGTGCCGTCAATTATTTGACTAAAAGTCAATGTTTAATTTTCAACGAATAACGTTCTTTCAACTTTGTCAACGAGCTGTAATAGAGTTTGAAAATCAGCATTTTTACGCTATTAAAATCGCGTAGAGTTCTACACAACAACATCTCTTAGTTGTAGAATATCTTAGCAAGAGTAGAACTTTAGCTGTTCGGCTGATGGCTATATGTTAGCCTGCGTGTGGGTTTTAAAATATTATGCGAAATTTGTATTAGTCAAACATTGTAGTGTTTTCCGTCCAATATAATTTAAAATAACTTTTGTTTAATCTATTTCATGCTTCCACTCTTTGAATCATAATGAAAAATCAGACAGATTTGCTTGCACTTGCTTGAAACGTGTCCTACACGTTTTTACATTAAAGCAGGGATTAAAAATAATTACGATAAAACAATAAAAAATATTAACTACCAAAAACAAAGTCGCAGAACTTCAGCTGGAGCCGAACGCTGAAGTTTGCTTCGCTCTCGGCTATATTAGACGGGGTTTTTGCGCATAATGGTTATTTATGTATAGAAGTTACGATTTGTGTTAGCTTTTCCACGTTGATATTATTCGGATCACAATGAAAATCAAATAAGCTTAGATATATCAAACAACATGGAAATTGGTTGTAGTTTTTTTTTCTAAATTTGGAATTACACAACATAACAAATCATAACGTTTCTTGTTACTGAAAAATTTCTGTAGAATTTCAGTTACAGAAGCGATTGCAATATTGCAAAGATGAATATTAATTTATGAAAAAAAAATTTCAATATAGTTTCAAGTGTCTCAGTAAGCAGAAACTGTTGTAGTTAATCTAATGTTAGGGTAATTCCATTGTAGCTTTCAATTTGATTTTATCGTCAATATGGAAAATTTATAGAGGTAACTATTTTATTTGTTTTCTAAATTTCGGGGCACACAATTACTGCAAATCATAACTCTCGTGATATCTATAAAAGCCCACGAGGAGAACTAAAATGCACTTTCATTCTATTGCAACATGACGAACACAAATATTAATTCGTTTACTGGCAATTGCTTTCAGCAGGTTTCTGAAATTTGTGCGAAAAAGTTTTCTTCTAAATCTAATTCAAAACTCAAGGTACTTATGTTACTTCCAATTTTCGTCGTGTTGTTTTTCTGCGAGTTACGATTGCACGGCTCGTAAAATCCGAAAAACACTTTTATAAGATTTTGTACTTGAACAACGATAACGGTTCCGCGTAACTCGATCTGTTTACGAACTCAAAATTGAGTAATTTTCAACATTTCAGCGCAATTACCATGCCATACAATTCCTTAAACGGTTGGGGTTTTTATGCCTCGATTCTGATAAAAAAGCACGTTATTTCACGCCAATTGAAAGTCGGATTTAGGAGGCCAGTGTTTTAGTCTTAAATCCACGTCCTCTAATTAATCGCCTCCTTGGCGAGCTGTTTTCTCACGTGAAAAAGTTGGAAATCTCTTGGAGCGAATGTTTTGCCATAGGTTTACGAAAAACTAGTTTATATTTGTAACTCTATAAAGTTGTGCTTTCTATACCTACGCGTATATATATTATTACGAAAGAAATAATTTAATTAGGAAGGTTACTCGTCAGCGTGATTTAACGTTTAGATTCATACTAGTAAATAACCTTCTCAATTGCTGCTAGTGATGTAAAAATTAATTTAGGGAGGACTAATCATTTTTGCATAGGCTTTTGAAGCGCACGCTGTGTTCTATTTAACCAGCTTGAAATTTAATGATCGTTTTTGAAATAAGTGGAATTCCTCGTTTTCAAAAAGCAATAAAATTCATTTTCATACTTTATGCCACTCTTATAATAACATTTCGTCTAACGCGGCCTACACATTGCACACATGCAATAAATTCCCCAAAATGCCCAAAATCGGCACCAAAGCCACCCAGGGCCGGCGACCCCTCAAAGCGCCCAAATTGATAATCCCACGTGTTATGGTAATGGACGCAATTGAATTCCGATTGCGAATTGCGAAATTAGCAGATCTGCGGCGCGAAGGGCCGGGCGGCCCATTAAAACAAACCCACCGACTCTAAACATAATCAAATAACCAGAAAAATATTCATAGGCTGCTAATTACAGGCCTGCCATCGAACCGTCTATTATAAAGAAGCAGAGGCGGCGCTGGCCGCTGGGAGCGGATTCGAACCCCGGCCAGCGCTAAAAAACGGAACCATTGACCTACAAAACAATGGAGTTTTTTGTCCCTGTGCGGGTTTGCGTCTTGGTGTATCCTCTGTCTTAGACTGTTATGCCAAAATCGGGATGAGTTGCTTAATTACATAGACCTGTGTAATTAATTAAAAATATTTCTGAAATATAGTAATTAAGAGTGTTCCACATTTTACTAAATATAGTACTAGACCAACACCTGACAAGTTTCTTAAAATTGATTCCTGTAGTACTTACAAATACATTTCAATATTTTTTAAAGCTCCCCCTATTACTTACTCAGCAAAATGGAATAAAACTTAAATTTTCCAATACATTTTTAACGTCTGTTTTATTAAAACAGCAGTAGTTCAGAAGGTTACTTACCAGTATTAATGTACATGTGAAAGCACATTGGTGAGTAACTTTCTTAATTATATAAACCCTGACCAGATTATGCACATAATCTCATAAACAATGAGAGATAAAGACTTGATTGAATTATAAGCACTCTGTTACATTGCATGCGCTAGTACGATTCACATTCAAACTCACGAGTTTTTTCTGCTTTTAAAGAAAATGTAGAAATGTCAAGTTACTACGTACTTAGAAACTGTCATAATTTTGCAGGATTTGCAATGAATCGTATTACCAAAATACATTTTGGTTTAAAATACGAGTAGTTTTCAGACATATAAGGCCTCATTTTAAGATTTCAAGCAGCTTAAAGGTGATTCCACAAAGCAAATCAGTCCTAAAATGGAGCACAGACCGACGATCTACTTCGTGGAAACGTCTCTGGATCCAGGTTTGGATACCATCGAGTTAGAGTTCCCGAACGAGATGGGCCCGAAAGAGCGCTGGGCGTGGTCCAGGTACAGAATTACATGAATGATGAACTTTAGCGGCCCAACTTATTACCGGTAGGTTTTTTCGTGGCCTTTAATGCATTTTTAGATAAATCGTCGGCCCATTAACGAAGCTTTTTCTTACGGTTGCACACAATCCTTTTGTGGTTAGTAACACATTTTTTGTAAAATATCTTCCGTTGGGTTCTGGTAACCGAACTAACGATTGGTATAATGATAATATTTTTGATATTTTTTATTAAGCGATTGAAACGTTCATTTGAAAAATATAAGTTAATAAACTTGAAAATTGAGATTTTAACAAGAAACTATCTCAAGGCTATTGTCTGTATACTATAAATACACTTTCTCAAAAGTAACATGAGACTCATATGATAGGCCAGTGAAAATACGATAATACTTTAAAAATGACACATGCTCATTGACTGTCTATTATAGGAAACAACACCTATCTAAGATTACAGTTCTAACCTTAAAATATTCTTTTGTTTTGATGAATGTAATGAAAGTAAATCAAGAAAAATTGATCGCATAAGTTTCGACTTCATTCAAAATTTACCTCCTTCATATTTTTACAAATGCAGTATTTTATTCGCTACAATTATGATAGAACGTATTTGGAGTATATAATATGATAATCATAAAATGCTTAATATCGGACAAGCAACTGACAACTATTTTCTAAGGACTGCAAAACCTCCGATAGATATAAAATCGGTTCGTATGATACAGACTGAGAAAGCGTTACCATGTTCAAACTACGAGACAGCTTCTGAATACTATGGCGAACATCTATAATCAAAAATAAACAAAAACTCGTTATTGATAATAGTAGCGGTCGTGCGGAGTTTTAGTTTTAAGCAGCCAATTCGATTACTTTTTGTAGGTCCTTTAGCCGCTTTGCCTTTTTGAATATTTGCGGCTATGGCACCGCTGTCCGAGCTACAGCATAGTGGATAGCGCAAGATCAGGTTTTCTTTGTTTCGCTGTCCTATTTTCTTATGGCGCCACTGTACTCCAGTTGTAACTATTGTTAAAATGTCTATCCATACTTCATTCAAACAATCAGGTTCGCATAACTCAGTGAAGGCACTCGCGCGTTCATAGTAATTTTAAAGTAACGACGTTCCAGGCACAGCCCTTTGAACGTTGTTTAATATTTTTATTGTTCATTGAAATGTTAAACAGTGTTTAACATGATCGCGTCCTCGAATGTTAAGATACATTTAACATGCATCCACTCATTTAACATGCATGCACTCGCGTCCTCGAATGTTAAGATACATTTAACATGCATCCACTCATTTAACATGCATGCACTATAGCAACATCACACATATTCATGGTAGTCCGATTTTGATTTAGCAGTTTTTAGTAATTATTATTGATTCAAAATTATTGCCTCAGTGAACAATAAACTAATGAACGCATTTCGAGGGGTAACCGTCTTAACATTTCTCACATAAATTACCACTCTCGCTTCGCTGCGCTCACTCGAGTGGTAAAAATATGCTCGAATGTTAAGACTGGGTTACCCCTCTTAATACGTTAATTACTATTAAGCATTAAATTTACAATGTTTATAGTCAATTACCTTTGTTATTAGTTTAACATCTACATTTAATTTTGGAAT
The DNA here is from genome assembly GCA_940337035.1 of Agriotes lineatus. NCBI lineage: Eukaryota > Metazoa > Arthropoda > Insecta > Coleoptera > Elateridae > Agriotes > Agriotes lineatus. The sequence goes on from OW679203.1 coordinate 91,363,417, forward strand.
TTACTCACGCTATTAGCGTGTCAATTTTATTTATTTTGGGATTTATTTTGACTTGAACAATATTGTTTCTTAAGGTAATATACTGAACTCGTTTAATCTACAGTCATGGCTTTGAACGAGGACATTTATTTTTCGACATTGCGGTACAATTATGTTATTATGAATACGCTTTGTTATCCTAAGACTGTTGAAGTAAGTGTATTACGTGTAAGTACATAGATCTTTAGACAGCCCGAGAAGTTTTCTTTAGTAGGGTTATATTCGCTTTATGTGTTTATGCAAATTATTAAATCAATTCGTATGTCTATTTTACGCCATGATTTTGTTATAACCACATATAATTGATAATGTAATAATTACATTTCTGGTTGACTTTGGGACATGGCGTTACTTGAATAATGCCACTTTCAATGTAATCTTGTTAACTGTGTTATGGTAACCGTCGTTATTTCCCTTTTATAATGTTATCTGCGCGAATTTGTAAATAAACAATTACGTGAACTGTATACAGGGTGTCTCTAAAAGGTCCGTACAAAACGCTAGCACAAATTCCTGAGGCTAAATTATGACGATCTAGCCCAACTTACCTTAGTCCAAAAGTTGCTAGTTTTCGAAATGCAAGGCGTCAAAGTTATTATGTTTTTTTTGCCCCTTTTTAAATATTTATCTTAATAATAGCAAAATCTGCACGAAATTTGGTATTAATAGTTTTTTTGGGATGAGAAAAGGACTGATCACAGTTTTTATGTACTATGCAAGACAAAGAAAAAACTGGGACAGTTAGAATGGTCTGTTGTGAATGTGGGCTGCCTTAATATGTACAGTTGCTAGGTATTTCTAATTTAACCGCCAACTTGTTTAGACGTTGCTATGAATCAAAATTGTTATAATAAATGAGTAGTAATGCGGCACCGTAATTGGAGCAATCAAATTAATTGACCTAATTCCGCGAATAAAATCCGCGGATTGATCTAATTAAATCTTCGATTTGACCTGATTAATTTCGCGGTTTGAGCCAATTAATTCCGCGTTTTGATCTAATTAATCACATATGAAGTTTGATATGTAATTTACATATGTGCTACTGATTAAATTACGCAGCGGCCATTTTTAATTTGCTTCCGGAATTACGCGGCGGCCATTTTATTTTCGCGCGAATATTTGAATTTGAAATTTTTCAGATTTTTTTTCACATAGTAGCAAATATTCGACAAGGCTTGACTCTTAATTTTAATTATGTCATTTGTCAACTAAACATGCCTACTAATATAATTTTTTTTTGTATGGCTATCTCTTTCTTACTCAAGCGTTGTATTTGCTTGTTCATGCTATCTCATTGCTGTTATATTTTTAAAACAAGATGCAGTTTTTATACTTTTATGAAATTTGGTAGTACGAAATAGAAGAAATTATAACGATACGTTCAAGTTGTCGAATATTTGCTACTATGTTTATCTTTTTCTTACTCAAGCAATACGTGTTATCTTCTTGTTCATGTTATCTTATTGCTAGTATATATAATCCGTGACGAACAAAGCAAAATCGTCTTCAAGGATGTTTAAACGAACAAAGCGCTGTTAGTCACAAACACATGCCTCAACCTGTTTTAAAAAAGGGAACTTAGAAAAATCTGAAAAATTTCAAATTCAAATGTTAGCGCGAAAATTGAAAATGACCGCCGCGTAATTTAAACAGAAGCTAATGTGTAATTTAATCAGTATCACAGTACTACTAGTGAAAAAGAGAAAGCTATAGAAAACCACTGAAGATTGTGTGAAATAGCATACGTTCTGTTGGGGCAAATTATAAAAATAATAGCTTTCAAATTGCGACGGTCGAGCGGAAATTTCCAGCTATATAGTAGGTAGGGACAATGAGAATATCGATAGCGCGTCACGCAAATTATAAAAATCAAAGTAATTATTTCTAGCACAACCAGTTACAAAGTCAATTTTTAAAAAATTGTATTAAACTTTAAATACAATAAGCTACACAATCCCATTCTTATAATCGATATTTTTGAAAAAATAGTTTGTTTTAAATGCTGGGCTCGTGACGTCAGAGCAGGGAAAGTATCTTTCCGCTATACACATAAAA